>CANSZD010003464.1:0-70000 GCA_947648045.1 Beta corolliflora | reverse complement strand
CAACTGGCAGGGCACCATTCTTGGCAGTTGGTGCTGGGAAATACGCAAGCATACATGTCATGATCCTGGAATAATCTTGCCACTCGATCCACTAGCACGCTATGTGGAGTGAATTGGTTCTTGAAAACCATCTTGTTATGCTCGCGCCCCAGATATTCCAAGCAAGAAAATAACCTTTTTTCCTCACCTTAGGGTCCATATGTTGTCAGCTCATAAGTAAATCACACACAGGCAAAGAAATACCTGGGCACACATATCACCACAACCGCAAGCTTGCCAGAGATCAAAGAACCTTGCTCATTAAATGACTCTTTAATAAGAGGAACATTCCACTCCATGGTATTAAACTCCACTAAATCACTGACAAAGTGAAGCCTCACCTTCTTCTCACTTGTGATGAATCTCCCATTATCTCCAGCAATCTAAAGGGATTCCCAAATGTTAATTTTCAAACCACTCCCCATGATGTGTCTTTTATATAGAAAATTTTAGCCCCGTTCCCTTGACATTGAGTACTATTTCGAGCTATTTTTAGCTCATATTTGTGTGATTTAATATGATTGGACTTTTTTCCGTTCTTTAGCTATTATTGTGCAGGCCAGGTTAGGCATCTAAGGCCTTAATATGAGTCACGGAAGGGAAGTCGAATCATTATATGTGGCTCATAGCAGATCCGAGAAGTCCTACAAGAGGCTTGGAGGAAGAATATGCATCAAAAGCTCAAGACAAGCTCCCGCCCGGTTGACCGGGCGAGCTTAGTTAACTTGATGCATTTGGCCCGGCTGACCGAGCGAAAAAGGGTCCAAAAGTGCTTGCGTGCCCGACCGGGTAGCCTTGCCCGGTTGATCGGGTGGATTTCCAGCTGAAGTCGTAGAAATAAATCAATGCCGCCCCATCGGGCGGTTTGGCCCGGTTGACCGGGAGGTTTCTCGGAATATGTAATTTTAGTGTTTTTTAGCCGGTTTTCCAAACCATCTTTTATTCCTTGTTTATTAGGTTTAGACACTTAGTTTCTCTCTAGCTTTGTATGCATTCTACTCTTTGAAGATTATAATGATCGTTGATTTCACTTCCATTGTTCTTCAATTATTCGGTATTGTTTCTTATGTAGTTTAATTTCATGAATTCCTTTACTTTGATTATGTTTATTATGCTCCTTAATATCATGAGTGAGTAGTCTATTTCTAGGGCTAAGTGAGGGAAGCCGTGTTTATACCTCTTTTTTTATGTTTTAAAGTTCTTCAGTATTTGGATTAAATTAGAGTAATTCCTATTGATTTATTATCATTGTTTAATTCATGTAATTGTGCAATATCATGAGTTATTATTTAGCTAATAGGAGTTAGAATTGAAAGATCATACTCTTTAGAGGCTTGTTACTATTGGTAGATCGTATTATATTAGCGATCGTACTACATATGTTGATCTAAGAGTGTTAAGACGCGACTATAGGATTAACAAAAAACTCTAATTACTCATCCCTCAATCCAAGTATTGTTGAATTGTATTGTTTTGATTGAATTGGTATAAGCATGGTGGACCAAACGAATGCCCTAGGTTTTAATTAATTGAGTTACATCCATATCTGATTTAGTTTACTTTAGTATTATTAGTTATTATTCATTCAACCATCTTTCGTCTAAAATAAATAATTAATTGAACATTAATATATATAAATCATCTCCCTGTGGATCGACCCGTATTTGCTAAGTCTTTGCTAACGACAGACACCGTGCACTTGCGGTATTACTTTTGAACTCATCATCCCATTCTCCACAAACAACCCTCTTTGATTTTGGCTTTTGAACTCCATATACTTTTCCAAGAAAAGCTACATGAGTGCCCCAGGCGCATCTAAAAACACACAGTTCGGAAAATATTTTGCTTTCATGACCCGCCCAAAAAGGAAATTAGGAACACGGGCTAATCTCCATGCTTGTCGCCTCAATAACGCATCATTCAAAACTGCAAGATCCTTCAACCCCATGCCACCTAAGCAACTTTTACGTACACATTGTAACCTAGTTCTTCCATTGCACCTGCCTGTGAGAGTCAGAATTCCCCCACCAAAATCGGGCCATGGCCCACAAGAAGAAATTTCGTAGACCCCATGAGATACGTAGGAATGGCTTGAATGACTGATTTTAGGAGGATTTCTTTCCCTGCTCGCGATAGAAACTTTTCCTTCCATCCTTGGAGTTTCTTCCAAATTCTATCCAGGAGAGAGTTGAAGATAGTTGTCTTCGACCTACCTGTAATAGAAGGGATACCAAGGTATTTTTCATGCTTATCAATCTGCCGCATATTCATAATTCCCAACAACGCAACCTTTTGATCAGTACTAACTCATCTACTGAACGAGACTTCCGACTTTTCATAATTAATATTTTTCCGGATGCTGCTTCATATTTGTTGAGAATATCGACTATAGTTTCGCATTCCTGTCGGGTGGTGATAAGTCATATTTGTTGAGAATATCGACTATAGTTTTTAGGTGTATTTAGGTTGCATTTTAGAGCATTTAGATTCATATTTAAGTTCATTATTGCATCATATTCTTAAGTTATGTTATTCTACTCCTATTCGGTATGTTTTCTTGTTTTTGATGAATTTCAGGTAATGAGAATGTATTTGGAGTATAATTAGCTAAGCTTGAGGATTAGGAGTACTTGTAAAGAAGCTACAATGCATAAGGATCGTTTGGAGTATAATTAGTACGAGTTTGAGCGAAAACAAAGTGGAAAATCATTAGAAGAAATGTGAAAAAGGAGTCATGTGTACTCTTATGATCATAACTATTAATGTGCTTTTTAGAATCGAATAATTCCAGCTAATTTGGAAACTAGACTTGAAGAGCTTTCCAACAATAGGTGGCACGCCCCGAGGAGACTTCTAGTCAAGGAGTTATGCCTTTCGGAAAATTACACTATTTCTGTAGGAATCTGCCACGCGTACGCGCGGATCACTATTCCGCCCATTTGATTTATTCAAGACTTTCCTTATCTTGTTAAATGACTTTCCTAGTCTTATGAGGTTACCTAGAATTAATTATATTAGGTTTTCACTCTTTCCTCTCCACCCCCTTTTCACACATTATTTCTTAGTTTTAGTTTTTATGTTTACTCTTCTTCCTTTTTTTTCTCTCTAGTTTTTTTCATGGCAAACCCTAGTTTCTCTTTTCTTCATTAATTCATGAGTTTATGATTTTCATCCCTTTTCTTTCATTGATTATGCTTTACTTTGTAGATTTAGATTTTATTATTTATTTCATGATAGAGAAGTTTTTATTTCTAGGGTTTGGGAATCCATGTTTATATGCTATGAATCTTTATTGATGTTTATGGATGGTTTGATTTGTTATTACTTATATCTCTAATTGATTAGTGATTGTATTGTTAATCTTGCAATCTGATCAATTATCTGATTAAATATTGCTAATAATTATTTGTATTGACCAAGATCTAACTTTTAGAGGCTTGCCTACAATTAGCAAATCTGATTATGTTAGCGACCGTACTGCATATGTTGATTTGAGAGCGTTAAGACCCGACCGTAGGATTAACATGTGCTCTAGATATCTGATTAATTGAACCATTGATGATATTTTGATAGATTATAGTTATAAACATGGTAAACCATTGCCCTAGATCCTTTTTAATTTAATTTTCATAGTTTGATTAGTTTTAGAACTTTAATTCAATATTCCTGATCTTGTTTAGTTTCTCCATATCTTATAAGCTAGATTAAAACGACCATCTCTATGTGAATTCGACCCTACTTACCCTACTACATTGTTAGAAGGTTTTGCAGGAATTATTTTTGACAGGTGTACGACATCCTATCAGGTGGCTCTGGTGAAGAGGAGACTATCATCTACAAAAAGAAGGTGAGAGATCTCTACACCACTATGGCTGGCTTTAGCACCATGAATCAATCTCTCCCGATTTTGACTCTAAATCATTTTAGGGAAAGTATCAGCAATCTGAATAAAAAGATACGGAGATAAGGGATCTTCGTGGCGAAGACCTCTGTCAGGAGTGACCGCATCATATACTCCTCTATTACTAATGAAGGAATAAGAAACAGAAGATATACAATCAATGATTAAATTGACCTAGCACCCATCAAACCCCATAGTAAGAAGAGGTATCCTGAAAAACCCGATTCAACTCAATCATAAGTTTGACATCCACTACCCCCTTTGTACTGGAGAAAACAAAAGCCTCGAGCATGGGGGTTGAGTGATGCTCAGAGAGACCAAGTGTGATAGAGGAGAGAGGTAATTCAGTTGGTTGGGTATTTGGTAGGGAGGTTGGGGTTTTATTTTGTGGATATGGGAGTGTTGCTTATGAGGGAGGTAAGGGAGAATTTATGGCAGGTGATGCGGCATAAGAGGGAGCATTTATTAAGTTGTGGGTTCATAAATGAGGGGGGGAGCTGAATTAATTGTTGGTGGGGTTGAAGTATGTCACTTAATTCAATGATGGCTTTTTCAATGTGGGGGGGGGGTGAGAAAAGTGGTTAGATTCGAGTGACGCTAGGGGTTTTTTAGGTTCCACTTCCATCAATTCTACATTGGCAACAAACAAGACTTTTTTACTTGCTCAAAATTTCTCCTCTTCAACAATTTCCTTCAACCTTTCCTTCCAAGAAGTAGCTTGAGGGATGTACTCCAACCCGACGATTCCTTACTATCCTCCTCAGTTACTTCATGGCAGTCTCGTTCAGAGTACCCCATGCATGATGCCGCAGGCATTACAGAAAAAAGGGAGCCTCTCGTGGGCAAAATCAATTCAACTCACTGCCCTTTTTGTCTTTGAGTTTTCTGTATTTACGCAAGGGTGGTCTTAAAGGGTGAGTAGCTTCGGTGAACTCAAAAGGTGTCTTTATGGTCTTAAAGATAACTAGCTTTGCTAGGTCTAAAGGATGCCATTATGGTCTTAAAGGGTGAGTAGATTCGCTAAACTCAAAGGGTGCCTTTATGGTCTTAAGGATAACTAGCTTCGCTAGATTCAAAGGGTGTCATTATGGTCTTAAAAGATGAGTAGCCTTGCTAAACTCAGGATTTGCCTATGTGGTCTTTAAGAAGTGCTAGCTTCGCTAGACTTAGAGGTTTAGGAGTTTTAGAATTTGGATTTCGTCCTATATGGGTTTGGAAATTGACTTGATTAGACTTAGGATCTGAGTGGGCCTTATATGGACCTAACTTTGGACTTATTCCTATATTGGTTTGAAGTTAGACTTGGAGATGCACGTGGGCTTGACATTGGAAATGGACTAGAATTGGACTTAGATTGGAATGGATTGGGATTAGACTTAGACTGGGCTTGACATAGACTAGGGTTCACATAAAAATGCAAATGAGCCTAGATTTTGGCATGGACTAGACTTATATGGGCCTAAGATGGACTCTAATGTTAGTGGGCCTAGTATGAATGCATGGATTCAAATTTAGATGGGCCTAGGATGAATGCAGATGAATTCTACTGCACATAGGCCTAAAACGAATGCAAGGACTCAAACTTATATGGGCCTAAGATGAAGGCAAATGAATTGGGATTGGGTTGATTAAATTGGATTAGAGGTATTTGAACTGCGATTAAAATTTTCGGAATTCGTTTTTGAAAGGGACCCCTTATTTTTATCTTTTATCGGGGAAAAGATGATGTGGTATGATGATGATTAATAAATGTTTTCGAAAAAAGTTAGAATAGAAGAGGGTGTAAGATTGATTTTGAAAGAGATATGTTTTTGAAGGAGATGGAATATATGATAGCGTAGGTATGATAAGGAAAACTAGTTGGATAGAAGGGATAAAATGGGAGGAGGTAAACATGCATGACCACTCTAACTCAACCATGATCACTTTTCTAGATGCAGTTTTTAGGATAGACTCGACTTTAGATGATATGTATGGAAAAAAAAATTATCATTTACAATTAGGTGAGATTCGTTTTAGACAAAAGGACTCTAAGAACGATCATGACTCTACATGAATGCAAACGGAAAAAATACAAGATTGACCATAACGACAACTAAATCGACAAAAACATGAGATGCACAGGCTGCGTACCCCGCAACAACGTCGTGAGTGGTGCGTAGCATGTGCGTCCGGCGCGATAGCGGTGCGCCAAGCGTAACTCAATACATTTGGAGCACTGCTCCCCGGCATGCTATTTGGCGATTTAGGTGAGGTTTTGGCTAATTCGACATGATTTTGGGACGCGACGACAAACAGGAAATTGTGACGGATTTCTTGACAGACTTTATTGACTTAAATGATAGCCGAATTGGCAATAGCATGAGACATAAAGGTTGCACGCCACACACCGGAGTGCACTCGGCGCGAAGCCTATGCGTCCGGTGCAGGGTTGTGCGCCAAGTGCACCTTGGTGCGTTTGGCACACTGCCCTCCGGCATGCAATTTGCCAATTCGGTGAAGGTTTGGTCAATTTTGACGATCTTTTTAAACTCGATTTTAGGTGCAATACACATCAACGTTTTGACAAGTTAATAACAGACAAAAATTGCAATCACAAGCAAATGTCATATAACATGGATGCAAAAGTTCTCAACCTAAAGTCTAGTTCTACGTTTCAACCATGGTGAGGTTTAGGTTGAGGCTGAAAAGGGTCCATGACTAAGAGATTGATTCCACGCTCCGTACTTTTGCTTAAAAAGGAACAAAAGAAAATGAGTGCGTATTTGGCTACCTCATTGTAAAGGTTTTATTGAAAACGTTTTGTTGAAGTTGCCAGCAAGTTTTTAAAGGAAGACTCATAAACCTAATTGGATATTGGAAAATCGTAGAGACAACTTAGGGACTTATTCAATGTAGATTTCCCCGTCATGACTCCATTAACGGTTAATGAACCATTGATTGAGTTCAGGGGTGAGGGTACGAACAAGATCAGGAATCAAATTCTCCCATTAATGGCCTCTACTTAATATCGATTTGAGTCAAGATTTATGCAAATAAACAGCCACATAATATATCAATGCAATCTGAATATTAATCTATGTTGGTTCATTAAACAAACAAAAAAGACTAATTTTTAGTGACACGTTGTAATGCAATCATATTACTAGGATCCTAATCAGATTCAATTATCTTATTAGGCATTAGAACAGTTCTTTAGGTATTTGATTAGCAATAATAATCATGTGAGGTGATGAAAGCATTAAAACATATAATCATACATATAAATAATAAATAAAATAAATAAAAAGTGAAGATTTAGGGAAGAATGCACAAGAGAACGTTAATTCCTTCAAGATCTACATTGTGACAAATAAACTGTTAGTAAAAAAGGAATTAAATTAGAATTGACCCTCAGGAATTATACTTTTGTCGCATGGGTGTAATAAGAAATTTGAAGGTATGAATTTGTTTGAATGTGAATTTGAGTGTTTGAACATGAGTTTAAGTGTTTGATATTAGGGATGTTGAGGTATTAAGGCGTAGGAGAGCATTGTGAAAAGCAGTTCGAAGAAATGAGGTATTTATATGCAAAGGAAGCCGAAAACAAAGCGAAAAGATAAAAAAATTGTGGGCCTGGCGCACAGCTTTGCGCTTGACGCGCAACCTTTCCGCTTGACGCGCAACCTTTCCGCCATGCACAGTTTGGCGTCATGCGCACTTGCTTTCTGGCCGGTTTTTTATTGTTTTTAGATTTTTTTATTTTTTGATAAAAAATCTATCCTTTGAGATCCGAAATCAGCTATCTTTAGGAATAAAAATCCCTTAAAATTAATTATCGCGAATAATTAATATTAAAATATTAAAAATACAATTAATTATCAGGAATAATTAATTGGGCCTTTAAAATTGGGCTTGGATGTAATAAATAAACTTTATATTTTCAAAATTCTTTTAGGTTTAGCTTGTTCGATTGCTCTTCATTTGGACCAAACCAATTAGGACGAGATATATGTCATCATTGGGTACTCTATGGGAGACACGATTTTGTGTCTACCGGTAGTTCCTCACCATCGGCTTCTTTCAATAGAATAAGCATGTTGTCAAAACACCATGGCCGACCATCCAAAACCTTCATCATGTCGCGCCAATGAAAAAATTAGAATGCATTGAGATTAGGGCTTAACACTCAAATGACTAGACCGTGAAGAGAAGCCCAACCCATCGTGATTGTTTGTTTAAAAGCCTCTAGATTGTACGAACGATCAGTTAAGAGTCTTCCCAAGAGCAGCAAAGAAAATTTAGGTTTTTCAGAATTAGGGTTAAGAGATTCGACATCCAAAACAATATCTTCCTCATTATCAATCTGTAACTTAGAACAGAAACCTGCAATCTCCTCAGTCATAGCCAATTGGGTGCTGCCGCGGCGAAGAGTAGCCGGTGAACAGGTGGGCGTCTATAAGGGGAATAGAGAGGATGTCATTTCTTTCAAGGGAGCGAATAAAAATTGCAGATGAAAAAAAAGCACATAAATTTTTCCTTAGTGCCATGTTAACATATACAATGAGATTGACACATAATGACTTGCAATTGCTCTCTACACATTTTAATAATATATTTTAATATCTAATACTCTCTCTGTCACATAATATTCTTCACACTTTTTTTTCATCTGTCCCAAACTGCTTATTACACTTTTATTTCTGGATATGATCCACTATTATTTAATTTTTTCACCGTAACCATTGGCCCACGCTCTATCTCCTCCAAATAAAAAATTATCATTCCTACTACCTACTAATTAACTCTTGCCATTGACCTACACTCTCTCTCCAACAAATAAATTATAACAACTACTCCTAGTACTTATTAACTCCTATCACATCTACCTGTTTAATAAAATAACAATTTATAACAAAACAACAACTTATCATCTAAAACTACTTGTGCAGATAAGTGACAAGTATATTACGCCACGGAGGGAGTAAAATTTATTACTCAGCAATTATGGTCAAGTAAAAAACTTATGTAGTATATTGCAAACTGAGGGACTATTGGACAGGTGCTTCTGTTCTACTGTTGACTAACACGAAGAAAAGCACGCGTCAATGTTCGACATTGTAAATTTGTAGTATGGCCACACTTTCACACAAGAATTAAGTACCATTTTATGAAGCTAGCGTTGACCAATGTACCATTTGCAATTAATGCTATTAACCAAATCTTGGACAAAATTAAATATTAAGGTTATCTCCACATGCTCTAGTTGGCCTCCACTTGAGAAACAAGATACTTGTTGATGTTGATCAGAAATTATTTAAAAAACTTAGTGTTCTATTTTACTGAACATGACTTTTTTTTTACCAACCATTAAGAGGTAAAAATGGATAAAACTTGGTCTATTTGATGGGTTGTTTATTCCGTGTTAATTATTATCTTTATATATATATAACTAAA
Organism: Beta corolliflora; assembly: GCA_947648045.1. Classification (NCBI taxonomy): domain Eukaryota; kingdom Viridiplantae; phylum Streptophyta; class Magnoliopsida; order Caryophyllales; family Amaranthaceae; genus Beta; species Beta corolliflora. Next base: position 60,624 of record CANSZD010003464.1, on the reverse strand, counting down.
TGAGTAATTTTTCTTGTGAGAATACCTACCATATGTGAGAACACCCACTTATGTCAGAATAACTCATGTCTATTGGAATACCTTACATCCAACGGCTTAGATTTTTTTCCAAAAAAATCAAATTAAAATATCCTCACTCTCTCTCTCAATGTTACTCACGACATATTAATTTTTCTCAATTTTTGTTTTGATAATTAAGTAAGAGTATTATTAAGCTCAACATCTAATACAACCAAAGCTAACTCAAAGAGGAACGAACCAACTAGGTTGGACCCCTCCTCTAAGAGACAACAACCATTATTACGTCAACAACTTATCACAAAGTTCTAAACCATGTTCTATCTCTTCCACTCACTTTCTAAGGCATAACAGCCAAGATTCTACTTCTCACAACCTGTTTTAAACTAGACATAGTGTAACTCACGTACAGTAGGTATAGATTGCTCCCTTTCCTCTCCTCTAATTATTATTCTCTCTCTTCTTCATGCAAAAAAAAGTCGATTGGATTTTGGGTGTAATTTTGTTGATAATTTTGGATTTTTGGTCACCTCTATTAATGGCAAAATTTGGTATCATCAACTTGCTCACCTCTGCTAATGGATTTTAATATTGTTGATACCAATCAATTAACATTACTTATTAATGCAAGCTAATATTTTGCTCAGATTGCAAAGGTATAAGGCATACTATGGAAGAGTGTAGGCAGAAGAGGTATGAAGTAGCAAAACAGATTATTAAACCCAATAAGATATGGGGGGTAAAAGTGACACAGAAGGCAGTTGTTGAGCCAGGAATTAATAAGAAGCAGAACCAGGAGCAATTGAATGTTAAAATAGTATCAAGCTATGCTACTATAGTTGAAGAGCCAAGTAAAGGTGAAACAACAATAGAAGGAACTCAGAGGCAGGCTATTATAGCAGGAGGCGTCGATGAAATAAGTGATCCTGGAGGGGGTCAAAGTAAAAACCATGAAGATGGGGAGATCATCCCTCCTCATGGATAATTTGGGCTTTTGGAACACAAGAGGCCTTAATAGTCCACGAAGCATACGATGTTAGGTGGTTTCTAAATCACAATAATATAGGACTATGTGGCCTGCTTGAAACAAGGGTGACAATGTGTAACTTCCCCAAAGTTTATAGGAGTGTTTGTGCTAGTTGGAGTATTATCACTAATTATTAGTGTGATAGAGGAGGTAAAATATGGTGATTTGGATGCCTAGCAATTTTGATGTGAATATTATTGAGTGTGATGCTCAATATATTCATAACGAGGCCATTGTGTCACTTAGCATCTGGTAAAAGATTTAGTTTGACTTTTGTATATAGGAATAATGATGCTAAAGAGAGGGAGAATCTTTGAAAGGGGATTAAAAGAGTGAGTAATAGTGTGAAAGGAGCTTAGGTGATTGGGGTTTACTTTAATAATGTGCTAAATTTCAATGAAAGTTGTGAGATTCAGGAACTGTATGAGAGAGTGTGGCCTAAGTGATCACGTCACAATAGGTCCCTTCTTTACATGGAGTAATAAGCAGGAAGGAGAGGATAGAGTATTCTAAAAGATTGATAGAGTTATGGTTAATGATGATTTGGATGTGTTGTTTAGAAATGCCATTATTGTTATGTTTCTTCCTGAAAGCATCTCTGACCACAGTCCTTGTGTGATCAAACTTTATAATTCTATTGTTAAGAAACCTAAAGCTTTTAGGTTTTTCGATATGTGGACTCAAGCTTCTGATTTTATGGCTACAGTGCAAGAGGTTTGACAAGCTAGAGTGCAAGGAGTGCCAATGTTTCAAGTTGTGACTAAACTGGAGAAATTGAAATGAGGGTTAAAAGAATTAAATAAGCAGAAATTCTCTAACATAGAGAATGTTGTTGATGAAGCAATGCAACATTTACTGATTGCATAGGCTCAAAATCAAAATGATCGTTCTGATTTTTTGTTGCATAATCATGAAGCAGAAGCTAGAAAGAAGTATATGGAGTTGAATAAGGCCATAACTAGTTTTCTGAAGTCGGAGTTTAAACAAGACTGGATTAATAGTGGAGATATGAATACTAGATACTTTCATGCTTGGAGGATGCAAAATCAGATATGCAGATCAAGGGTTTGAATGGACAATGATAGGAGGAGAAGAGTAATATATTGAGGAAGCTTTTATCCAATATTAAAAAAATCTCCCGGGTACTACTCATCACACTAAAGATCATGTGAGTAGAACTATCTTACAAGAAGGGAAGCTTTTAACTACTATTCAACTACAATTGCTTGGTGAAAGCTTCACAAGTGAATTTGTGAAAGCTTATCTGTGGGACATTAATATTGATGACAACAAGTCTCCAGGTCTAGATGGCTATAGTAGCATGTTCTTCAAGAAAGCTTGGTCTTGTATTGGAGTTGAAGTAAGCAATGCAGTGCTTAATTTCTTTCAGTCTGGTAAACTTCTAAAACAAATTAATGCTACAAATCTGTGTCATATATATTCCTAAAATAGACCATCTTAGTGATGTGATACAATTTCATCCCATTGCATGTTGTAATGTTTCATACAAGATAATCTCCAAAGTGATGTGTAATAGATTGAAACTAGTCTTGCCTAGTATTGTAGATGAGGTTCAAAGTGCATTTGTGTAGAATGGAGTGATCATGCATAATATTCTTATTTGTCAAGACATTCTTAAACACTATAAGAGGAAATCAAAACCTGCTAGATGTACTCTAAAGGTTGTTTTGAGGAAGGCTTATGATTCCTTAAGCTGGGAGTTTATCAGGGAATTGTTAGAAGGTCTAAAATGTGATTCCTTAAGCTGGGAGTTTATTAGGGAATTGTTAGAAGGTATAAAATTTCCTACTGAGTTTGTGGGGGTGGGTTATGAAGTGTATTACTAGCCCCTCTTTTTCTTTAAGCATCAATGGGGAACATTGTGGCTTTTTTCACGGGAAGAGATAATTGAGACATGGTGATCCCTGATCACCTCTGATTTTTGTGTTGGCTATGGAATACTTTACAATACTAATGAAGAAAATGTGTCAAAAGGAGCAGTTCTCTTTTCATTATAATTGTAGTCAGCTTAGATAAACTCACTAAATATGTGTTGATGATCTCATGCTTTTTACCAAGGGAGATGTGCATTGTGTGGTGCTTTTGGTGAGAACTTTGAAGACTTTTGCAGAGGCTTTTGGTCTTAATGCAGTCCTCAGAAAAAAGCTATCTACTATGGGAATTTGAAAGAAGCATTTCAGCAAAGGATTTTCCATATTAATGGGTATAAAAAGGTGTGTTTCCTTTTAGATACCTTGGGGTGCCTATCACCTCTCAGAGAATTGGAAAGGCTGATTGTGATGCCTTAATTGATAGAATTCTCAAAAGAGTGATGTGTTCTAGTTGAAGACATCTATCATATGCTGCCAGAATAGTCCTTATCAATGCAGTTCTCATGAGCATTCACACTTATTGGGCTCAAGTGTTTATACTCTCTAATTGTGCGATGAGTAGAATAATTAAGATTTATAGAGCTTTTCTTTGGGAACACAAGATCATATTGAATAAAAGTCCTCCTGTGGCATGGGAGTGGATCTATAAGCCTAAAATTTATGGTGGGCTGGGTCTATAGGATTGCTTAGCTTGGAATACTTCTGCAATAAGGAAGTATATGTGGCAGGTAGCACAAAAAGAAGATGTGCTTTGGATCAAATGGGTGCACAATGTGTATATTTAAAGGAGAACTAATGGGAGTATGAGGCTCCTACCTCCGCTAGCTGGATGTGGAAATCAATTTGTAAAGTGAAGAATGACTTCAAGAGAGCATATCGTGGTAATTAATGGTTAAATGGGGAGAAGAAATATTCAGTGAAGGAAGGGTACAAATGGTTAAAAGGACAACAGATGAAAGTTGGATGGAATACCTGGGTTTGGAATCAGTTCACCTTCCCAAGCAATCTTTCATAGCTTGGATGGTGATGTTAGGGAAACTGAAGACACTAGATAGATTCTTTGTTGCTGGGGTATGTCAAGAAGATTTGTGCTTGCTGTGTAGCAGTGAAACATAATCTTGTCACCATTTATTCTATAGATGTCCTGTTAGTAGCAGAATATGTCAAGGAATCATGAACTGGATTGGTATTAAGATGTATAACCCGGAAAATCTCTATACTTCCTAGAAAAAGTGGGGAAGGAAGTTCGGGGAAGAAAAGAAGACAACATGTGAACTATGATATTCTAGTTTGCTTTGGTATTATCATATATGGAGGAATAGAAATCATGATCTTTGGCATGAAGTTGTTAGAAGACCTAATCTTGTTATCAGAGACATCCAAATTGATGTAGCAAGTAGATTGAAAAGTTGTATGAACAATAAATGGTCCACTGAGGATAGGAGTTGGCTGCAACAACTTCTTTTTTCATGTAATTAATTAGCTTTGTTGGTGTTGTTTTTACCGGTTTTGTTTTAGATTGCCAATGTAATGTATTGGCAAGTCCTTAGGCTGTAATGTCGGGTGATGGCCCTTCTATATAATTTTGGTATATTAAAGCTTACATTTTAGGAAAAATTACCAAAAATAAGCCAACCTTTGCCCCATCTTCCACATTTAAGCCAACCTTTGGATAATCCAGAGTTAATACAACCTTTATATCATTTATGCCAAATATAGGACAGTGCACTGATCACCTGCTTAGCCTGTAATCACCACAAAAAACCTTCATTATACCATATTGATGAACTCAAAACCCTCAATTTGCCCCTACAGCTTCCCGCCCACGTTTCTCTCTCCTCTCACTCTGAATTTTCAATTGAACACTCTCACTCTAAATTTAGTAACTGACTAATGTATGACGAATTTTCAATTGACAAATTTTCTCTCATTGCCTCTCTCTTCTCGAATTTCATCTGATCAGGAGTGAGGTAAAGCTGCATTTTTGCTTACATTTTCTTTTTCTTTTTGTTGTTGTTGCAATTGTATCTGAATTATGCACAGTGTCATGTTTTTGATTTGTGGTGGAATTGAGTAATTTGGGTTTCTATGTCGTTGCCATCATGTGCTTGATTTGTGATGGAATTCACGAATTTATGTTGTAAATGTTGTAGTAGTCATTGAATTTTATGATTTTCATATTGATGTGATATTGTTGAAATTTTATGATGGTGATGCTTGAATTTCATTTTGCTGGAATTTGAAATGCTTTTCTTTGAGTGATTGACTTTTCTAGCCTTTCAATTGCTTAAAAATTGAGTCTTTTGCATTTCACCTTTGAATTTGCCGAATTAACATAGCCTTATGGCATTGTTGATTAACAGAAGTGAGATAAAACGAAAGATTGAAAATGGAAGAAGATAGAGAAAACGAATAATAAGAATGGAGGAAGACAGAGAAAATGAAGAACGACAATGGAGGAAGAGAGATAAATAGAAGAATAGGAATGGAGGAAGAAGAGAGAGAAATAGAAGAATAGGGATTTATTTATAAACCAAAACAGAATAAAAAAGAAAAAAATTTAATTAAAAGAAATCGGTTGCAACCTGTGTTAGCAGGTTACATTAGTGACATGTCCTATATTAGGCTTAAATGATATAAAGGTTGTATTAACTCTGGATTATCGAAAGATTGGCTTAAATGTGGAAGATGGGGTAAGGTTGGCTTATTTTTGGCAATTTTTCCTACATTTTAACAAAAAAAAAAAGAAATGCCTTGAACTTTTAATGTCTATCATACAACGTTCTTGCATCTACAACCTAATTGATTCCATTTCTATCAATCTAATAGTGGAGCCCTTCTCTCCTCCACATTCATGACACAATTAACATCACCACATATAAGCCAAGCATGTTGAGTATTCAGAGCTCTTTAATCACTGAAAAACTCCTCTCTCCTACCTCTATCATTAAAGGCATATTTACTGGTACAGAAGTAGCTACGATCCTTATTAACAGGCTTAACCAAGCAATGAATTATTTAGCTAATACCTTTAACAATTGCAACACTAAAAAGCCCCAGGTTTCCAAGCTAATATAGTTCTACCTCCAGCATAAAAACTGAGTTAGATGAGAAGCACCATCCAGTATACATTATTTGGTACATGTCACCTAGATAGTTGACCTTTACCTTTGTCTCTAGCAAACTTACTAGGCCAACAAAGTGCTTGTGACAGAAAGATCCCACATCACTGTTTTTTGGCTTCATGATCCCTGAACTTTCCAACTTAGGATTCTATCCATTATGAGTTTGAAGAGGTCCCCTCCCCAAGGTTGCACCCTAATTGGTCAGACTCCACATCTTGCACATTCTCTTCTTTTTTTGGTAAAATGTAAGATATATTACCAAAATAGCAAGACAAAACCACCTTGCAACCATTACATCCTACGCCACTAAACAACAGCAACCAATACTACCAGACAACAGTACAAACAACCAGCAGAATAACCACTAGCAACTCAGTTACTCCTAATTACAAGCCGATAAAACACTCTTTATCCTCACTAGACCAGTTAGCATTCATGATGTTTCTCACTCTAATACATATAACATTCTTAATGCATTTAATCTCATTACAAGGTCTAGGAACTTTATGCTCCTAAATAGCACTATTTTTAGCTTGCCATACATAGTAGACAACAGCAGCCAAAGCATCATAGCAGACCTTCTGTTTCTTCTTACTTCTAAACTTCCTGCCCCATTTCTTCCAGCACGTATAGACACATTCATCAATAGCAAATTCGAATCCTCAACCAACTCATAATGCCAGTACATACCTCTCTACTGAAGCAGCATCTAAAAAATAGATGATGACAAGCATCTATTCCCTAGCAGCATATAGCACATTGCACATCAACACACACACCAGCATCAGCAAGTTTTGCTCTTGTTCTCATTTTTCCTAGTGTAGTCATGCAAGAAATAAAAGAGTGTTTTGGAACATTGTAGGTACTCCATACCCAATGATGCCATCTAACCTTCTCACCTTCCACATGAAGCCATTTATAGCCTTCCTTGATAGTGTAAGCTTTCCCCGAGTTCGGCCCATTTGGTTTCTATTATTATAACACCTCTCGGCCTCTCCTTTATTTTGCAAATATTCTTCCAACCACAACTGGCAATAACAGGAGCTTTGTACTCCCAGCAATCAGTCTTTAACATACATAGAGTGTACCCATTTAATCCATAGCATGTCCTCCTTCTAAGAAATTTACCACACATATTTCCCTATGGCAGCTATATTCCAGCTTTAACAGTCTCTCACACCCAATCCACCTTTATTCTAATCATAGCACACCTTTTTCCAAGCAATGGGAGGAGGTTTAGAAGTATACACCTTTCCCTCCCAAAGGTAGGCTCTACAAATTTGGTTAATCTTAGCTAGCACACCTTTAGGAATGAAAAACACTTGAGCCCAGTAGGTGTGAAGGCTCATCAGAACAGCATTAACCAAGGTAACTCTAGCGGCATATGATAAGTGTCTAGAGCTTAACCAAATTATTCTCTTCAAAATTTTGTCTACAAGGATGTCACATTCAGACTTAGATAACCTCTTTGAAGTGATTGGTACACCAAGGTATACGAAGGGAAGCCGACCCCTACGGAACCCGAGTGACTTGCAAGATTCTAGTCCGAACTTCCTCTTGCACACTATCAAAGTAGATAGTTGTTTTTTTTTCCCGGCTAGCAAACAAACCGAAGTTTCGGAGAAAGATTTCAACACTCTTTTCATCAAGATAGAATATGTAAAGATGAGATGAGTGAGTTTCAAAGCAGAGCATCCGTAGTGAAAAGCAAAATCTTTCTTCTTGCACATTTTGCTCATCAATCTCGAATAGTATTCCATTGCAATGAAAAACAAGAGAGGTGAGATAGGGTCACCTTGTCTCAACCCTCTCTTACCTTAGCTTTAAAAAATCCACACAGGTTCCCATTAATACTCAAAGAGTAGCTTGGAGAAGTCACACACATCATAACCCATTTCACAAACTTATCAGGGAAGTGGAGCCCTTCTAACATTTCCTTGACAAATTCCCAGTCAAGAGAGTCATATGCCTTTCTTAAATCAACTTTTATTGTGCATCTGGCTGGCTCATTCTTTCTTCTATAATGCCTTAACATGTCTTGACAAATAAAGATGTTATGAAAAATAACTCTATTTTCCACAAAGGCACTTTGCACAGGGGTCAATGATCTATGGCATCACTTTCTTCATTCTACTACACAACATCCTGCTCAATCACAATATCTCCATCATCCTCCTCTTACAAGGCATAAAAAGCATTTGAGACCTCAACTGGCTACTTCTGAGCTGAAGGAATCCTGATTGGCCTCAAAGCTTGTAGAAACTCCTCCAGATCCCTCTCCTTCCTAGGTTCAAGAGGCCCAGGGTCTGGTTTATTTTTAATCACCCACAACTGCTTATTCTTAGCAACTCTGGACTCCTTCCCCTCATGCCCCATACAATTGTAGTGTGAGCACACCATTGGCTTCCATTCATAGTGAATAGGAACCTCCACTATCTCTCCATGATCATTGACAAATGAGATTAGTTTGGGAAATTTTTGGCTTAACTTCACCTCAATGAGCATCCTGGCATATTGCGGCTTATCACATTTTTGTGTGGCTAAATCCATTTTTACAGGCTTACCTATATGCCCAACAATCTTGTAAAGACACTCCTCCCCCCCAACCAATACTTTAATCCAATCTTAAGCTGGACCTAAATTGGAAGGGTTTTGATCACATCATTCTCAAAGTCCATGTCTTGCACCCATGGCTTAATAAGTGCTTATTTTTTACTTTGTATACATGTTACCACTTTTTTATTTCAAGAATTATTAGAATAGGCGGTCTAATTTAACATAAATTAGAGAAACCTATTCTATATTCTCCTAACAAGCCCATTCCACCTTACTCTAGCCCGACACTATCTCTAGCCATCTCGCACCAACCTAATCGTCATTTATCTTCTTCTTCCTCTGTTTCCCTTTGAATTTCAAACTATAACAGACAATGTTAAAAACCCGACGGTATTACCAAATGGATTAAACTAGTCACTACATAGATTAAACTAGTCACTGATATTCAAAAAGGTGGTGTGTTCTCTTCTTATTATTGGGCCTTGCCATTACTTAATTTTAAGTTAGAAATATACGGTCTCTTACAGGACCAACTGTTTTCATTTATATACTTGCTTTATTGTCTAATATTATAATCTTACACTGTTATGTTTAGTCGAAAAATTTAAACTATAGAATATTAGAATTAAGATTTTAAAACATTACAAACTCTTTACAGTATTTTTTTCATTTGTCGCGTAATGTTATTTACACTTTGTTTACTGGAAGATCCTTATATCATTCAATACATCTTTTTCCCTCTACTATAATGTAAACATCAGACACTTTCCCATTCAAATAATTATATGCCTCTATTTCCTATTATATCTACTTTGACTTTTAATATATTAATATTCGATTAGTAAAGTTATCTAAAGTAGTTATTTTAAAATTATACATTGACACTAATCCGACAACTTAGAATTTGAATAGAGTATATATAAGTCAAAATATTGCAATTATAAAAGAACGGAGGAAGTATGTATATAATATATGAGTGATCTATTTATCGTTTTTAAGAAAATGAGCACATTCAGTTTGGCCTACCTCATGTAAAAATTCTAGATCCTCCACTTAAGAATAGATAAATTATTATTAAATCTTATATAAGACAAATTATCTTTAGACAAACTAGATAACATCTTTTTAAAATCTATCCTTCTAAAATCACGTTTTTAGCAAGATATTATTTTGTTCGATTAACTTATTTTCCAATTAAAAAGTTTTTTTCAAAAAATCATTTTTCCTACAAAATTACTACCATCAAATGCATTATTTATTCTAACTATTTATACTAGTAACTCTAGTAGCTATAGTTAATTATACAAATTATATTCAGTGCGTTTTTGGTAAAACAGGTCACACCGAAGCTAAAGCGTGCGGCCACCCTCATCGCTGCATCCTCCTTCCTCACTCTTCGCTTCTTCCCATCTCCCCACCCACCGAGCATCCTCCCGACCTCCAGCTCCTCCTCCGATCCTCCTCGAACTCATTCTCGTGTTGTTGTTGGTGTCCCCGTCACTGACGTCATCACCGGAAGACGAGTTTCCGGCGGAAGTTAATGCAAGGATATCGAGTTCTCTCTCTCCATTTTCCATTTTCTCTCCCTCGGCTTCTTCGCCATTAAAGGCTGCGATGTTGGACCACGCGAGAGGAGCACCACGAGTCGTCGTCGTTGGTTGTACATGTTGAGAAGAGTGAGGGCACCGCATTTGCGGCGGTTTGATGGAGGAGTTGAGAGGAGTGATGGTGGTGGTTGTTTGAGTCGGTGGTTGTGGTGGTGGTGTGGTGGTGATGGGGAGGTGGTGGTTCCATGGTTTGATCAAAGAGAGGGGAGGGAGAATTGAGAATTATTTGGTGTTTGTATAAAGTAACCCTTTATAATTACAAAAAGTAACCCATACTTTTAGTAAAAAGTAACCCCTCAATATTACAAAAAAGTAACCCTTAGTATTTGAAAAAGTAACCCCTCTTACAAATAGTAACCCCTGCATAAGTGTAAAGTAACCCTATAATAAATGTAAAAAGTAACTCATAGTTTTAGTAAAAGTAACCCCTTATAATTACAAAAAGTAACCCCTAGTTTCAATAAAAGTAACCCCTAGTTATAGTAAAAAGTAACCTACACTTTCAGTAAAAGTAATCCCTAGTTATAGTAAAAGTAACCCTATTACAGTTACAAAAAGTAACCTATACTTTCAGTAAAAGTAACCCCTAGTTATAGTAAAAGTAACCCCTTACAGTTACAAAAAGTAACATATACTTTTAGTAAAAGTAACCCCTTAGCATTATAAAAAGTAATCCCTAATGTCAGTAAAATAACCCCTTAGCATTCGATAAAGTAATCCCTAATTCACTAAAAGTAACACCTTAGCATTGAAAAGCAAAGCGTTTTACTTTTTATGAATAAATGAGATTACTTTAAATATATATGGGGATACTTTTTATGAACTAATGAGTTACTTGTACCTTTCTTATGGTTACTTTTTATAAATATTTCATGCTATTATATAATAATTAGAGTTACTTTTGTGAACATTACTCGGATAAATAAATAAGGTTACTCATACATTTAATTAGAAGATGGGGACTTAATCAACTATACTCGAGGAAATGAGAGGAGAGAGAAAATAGGAAAAAATGGGGGAAATAAGAGGAGAGAGAAGATGCGGAAATGAGAGGAGAGAGAAAATGAGGCAAAAAAATGGGAAAATAAGAGGAGAGAGAAGATGGGAAAAAATGAGGGAGAGACATCAAAGAAAAAAAAAAGCATTTGTTTTCTTAATCAAAACAAAAAAAAGAGAGAAAGGGAGGCGCGCGCCACACCATTAGTTGAAGGTGTGGCCCGCCTCTTTTAAAAGTTTGCGAATTATATTCTAGTTGATAATTTTACCAATACCACATAAACTAAGATTAGCCAAGTTAGTTACTTTTACAATGTACTACTAAAAGATAAATCTAGCTACTCTTCAATCCTCAATGTTTCGAACTTGAACATCCAGACTTTCTTAAAGCAATATGTATCGTAAAGATATTCAATAATACATGATGCAAAATAGTTGGTGTTTACCATCATCAAAACTCTTAGAGTCCTAATCATGTTTGCAACAGTTTGGGACTTTTAATTTTTATTTGGGCCGGGGTTCATGGAAAGAATTAGTAATCTAATTAAGCTTGTACCTTGGTTAGATCTTACATATGTTCTTCTCACCTTATTTTCATTTATTTTAGGAAAATTATAATAAGCTCAAAGAACTTAAGTTTTAAGCTAATAAGTTAAAATAAGTGCCGATCAATTAAGTTAAAATAAGCTATGTTGAGAGACAATAAGAGCTAGTCAACTACAACATCAATATATAAGTTGTTACAGTGGCGGAGCCAGGATTCTCAAAGCGGGGGGACAAAATCCGAACGTCGGGAAATCGGAAAAAAAAATTAGGAAAAAAAACACTACAACACAAATTGTTTAATACTTAACGTTTTACATCCAAAATTCCAAAATGCTTATAGTCTTACAATCCAAAGAGAAATTAAAAAAAAAATACATAAACTAGAAATGAAAATTACAAATTCATCCTTCGAGTCTTCATATTTTGAAAGCGATCAACGATTTTTTCATCGGGAACTTGTAAGAACACATCCTTCTCAATAAAATTTACCAAACAATCATTCATAAATTGATCGCCCATGCTATTTCGCAACCTTGTTTTGACACATGTCATTGCGGAAAACACCCTTTCAACAGTCGCCGTAGCAACGGGAAGAATCAACATCAACTTGATTAGCAAATATACAAGAGGAAAATTCTCATGCCTCTTTGTTTGAACAAGCATCATGGAAAGAGAATTAAGATCTTGCAAACCACGAAATCTTTCATCATTTAGCATATTATCCATAAATACATCAAGTTGAAGTTTAAGAGCCATCACATCAATACTAGAAAATTCTTCGGGATAAAAAGAGGCAAGCTTGAATATCTTTTCTTTGTCAAAAGATGAGAAATTACCTTTGGGACTAAGGCAAGCCATGCAAGTAAGTAGCTCCATGTTCCTCTCATTAAATCGATTATCAAGTTCTTGAAGATGCAAATCAATGACTTCCAAAAAAATCCCAACTCGAAAATGATGTAGATTTGTTGCCTGTTCAACAAAACGCCTTGATCTTCCTTGGGGAACATAAAGAGCATCCATTTAGGAACTTCAATTTTATGCTTAATTGAAAATGAAGTAACCTTGTGTAAGAGTGTCTCCCATCCTTGTTCCTTCATTTTTTGCAACACATTTTTTGTGGAAGTAACAAGTCCCATGGCAATCACAATATCTTGCTCTTTCCTTTGCAAAGCAACACATAAATCATTTGTGTACCCAAATATAGTCAACATCAAATGAGCCATAAAAATAAAATCAAATGACTCAAATGATCCCAACACAATTTGAGCTTTGAACTTATCTTCCGTCGAACCATTTTTCCCAATATGCACAAGTACCTCAACAATAGAAGAAAACAAGTTGATGATATTTAAAAGACACTTGAAATGAGACCCCCCCAACGCGTATCTCCGGTCTTTTCAAACCAAGTTCTTGATTCAAACCCGTTCCACTTTCAATTTCCCCACCTCTAATGCTTGAGCCACTTGTTGAGCTTGGCTTTGTCGAAGCATGTCCCTTCTCTTACAAGAAACCCCAATCACATTTAACAAGTTTGCAAGTATCTCAAATAACCAACCACAAGTATCATTCTTCTTAGCAACGGCAACTAATGCAAAAGAAATCGCAAACAAGCTAAAGATGCTTTCAAACGAATATGATATTTCTTTTTTGTCGCCTCACTTACATTGTCAAGCACATTCACAATTGATTTTTTTTTTCCATCTCTTAAATTCACATACTTTTCATAAGCAACATTATGTGCACTTTTAATTCCACCAACATGCTTCTCAAATCTTTCCGGTTTATTCCATGCCCTAAACCCTCCATCAACAAATGCATCACCCCCCATATTAATTTCAACATCCTTTTTGAACAAGTAGCAAACAAAACAATATGCGGCATCTTTTTCAATGCTATATTCAAGCCAATCCCATTTCTTGAACCAATTAACACTAAAACGACGTAAACCGGACACCATTCTTTGAGGAAATGCATGAGTTTTTGGTTGACATGGTTTTTTAAGAATATAAGCTCTCCTCACCGCATTTCTTTGATTTGAGGGGTAACTCATTATGTTCATTCTTTTTCCCGGATCATGAGGAAGTAATTCAACATCATATACTAATCCTTCTCCTTCCGACTCCTCCTCCTCCTCCTCCTCCTCTTTCTCCTCCTCCTCTAATGGTGCATTACTAGTACTTGAACCACCAACATTCATATCAACATTTTGAGTTTGGGGAGAGCTAAATGAAGGAGATTCATTTTGAGGTGTTTCACTATGAGCGGATGAAGATGTTTCTTGGGATTTCATTCTTTTAAACATGAATTGTCGAAGATCGGGTTGTTTTCCCTTAGCCTTGGACTTGTTTGAATTAGGTGAATGTGAACCACTTGACATTTTCCTAATTAAATTGATAAACATGAATCAATTACATTATCAAACCAAACTAATCAATTTATTCAATTATAAATCAACTCATATTTACAATTTCTAAATGAGAAATTACAAATTACAAACTACCTAAGCCCTAAAACATGAATCAACAAATCAATTCAATAAATCATGGCCAACATTCTAATATCCAACAACAAATCATTTCAACTAATCAGCTAATTCAGCTATAATCACAAATTCACAACCAAACATTGATATACAAATTCACAACCAAACATTCAATTAAAATTTGTGGAATTAAAACTTGCAAAATTAAAAAAAACTCACTGGTGAGTGGACTGGTGGTGACTGCCGACTGGGCTTCCGGTTCCGGCGGCTCGTGGAGGCACTCAGGCACAGTCAGTCCGTGACTCCGTGGTTAGTATTTCGCTCCTCCACCTCCTCAGTCCTCACTTCCTCTGCTGCCGCCTGCCTGCTGGCTCCTTCGTGGCTGCTTCTTCTCCTTTCTTAGTATTTTCTTCCGGCGAGGCGGCGACTGTGCGACTGGACTCCGGCGGGCGGCGGGTTTCGTTCGTATAATCGTATTTGGTGTTTGTAAGATAGGGTTTTGAAACTTTCTCTCTCTTCCTTTTTTCTCAAACGCTTTGTTTTGTGTAAATGACTTTGTTTCTCGCGACCCCTGTCCCCTGCTGAAGAGCTGATGCTGCGTCTTTTCTTTTTTTTTTTTTTTTTTTTATTCCGTGAAATGTTTTTTTTAAAGTGGGGGGACATCTGTCCCCATGTCCCCCCTTCTGGCTCCGCCACTGAGTTGTTATACGTTCTGATAAGTACATTTACAGCCCGCAAGCTAATATAAGTCGAGTTGTTCAAAAATTAGTATTAGATAAGTGAAAATTGGGTGAAGAGAACCGTATCTTTTGTTGCTGTCCCATGTCCATTTGGTTGGGCCTTAAAGATGGTATATACCCAGTAATTGATTTTCATCGAAACAGCCAAACAAATGTTTTGAACAAATTAGATGTTTATGAATTCTTTTATCTGCATTCAGCACTTACAAATGAATATAGCACGGACTAATTAAATGTCTTGCAGATCAAATATGCTGAAAATGATCATATTACCTACATTCATAAATGAATTTAAAGTCTTATTCAAATGAACTATATCATGAATAATTGCCACAATAACAAATAAACTCCTTAGTTACAAGAAGGACATACTTGTTGATCTAGACTAAACTCTATTGTTCAATCAAAGAAAGACTCCAAGGAATATGAAAATGAGAAAATTCCCTTGAAATTTTCATTGTCCTTAGAACCTTTCTAAGATAAAATCTTTCAATCTAGTTTCTTCATACAAAATCAGCTGTTTCTTGCAAGGGCATATCAATTAGGTCTTGGTCTTGGCTTCGTGGACCACAATTTTGAATAGAGCATTCATCAAACAACCATTTCTCTAGCACAGACAACGTGCCTCGTCCACCATCACACAACGGCTTGCTCTCATGCTCGAAGAAGCTTGCCTCTGGTGACACTGCCTGGGAGAAATCGGAGTAGGGAGAGTCACTAGATTCAATGGTACCAAACAAAGACTGAAAAGCCTCATTGTTGGTAAATTGATGATCACTACTAATTTTCGGTTTTTGTTCATGATCATAATCAACTTCCATTGTGCTACAAAGAGAGCTAGATTGCTCTTTCTTAGTCCACCCTTGTAGCAACCGCGCTATGTTCTCAGTACTTGAAGCATAGATAGAGGATGCTGTTTGCCCTTCTTTAGGGTTTGAATGTAAGCTAATCTTTGATGTTGTGTTCATCAAATCAGGCAAATTATTATTGGTTGTTTTTTGATCCATTGATGAAAGAGCGTCACATAGGGCTTGTTTTGCCATGTGAATATCAGTTTGAAGCCTTCTTTCCCACTGACCTCTACTGCTTGAACTATGATTTTCAGGAGATGATGGTGAGGATGTAAAACCATCTGATCTTGAGCTTTGTTGATGATGATCTGATTGGCTTTTCCTTAGCTTCTTTTTTAGATGTGTGTTCCAGTAGTTCTTGATGTCATTGTCTGTTCTCTGTGGAAGGTATGATGCTATGGCGGCCCATCTGTAACACAAGTCTTATGATTAACATAATATCTTAGTAAAGTTAATTATGACATAACATAATTCAAATGATTTTTTCTAATCACTAAGGACAATAATATATTTCTATTGAAGTATAAAAAAAGACATATCCTTTATTATATTCACTTATGTTAGATTATTGCACAATCATATTAATGACACCATAATAAATGTTCACATGTGCTTGTATCAATAAGCAATGGAAAAAATATAATAATAATTTCCGAGTTAAGTTTTTATGGCATGAAAAAAATTCTAGAATATCAGTCTGGACAAGATTTATCCTAGCTGTCTTGTCATAATCTACCGTAATTATATATGGATGTACTGATAGGGTAACTCATTTAATAATTGTTCCATGTGAAACTATAGTCTTAGACGTATCTGCAAATCAGGTGTAAAGAGTCTTACCCTTACAATTTAATTTAATTTATTGTATTTTATTTTATATTTAACATGTAGAATCCATGGATCTATAAATTTCAAAAAGAATTAAGATGTCACTATAGATAGTCAGCATGTTAAACTAATCTAATAAATCTGACACAAAAAATCTACGTTCTACTATGACTACTAATGGACTTATATTGAGTTAAAAAGAGACAACGCATAGTTAATTAAAAAAAATAAAAACTGAGCAAATACCTGTTGCCTAGAAGTGCTTGAAGATGTATGATCATTTTTTCCTCTTGGTCTGTAAAATTGCCTCGTTTGATGCCTGGTCTAAGATAATTCGTCCATCTGAGCCTACAACTCTTGCTACACCTAAGCAACCCTAAACCAAATAAAACAATAATTAAGTCAATAACAAAACTAATTTATACATAAATTCTTTCTAAAAACTAATAAATTAATCTATTAAAAACTAAATCAAGCAATCAAAAAGCCATGAGATCTGTTGCCTTAAATCAACATCTGATGATGCGATGTATATAAAAGCCAACCTTAAACTAACTTAGCTAATTAGTCCTTAATCAACTAACTAGCTATAATTAAGTACAACGTCATCATGGTGAAGTAACTTTTTAGTGTACTATTTTGCATCATTAAACAAGAAAAAAAAAATTAGTCAAAGTAATTAGGATATATTATATACCTGTATTAGTTGGAACAGCCCTCCAATTTCCAGGGCCATGTTCTTGGATATAAGAGACTAATAAGATATCTTCTTCAGGAGTCCAAGGTCCTTTCTTAACACCTTCTTTATCACAACATGGTGGTCTTCCCATTTTCAGAACTCTTTTTATGTTATCTATCGGAAACTGGTGAAGCAAAGGTTCAAGTACTCAACTTAAGCTTAAACTACATAAATAGCAAAGAGGAAAAAAAGAGGCAAATTTTGTGTGAGGAAATGTTAAGAGAGAGAAATCGCTGACCTATTATTATAGGAAGCAAAAGCTTGTGGAAAGAGGGAAGGAAGGAAGGGGGGTCCAAAAAAAAAGACTGTGATGAAGGTGAGAGTCAAAAGATGGCAGCAAATTGCATTTACTAGTCGGCTGAAATATAGATCAAAAGGGTAATAATAATAATAATAATAATAATAATAATAATAGTAAGTTGGGTAATGTTATTAAGCAGACTTGGATGGATGTTCATTGGATAGTCATCACCCTTGTGAACCTGTCAATTACTCTACTGCTGCTACTTATACCAAGTCAATGGATGTATATATCCGAACGACACCTTAGGATGGCGGTAATGAATGATAGTAACAGTGTAAAAAATATACTTCCTCTGTTTCTTTTTACTTGTAACCGTTTGAGTTTTACGCTTGTCAATGAATAAATTCAACCATCAAAATCTTTAATTACCAATAATTATAAAAAAAATAGAATTTCGAAAATTATGCATTAAGATGAATCTAACAATGTCTCACATGAATATGTTTTTCGTGAACTATAAATTATCAAAGATAAACCAAGTAAAGTTTGTTAATAGTGTAAACTGTTGCAAGTAAAAAGAAACAGATGAAGTATATATAGTCTAAATTTGTATGAAATACCCCACAACAATTTTCATGGTAATGAAATTCGTGCTCGGAGAAACTTGTAGGTTCGGTCACTGATCAATACCATGTTTCAAAGTGGTAATGAAAAATAATAATATCTTATAGATTGTGGTTTACAAAGATATTACTCCCTCCGTCCCATAATATAAGTCTTGATTCCATTTTTTACACGGGAATTAAGGTAAAGTGGAATCTTGTTAAATTTGAATAAAAAGATTCATTTTTATTGGGAAACACTTACATTATTTTTTTCTTTTTAACAAAAAATAAAAATTGAACATTTAATGTTACATAGTTTAATGTGTAGAGAAGTTTAATGGAGTAAAAGATTCCATTTTGTCATTAATAATGGTGCATTGGAAGGTGAAATTATGAGGACATTTTGGGAATTACATTATTTTCAGAGGGTATTTTGGGCATAATTATTGATTGAAAATAGAAATAGGACTTATATTTTGGGACACCTTATAAGGAAACGGAGACTTATATGGGACGAAGGATGTAGTAGATTAGATGGTAATAGTAATCTAAACCTGGACCTGATTTATTTGGGTGCTAAAAACTTATGATTAATATACCCTTAAATTCTCTATCCAGTGGTGTAAGAGAGAAATAAAAGAAGAGGGTGAAATTCAAAACTTTTCATTAAATATAAAGCTGCAGTTATTTTGTAAATGATCATGAATATGTGAAAAAAAAATTCATATGAAAATAAAGGAAGCATTTTTCTATTAATACTATTTGTGTGTGCCTCAGAAAACCGCGTGGCATTCAATATGGTTTGCATTTATGATCCCTAATGGCTGTGCTGGACTGATGATACATTGGTGTGGCATGTTCTCAAGTCTTTTCTTTTTATCATAGAAAATCAAACTAGCTAGCTAATTTACTGTACTACTCCTATGTGTAGTAAAAATTGAGGAGAAAAGTGGACACCAACTAGCAAAGCATTAAAAGCCTGATTTTGCCGTAATTAACAAGTCCAAACATTTCATGAATCGTTCATGGGTATTACTACTGCATTTTTTTAAATTTTTTAATGGGTATACTACTGCATTTAGAAAGACTATTTTAGTACTGTACGAAATAGTGATGCATGGTTCTCAATTTCAACCCAGAAACATAGCATTCATGTTCGTTAATTATGGGTGATGAGGCTGGTGAAAATTCAGTCTTTTTATGTTCCATACAGCTTTTTCTAGGGTACAAAAGTTTTACATAGTCTTCTCATTTTACCCTAGTTGAGGTTTTAAATTTTGCAGTACATCACTTTGATTATCATAATTCAGAACTTAATTTGGGTGATGGTCCTGTGATGTAACTGATCTTGCAGCAGTACTAACTAATGCCATACATTATGGTATTACTGGAGGAACTACAATAGTAGATGACTTGCACTACTATAGAGCACATATTTCACATTAATTTTGTTGAAGCCCTTACCGACAACTTGCTCATTTTTTTTCCTTGAGAAATATTTGGGAGACATTAATTGAATTAGCTAATTTTGAAACTAACTGCTTTATCGTTTTTTAAGTTATAAAATGATCTTCCTATAGATACATATATAATATCGTCTCTAGTCTCTACATTTAATGACCGATAATTAGACTTTTCAAGTTATTGAAACGGTTTGAATCTTAAGGGTGGTGAAAGTTTGTAAGACTTAAGGTACAAATTAACCCTAGGTCCATTTTTTCAGTAAACTGAGTCACAACCTAAGGAAGCATCAAGTGCATGGAGGATACGAATGATTGCATGCAATTTGTTTTTACAACACATGGTTGCGCCAGAACTCACAAGCACCCCCAAACCAACTAGCTACAACTCCACCAGATTCATGTATATGGTGCAGGATACATGTGTATGTACTATAAAGCTTTCTTTAATCAATATTTCTCATTCAAACCTAATTCTTCCATTATATTAAAACTAGAGGGTCATCTCCTAAGGCCCTAACCATTTTGAAATGGATTTTACAGAACAAAAAACCTTACGCTCTCCCTTGGCGCTCCAAAACATTTTATTAGAATTTTGCGAATCATTTGCATAACATTATTATGAAGTTTGTTAGAAGATTTTCAAGTTTCTATCTTAATACCAAGACAACAAACGTACAATCTATAAGGCATCCCCATTAGTCTACTTCCTTAAAACTAAACCTCCTTTCTAAGTTTATCTCCTTATCTCTATTATATAAGGGCAGGGGGAGCTATGGTATTGGTGTCCCCTATAAATTTATTTAAATGCCCATAAGTAATATAAACTAGTTTTAGGACCCGTGCATAATGCACGGGTGTATTTATTGCTTTATAACATAATTAAATTAAGTTACATAATAACAATGACACAAATTACACAGAATCATAAAATCTAAATGTAAGAGTGGTAAAGAGCACAAAGTACAAATAAAAGCTTATAAATCAATCTATATGTTTGCAAACACTTCCTTGTTAGCTACATTTGTTGTACTTGTACGCACACCGTGTTCTTTATCAAACGGAAGGATCTTGAGACTTTTTTGCTTGTAACTCTGGAAATAGCAACATAAAATTGTCCATGGCTGAAAACAGGTCTCGGGAGATACAGGCCTACATGAGACAGAGATTGTCCTTGACTTTTATTTATAGTCATAGCAAAACAAACCATTATTGGAAACTGGCGTCTCTGAAATCTGATAGGAAATTTGGTGGAGTCAGACGGGGTCAGTGTCATCCTTGGGATAAATACTTTTTCTCCGACATTGCTTCCGGAAATAACAGTAGCTTCAATAACACGATTGCTTAAATGATTGACGACTAACCTCATGCCATTACATAATCCTGATGTTTGATCAATATTCCTTAGAAGCATAACTGGCGCACCAACCTTTAATCGTATGCTATGATTCGGGAGACCGGAGCATCTTATTGTAATGAGGAATTCAGTGGAGTATGTTTCATGTACTTCAAAGTTGCCCTCTTCTTTGCTTATAGCATCCGAACTCAAATACACTTTCTCGTCTCCAGGAATGGTCAATAGAACATGATCATTTACTATCTCCACTATCTCATTTGTTGGCGCCAAAATAGCTCTTTCCTGGAAGTATTTAGCTTCCCAAATATGCTCATGTAGGTCTGGGTAAGTGCTATCAACAATTGTGGAAATTGGATCGACCCCAGGATCTATAAGGATGTCTTTTGCAACAGCGATTACGGCTTCACCATCATTTGGACCCCCAGCCTTTCCGTCTCCTACGCTTAGTATCCACTCTGAGAAACATCGTAATTCATCAACAGAAGATTTCGAAGAACCTGATTATAGTCTCGTATTGCGAGTAAGTGTTAGGACCTTACACGAATCCCACAAGTAAGACGAATTAACTGTCGCAAACACGATATCTTGCCTCGTTCCCTTCGGTACAACTGGTAATATCTGCCTGAGATCACCACCAAATACCAAGACTTTGCCTCCAAAAGGTCGATGCAAGTTATCCCTATCAACATACCTCATTATGTCCCTCAAACTTCTATCAAGTGCTTCAAAACAATACTTATGCATCATGGGCGATTCATCCCAAATGATAAGTTTTGTCTTAATCAGAAGAGCAGCCAAATCCGACCCTGGGCGAATGCCGGCGCAAGTAGAATTCTCAGTTACATTCAAAGGGATACCAAATCTCGAATGAGCTGTTCTTCCTCGTGGAAGAAGGAGAGAAGCAATTCCACTCGAAGCTACATGTAATACAATTTCGCCCATCTTCCTTATTGCAGCACATATAATGTCTTCCAGACATATGTTTTTCCCGTCCCTCCGTAGCCGTAAACGAAAAAGACACCTCCTTCTTGACTCGACACAGCATCCATTACTTCCCGATAAATCATCGACTGCTCATCAGTTAAACCTTTATACAATTTGTCGTGTTCCAAGGTCGTTTCCTTGATGTCGTAAGCAAGCTCATCTGCTATGAGCTTGTTTTGTCCTTCAAACATGATTAGTTCATCTGGAAAAGGCATTTCACTAAATATACGCAAGCTACTACCATTACTTTGGAGCATGGTTTCAATCTCATCCAATGCAAAAGCTTCAATTTGATCGTCAGTTAACTGTAGATCTGTGAAAACATAAATTCAAAGGATGCAGCAGTAACCTATATTAAGTATGCACATTGGTTTAAAATATCTTATTAACTATTCAATAATGTGATCGTAGTTGTTTACCTTTATTTTTCTAAATACCACGCTGCGTGTACAGAATGTCATCAGATAGTAACCTCCAAGTCTTCTGCCACACGTCCTCCGGCTTCGACATACTCCCGGATAATAGGTCCTGTTCTTTTGGACTTATTTTCAGCATAAATAAGTAAAAATAAGTTCAGTTCAGCAAAAATAAGTTCAGTTCAGTAAAAATAAGTAAAAATAAGTTCAGTTCAGCAAAAATAAGTTCAGTCTTGGCTAATGTTGTAATTATTATTTTTGTTTTCAATATTACTATTAATATTGTTATTATTATTAATATTATAATTATAATAACGATGAATTTGTTTTTTTATTTTTTTATTTTTTATTTCTAATTTAGTATTTATTATTTATTATTTATTATTTATAATTATTATTATTTATTATTTATTATTTACTCCCTCTGTATTTTTTTATCTTTCTCACTTGGAATCTTATCACTATTTACAATTAGAGAGAATCTTTTAAA
Organism: Beta corolliflora; assembly: GCA_947648045.1. Taxonomy (NCBI): domain Eukaryota; kingdom Viridiplantae; phylum Streptophyta; class Magnoliopsida; order Caryophyllales; family Amaranthaceae; genus Beta; species Beta corolliflora. Next base: position 37,661 of record CANSZD010003464.1, on the reverse strand, counting down.
TTCTTCTCAATATATAAGAAAAAAATATAGTCATGTGGGGTCTTGTTTGATTCGTCTCAATGAGTATTTTATTAATATTCAATCATTATAATTTTTACTAATATGTAATGAAAGATATTTAAGGTTGAATAAGTGCATTGGCAAACGTGCAAAGTCAAAGTAGGAAAGATAAAAAAATACAGAGAGAGTATTATTTATTATTTTTTATTTTTTATTTTTTATTTTTTATTTTTTATTTATTATTTTTTATTTTTTATTTATTATTTTTTATTTTTTATTTTTTATTTTTTATTATTATTATTATTATTATTATTATTATTATTTATTTATTATTTTTTTATTATTATTATTTTCTGTTATTATTATTTATTATTAATTATTATTCTTATTTATTATTTATTATTTATTATTTATTCTTTATTATTTATTATTTATAATTATTTATTATTATTTATTATTATTTATTATTTATTATTTATTATTTATTATTTATTATTTATTATTTATTATTTATTATTTATTATTTATTATTTATTATTTATTATTATTATTATTATTTATTATTTATTATTTATTATTTATTATTTATTATTATAAAATAATAAAATAATAATAATAATAATAAGTATTGATAATATTATGTTAATATTTATTGGTTATTATAATAATAAGTATTGATAATATTATGTTAATACAGTTTAGTTCAGCAAAAATAAGTTCAGTTCAGCAAAAATAAGTAAGCTTTATTTGACTTCCTTTGACTTTTATTTAATTCAATTCGCTTTGTTTGACTTCATTTTACTTGAATTTGATTCAATTATCTTTGTTGAATGCATTTGAGTTTCATTTGATTCAATTAGCTTTGTTGAATGCATTTGAGTTTCATTTTATTCAATTAGCTTTGTTGAATGCATTTGAGTTTCATTTTATTCAATTAGCTTTATTTGACTTCTTTTGACTTTCATTTAATTCAATTAGCTTTGTTTGACTTCATTTTACTTGAATTTGATTCAATTAGCTTTGTTGAATGCATTTGAGTTTCATTTGATTCAATTAGCTTTTGTTGAATGCATTTGAGTTTCATTTGATTCAATTAGCTTTGTTGAATGCATTTGAGTTTCATTTAATTCAATAAGTTTTGTTTGACGTCATTTGACTTTTATTTGATTCAATTAGCTTTGTTGAATGCATTTGAGTTTCATTTGATTCAATTAGCATTGTTGAATGCATTCGAATTTCATTTGATTCAATTAGCTTTGTTGAATGCATTTGAGTTTCATTTGATTCAATTAGCTTTGTTGAATGCATTTGAGTTTCATTTGATTCAATTAGCTTTGTTGAATGCATTTGAGTTTCATTTAATTCAATTAGCTTTAATTGAATGCATTTCAGACTCATTTGATTCAATAAGTTTTGTTTGACTTCATTTGACTTTCATTTGATTCAATTAGCTTTGTTGAATGCATTTGAGTTTCATTTGATTCTATTGGCTATGTTTGACTTTGTTTGACTTTCATTTGATTCAATTAGCTTTGTTTGACTTCGTTTTACTTTAATTTGATTCAATTAGCTTTGTTGAATGCATTGAATCAATTTGAGTTTTTTTTATTCAATTAGCTTTGTTGAATGCATTTGAGTTTCATTTGATTCAATTAGCTTTATTGGACTTCATTTGACTTTCATTTGATACGATTAGCTTTGTTTGACTTCATTTGATTCAATTAGCTTTGTTTGACTTCATTTTACTTTAATTTGATTCAATAAGCTTTGTTGATTGCATTTGAGTTTCATTTGATTCAATTAGCTTTGTTGAATGCATTTGAGTTTCATTTGATTCAATTAGCTTTGTTGAATGCATTTGAGTTTCATTTGATTTAATTAGCTTTGTTGAATGCATTTGAGTTTCATTTGATTCAATTAGCTTTGTTGAATGCATTTGAGTTTCATTTGATTCAATAAGTTTTGTTTGACGTCATTTGACTTTTATTTGATTCAATTAGCTTTGTTGAATGCATTTGAGATTCATTTGATTCAATTAGCTTTGTTGAATGCATTTGAGTTTCATTTGATTCAATTAGCTTTATTTAACTTCCTTTGACTTTCATTTAATTCAATTAGCTTTGTTTGACTTCATTTTACTTGAATTTGATTCAATTAGCTTTATTGAATGCATTTGAGTTTCATTTGATTCAATTAGCTTTCATGAATGCATTTGATTTTCATTTGATTCAATTAGCTTTGTTGAATGCATTTGAGTTTCATTTTTTGAGAGTACTAGCATTGAGTTGGAAGAGTTTTGAAGCAAAGCGAATAGTGAAAGAAGTAGAAAAATGACTCCAGTCCACTCTTTTGATTATATCTCAAGCTCTACAAATCGAAATGCAGTGATTTCCTTTGGGTTTGATTCTACACTTTAAGAGCTTTCCAACAAGTGGTCACTTGCCTAATTCCGACGAATAACGAAGAAGTTATGGCGTTTAGAAGATATAGATTTTGTGCAGGCTGACGACCGCCCGGCCGGGCGGAATCCGCCCCGGCTGCCCGGGCGCCCTTACTTAGCCAAATTTCATTGTTTGGAGAAGATTTGGAAGAAAAGAAAATATTTTGTCGCGGGCCCGACCGGGCGGGGCGCTATTTCACTTCTACGAAAAATACCTGACGATCGCCCGGTCGGGCGGATTCCGCCCGGGTTGGTCGGGCGGATTCCGTGCGGGTTGGTCGGGCGGGGTTTTTTTTAAGGCTTTTGAAGCGCGTGTTGCACCGGTTTTGGTTTTAATATATATACTTATCCTTTTAGGGTGGAAAAAGGACGTTTTTACATTATAGTTTCAGCTTTAGTTTTCCTAAGCACATTTGAATTACTCAAGAACCATAGTATTACTCTTTACCATTTTTACATTGAATTTTCAGTAGAAGTTGGGATTTTTGAAAGATTGTTCTACATTGGTATTTCTTCTCTTCTCTTATTATTATTATTCAATCTTTGATTATTGATTCACCATGTTTACTTGTTTCATCATGAGTATGTTTTTCTTAATTATGATTGAGTAGTTTAATTCTAGGGTTAAGGGGATCCATGAATATTAATGAAGGGATGTTTATAAAATATTGATTTTTGATGATGCATGTTGATTCCTATTGAATGTATTATCTCTATTCAATCCGATTTGGCCAGATTTGATTGTTATAGTATTGCAATATTAGGTTATGCGCCGAGAGGTATAAACTTGATATTAAGGCTAGTTTCAATAGGTAGAATTGGTATTAATAAATTGCGAGAGCCTGTTAATATCATTCTATGGTTAATTTCGACTCGAGAGAGGAAATCAACCTGTTTGACTGCATTATTCATTATTGATTATTGTGTTTCATCCTGGAATATTGTTCATTGGTGAACCTACGCCCTAGACTCTTTATTATTGGTATTCTCGATATAGTTATTGACTAGTTTATTATAATTACAAACAAACACTCGTTACTTATAATCTAGATTTGATTGACAATTAGGAAAAGAACACTGTTTCCCTGTGGATTCGACCCTACTTCCCTGACTACTATTTGTTAGAGGACTTTAGGATTACTTTTGATTAGGTGATACGACTTTAGCCTGTCAAAATTTGACGCCGTTGCCGGGGAAACGGTTTTGTTTCATTTCCTTTAATTGTTTTAGAGTCTAGATTATTCATTCTCGTCTCAGAGAACACTTGTTCTTTGGGACAAAAATCTCTTAATTGTTTGTTCTTTAGTTCGTCTATGCGCAGGAGTTTGAGTTCAGGTGGCTTCCCATTTGATCCTGAAATTGATAGATCCTTCCATAGACAGAAGAACTTCTTCAGACAGTTGCGAGATAACTCAGGGGGGATAACCCTTTGGATTCTGATTCTGATTCTAATTCCAGACGCACTGTTCCTACTACTCCAAGAGAATCAGAAATGTCTCGGAGACTTACTGACTTTTCCCAGCCCTCCTTGGCTGAACTTCCCAAGAGCAATCAAATGCCCGAAATCGAAGCTGTCAATTTCGAGATCAAACCTGCATTGCTGAATATGATCGAAAGGAAACAATTTGGTGGTGGACCTAATGAAGACCCCAATCTACATTATCAGGACTTCTGCCAATATTGTTCAACTATTAAGCAGCAGGGAGTAACACAAGATCAAATTCGGGAGATTCTTTTCCCATTTTCACTTCGAGACAAGGCAAAGATGTGGTACAATGGGATTAATCGCACCACTCTTGGGATCACAGATTGGAATACCTTGGCCTTAGCTTTCTACAGGAAGTACTACCCTCCAGAGAAGACTGCCAGGCTGCGTAGTCAGATCACAAATTTCATCCAAGGTAATGACGAATCTTTGTATGAGGCTTGGGAAAGATTCAAGGACCTCCAGAGAGAATGTCCCCATCATGGTCTACAAAAATGGTTCCTAGTTCAGGGATTTTACAATGGTTTGGGGGAACAACTCAAGACTTATTCTAGACTCTGCGGCAAATGGGAGATTCATGAAACTAGAAATTGATGCCGCACATGACTTAATCGAGGAGATGGCTATCCATAACTCTCAATATGGCAACCCTCGCGGACTAGCTAACAAGGGATGTTAGCATGAGATTGATTCTATATCCCTATTGGCGGCACAGATGAATGCCATCAGTAATAAGCTAGATAATTTGCAACTTTCCTCTCCCGCGAGTGTTGCTGCTTTAGGTACTACATCTGAGATCTTGTGTGAAAATTGTGGTATAGTTGGACATTGGTCACATGAGTGTCGGAGTTCGGTCGAACAATTTAATGCCTTTCAATCATATCGGCAGAACAACCCATACTCCAATACATATAATCCAGGATTGAGCAATCATCCGAATCTGTCATACAAGAGCACTAATGTCCTAAATCCCCCTGCACCACAACCACATGCACAACAATTGAACCAGAGGTACTACCAACAACCTTCTCAACCTCCTCTCAGTTTCTCTAGACCACCTTTCAATCCATATCAACAAGCACCTCCTGCCGATCCCATGATGGTTGAGATGAGAAATATGATGTTGCAGATGCAAAAAGACAGACAAACTGACAAGGCACAGATTGAGTCCATTCTAGCTCACAACAAGATGTTAGAGAACCAGTTGGCACAATTGGCTACTTCGAACTCTACTCGACAACAAGGTGCTCTTCCAGCACAATCTGTTCAGCCAACAGACTCGGCAAAAGCCATCACTCTCCGCAGTGATTGTCATTATGATGGACCACCCATGCCTACTGATGATACTGTGAGTGGGAGGAACGATGAGGAACGGGTCCAAGATCAACCTGAAACTGACAAGGAGAACACTAAGCAAGCACCTAAACATGGAGAGACAAATGAAGTCAAGAAGCCTGCTATTGAGGTTCCTCTTATCAAACTTCCTTTTCCCAATCGTCAACTCAAAAGTAAGTTGGACAAGCAATTTGGTAAGTTTTTGGAAGTCGTCGAGAATCTTCAGGTAACAGTCCCTTTTACAGAATTAATTACTCAAGTGCCTGCTTATGCAAAATTCATGAAAGATATTTTGACTAGAAAAAAGGCTTTTAATGAGGTGGAGACAGTTGCATTTACTGAGGAATGTAGTGCCTTTTTACAAAATAAGTTTCCACCAAAATTAAAAGATCCTGGTAGTTTCTCTATTCCCTGTCACATTGGTCGACTATTCATTGATAAATCATTATGTGATTTGGGTACTAGTGTGAGTGTTATGCCATTATCTGTTTTCTCAAAATTAAATATGGGAATTTTAAAAGTTACCAATATTACTCTGCAAATGGCTGACCGTTCTGTTAAATACCCCCTAGGTATTCTAGAAGCTGTGCCTGTTAGAGTAGGTAAATTTTTTATTCCCGTTGGTTTTGTTGTGCTTGACATGGAGGAAGATACGCAAATTCCGATTATTTTGGGTAGGCCATTCCTTCATACTGCAGGTGCACTAATTGATGTGAAAAATGGTAAGCTTACACTATCTGTAGGAGATGATGAGGTCACTTTTAATCTGAGCACCGTTTTGAAAAGTCCTATGCTAGAGGAAGCATGCTATAAGGTTGATGTTATTGATGGCCCGACCCATGATTGCATGCCCCATTCCCCTTCCTGTGATACTTCAGATGATGTGCTTGTCGTAGAGTTTATTGCAGGTGAAAAACAATTTCTAACGGTCTTGAAGACTCACAAAAAGACAATTGGGTATAACACTGATGACTTGACAGGACTAAGCCCCAATGAGCATCGAGTTCCTCTAGATGAGGGCCACCCCCCTAGCATTTAAGTCCAACACGGGTTGGAAGGGGTGGTAAAGCAAGCAGTTATGAAACTGCTGGATGCAGGTTGATGGACAACTGATGTCCATGTCCCTTTCCTTTCCCTTGCTGTAATGAGGCCATTGCCAAGTTCAGCTTGGGGGACGATTTCTGTAAGTATTGCTTTTCTTTTACTTTTTACTGCTTTTTAGTTTAGTTAAGTTAGTTTAATTGCTTTCAAAAAAAATGAAAAATCACAAAAAAATAAAATATTGCTGAAAAAAATACCAAAAATACGAGTTCAATATGAATGGATTGATTGTTTCCCCGTGCCTCGAACTGTGCTTTGAAAAATGATTTAACTCACTATACTGGATAGTTGGGCATTTGTGATTGTAATGTTGTGATGTGATCTCTGATTGCCTTGATCTTGAGTGGATTTTGATGATAAAGCGCCTACTTTGACTGCATGCTTGAACTGGTTAGACTGTGAGGATTCATTGTTGCCTATGGATTTACGTCCATATCCAATCTATTCTTGTGTGTTAGTTCCTCGTAGCATTATGATCTTGATTTTGGCAATGTACTCGTTGATTTCTGGTGACTTTGGACATGTGCTGTGATAAAGGCGTTCTTTTGTTTAATTTTAAGCCTCAGAGTTGATAAATGAATTAATTTCCCTCCTAGCCCTGCTGAGCCTAATGACTTTTTATTTTGATATTGCGCCACATTGCATGCCTTGAGCCTTTACAATGATTATTGTCCCAAAGCCTAGCTTAGGGGAGCATTTGTTAGGTTGGTACTATGATGTGTGGTCGATTCTATGGGTTGGTTGGAAAATAATGTCTATGTTGATACAAAGAAAAGAAAGAAAAAGAAAAAAATAAAGTGAAAAATGATAGTGAAAAATCTGAAAAATCTCTATGATCTTCACTCTTTAAATTTCAAAAAGTGTTGAAAATTATGCTGAAAATGACAAGTATTGGATGGTTCTTGAGACTTTAATGTTGGTTATTGTTTTGGTCATGCTGTTGATGCCATGGGAGTTGTTTCGGCCACACCTAGTCCTGTTACTAGTGTTTTTTGCTCCCCTTTTCTTGGCTTTTCCACCACATTCCCTAAATAATTTCCTTACCTCTACCCGAGCCCATTTCAACCCTGAGAAAGACCTCTTGAGCACGTGTTTGATTGTTTACCGGATTGATACAGAGTCAATTTGCCAAAGTTAAAGAGTAAGTTTGTTATTTGAGTCGACCTGGCTAGGATGAGCGATATTATAAACACATGAGAGTGTGAGTGGGAAGGGCTATTATGGTTGGGTTGGTGAGTGTTTGGGCACATATTATGCCTGCCACAAAATTGAGCGGAGTGACACCTCGGTGAGCACCTTTTCGAGAATTGCATGTTATGTAGGGCAGCTGCATTTGATTGTTTGCTTAGGTGATTGGTGGTCAGGATGATCTGAACAACTGAACTTGAATTTTGCTTGCTTGAAGGATTTTGAGTTTGAAAATATTTGAGCCTGAATTTCTTATCTAAGGGGTGAAGCAATTATATTCATGTTCATGTTGTGCTTTGCTTGGGGACAAGCAAAGGTATAGCTTGGGGGATTTTGATATGCCAATTTTATATAGAGTTTCTACCCTCGTCCCTCATTGATTATTGGTCTTAATTGCGCTCTTCGGAGCCATTTTTAGTACTAATTGTGCTCCTTGTAGTGTGTTTGTAGTTTCAGGTTGTTTATTGTAGGAATTAGCATGTTTTAGTGCATTTCCTACTCATTTATATCACTACAAGAGATGATGTACTTTTGAGAGTACTAGCATTGAGTTGGAAGAGTTTTGAAGCAAAGCGAATAGTGAAAGAAGTAGAAAAATGACTCCAGTCCACTCTTTTGATTATATCTCAAGTTCTACAAATCCAAATGCAGTGATTTCAATTGGGTTTGATTCTACACTTTAAGAGCTTTCCAACGAGTGGTCACTTGCCTAATTCCGACGAATAACGAAGAAGTTATGGCGTTTAGAAGATATAGATTTTGTGCAGGCTGACGACCGCCCGGCCGGGCGGAATCCGCCCCGGCTGCCCGGGCGCCCTTACTTAGCCAAATTTCATTGTTTGGAGAAGATTTGGAAGAAAAGAAAATATTTTGTCGCGGGCCCGACCGGGCGGGGCGCTATTTCACTTCTACGAAAAATACCTGACGATCGCCCGGTCGGGCGGATTCCGCCCGGGTTGGTCGGGCGGATTCCGCCCGGGTTGGTCGGGCGGGGTTTTTTTTAAGGCTTTTGAAGCGCGTGTTGCGCCGGTTTTGGTTTTAATATAAATACTTATCCTTTTAGGGTGGAAAAAGGACGTTTTTACATTATAGTTTCAGCTTTAGTTTTCCTAAGCACATTTGAATTACTCAAGAACCATAGTATTACTCTTTACCATTTTTACATTGAATTTTCAGTAGAAGTTGGGATTTTTGAAAGATTGTTCTACATTGGTATTTCTTCTCTTCTCTTATTATTATTATTCAATCTTTGATTATTGATTCACCATGTTTACTTGTTTCATCATGAGTATGTTTTTCTTAATTATGATTGAGTAGTTTAATTCTAGGGTTAAGGGGATCCATGAATATTAATGAAGGGATGTTTATAAAATATTAATTTTTGATGATGCATGTTGATTCCTATTGAATGTATTATCTCTATTCAATCCGATTTGGCCTGATTTGATTGTTATAGTATTGCAATATTAGGTTATGCGTCGAGAGGTATAAACTTGATATTAAGGCTAGTTTCAATAGGTAGAATTGGTATTAATAAATTGCGAGAGCCTGTTAATATCATTCTATGGTTAATTTCGACTCGAGAGAGGAAATCAACCTGTTTGACTGCATTATTCATTATTGATTATTGTGTTTCATCCTGGAATATTGTTCATTGGTGAACCTACGCCCTAGACTCTTTATTATTGGTATTCTCGATATAGTTATTGACTAGTTTATTATAATTACAAACAAACACTCGTTACCTATAATCTAGATTTGATTGACAATTAGGAAAAGAACACTGTTTCCCTGTGGATTCGACCCTACTTCCCTGACTACTATTTGTTAGAGGACTTTAGGATTACTTTTGATTAGGTGATACGACTTTAGCTTTGTCAAAATTTGGCGCCGTTGCTTGGGGAAACGGTTTTGTTTCATTTCCTTTAATTGTTTTAGAGTCTAGATTATTCATTCTCGTCTCAGAGAACACTTGTTCTTTGAGACAAAGATCTCTTAATTGTTTGTTCTTTAGTTCGTCTATGCGCAGGAGTTTGAGTTCAGGTGGCTTCCCATTTGATCCTGAAATTGATAGATCCTTCCATAGACAGAAGAACTTCTTCAGACAGTTGCGAGATAACTCAGGGGGGGATAACCCTTTGGATTCTGATTCTGATTCTGATTCCAGACGTACTGTTCCTACTACTCCAAGAGAATCAAAAATGGCTCGGAGACTTACTGACTTTTCCCAGCCCTCCTTGGCTGAACTTCCCAAGAGTAATCAAATGCCCGAAATCGAAGCTGTCAATTTCGAGATCAAACCTGCATTGCTGAATATGATCGAAAGGAAACAATTTGGTGGTGGACCTAATGAAGACCCCAATCTACATTATCAGGACTTCTGCCAATATTGTTCTACTATTAAGCAGCAGGGAGTAACACAAGATCAAATTCGGGAGATTCTTTTCCCATTTTCACTTCGAGACAAGGCAAAAATGTGGTACAATGGGATTAATCGCACCACTCTTGGGATCACAGACTGGAATACCTTGGCCTTAGCTTTCTACAGGAAGTACTACCCTCCAGAGAAGACTGCCAGGCTGCGTAGTCAGATCACAAATTTCATCCATGGTAATGACGAATCTTTGTATGAGGCTTGGGAAAGATTCAAGGACCTCCAGAGAGAATGTCCCCATCATGGTCTACAAAAATGGTTCCTAGTTCAGGGATTTTACAATGGTTTGGGGGAACAACTCAAGACTTATTCTAGACTCTACGCCAAATGGGAGATTCATGAAACTAGAAATTGATGCCGCACATGACTTAATCGAGGAGATGGTTATCCATAACACTCAATATGGCAACCCTCGCGGACTAACTAACAAGGGAGGTAAGCATGAGATTGATTCTATATCCCTATTGGCGGCACAGATGAATGCCATCAGTAATAAGCTAGATAATTTACAACTTTCCTCTCCCGCGAGTGTTGCTGCTTTAGGTACTACATCTGAGATCTTGTGTGAAAATTGTGGTATAGTTGGACATTGGTCACATGAGTGTCGGAGTTTGGTCGAACATTTTAATGCCTTTCAATCATATCGGCAGAACAACCCATACTCCAATACATATAATCCAGGATTGAGCAATCATCCGAATCAGTCATACACGAGCACTAATGTCCTAAATCCCCCTGCACCATAACCACATGCACAACAATTGAACCAGAGGTACTACCAACAACCTTCTCAACCTCCTCTCAGTTTCTCTAGACCACCTTTCAATCCATATCAACAAGCACCTCCTGCCGATCCCATGATGGTTGAGATGAGAAATATGATGCTGCAGATGCAAAAAGACAGACAAACTGACAATGCACAGATTGAGTCCATTCTAGCTCACAACAAGATGTTAGAGAACCAGTTGGCACAATTGGCTACTTCGAACTCTACTCGACAACAAGGTGCTCTTCCAGCACAATCTGTTCAGCCAACAGACTCGGCAAACGCCATCACTCTCCGCAGTGATTGTCATTATGATGGACCACCCATGCCTACTGATGATACTGTGAGTGGGAGGAACGATGAGGAACGGGTCCAAGATCAACCTGAAACTGACAAGGAGAACACTAAGCAAGCACCTAAACATGGAGAGACAAATGAAGCCAAGAAGCCTGCTATTGAGGTTCCTCCTATCAAACTTCCTTTTCCCAATCGTCAACTCAAAAGTAAGTTGGACAAGCAATTTGGTAAGTTTTTGGAAGTCGTCGAGAATCTTCAGGTAACAGTCCCTTTTACAGAATTAATTACTCAAGTGCCTGCTTATGCAAAATTCATGAAAGATATTTTGACTAGAAAAAAGGCTTTTAATGAGGTGGAGACAGTTGCATTTACTGAGGAATGTAGTGCCTTTTTACAAAATAAGTCTCCACCAAAATTAAAAGATCCTGGTAGTTTCTCTATTCCCTGTCACATTGGTCGACTATTCATTGATAAATCATTATGTGATTTGGGTGCTAGTGTGAGTGTTATGCCATTATCTATTTTTTCAAAATTAAATATGGGAATTTTAAAAGTTACCAATATTACTCTGCAAATGGCTGACCGTTCTGTTAAATACCCCCTAGGTATTCTAGAAGATGTGCCTGTTAGAGTAGGTAAATTTTTTATTCCCGTTGATTTTGTTGTGCTTGACATGGAGGAAGATACGCAAATTCCGATTATTTTGGGTAGGCCATTCCTTCATACTGCAGGTGCACTAATTGATGTGAAAAATGGTAAGCTTACACTATCTGTAGGAGATGATGAGGTCACTTTTAATCTGAGCACCGCTTTGAAAAGTCCTATGCTAGAGGAAGCATGCTATAAGGTTGATGTTATTGATGGCCCGACCCATGATTGCATGCCCCATTCCCCCTCCTGTGATACTTCAGATGATGTGCTTGTCGTAGAGTTTATTGCAGGTGAAGAACAATTTCTAACGGTCTTGAAGACTCACAAAAAGACAATTGGGTATAACACTGATGACTTGACAGGACTAAGCCCCAATGAGCATCGAGTTCCTCTAGATGAGGGCCACCCCCCTAGCATTGAAGTCCAACATGGGTTGGAAGGGGTGGTAAAGCAAGCAGTTATGAAACTGCTGGATGCAGGTTGATGGACAACTGATGTCCCTGTCCCTTTCCATTCCCTTGCTGCAATGAGGCCATTGCCAAGTTCAGCTTGGGGGACGATTTCTGTAAGTATTGCTTTTCTTTTACTTTTTACTGCTTTTTAGTTTAGTTAAGTTAGTTTAATTGCTTTCAAAAAAAATGAAAAATCACAAAAAAATAAAATATTGCTGAAAAAAATACCAAAAATACGAGTTCAATATGAATGGATTGATTGTTTCCCCGTGCCCCGAACTGCGCTTTGAAAAATGATTTAACTCACTATACTGGATAGTTGGGCATTTGTGATTGTAATGTTGTGATGTGATCTCTGATTGCCTTGATCTTGAGTGGATTTTGATGATAAAGCGCCTACTTTGACTGCATGCTTGAACTGGTTAGACTGTGAGGATTCATTGTTGCCTATGGATTTACGTCCATATCCAATCTATTCTTGTGTGTTAGTTCCTCGTAGCATTATGATCTTGATTTTGGCAATGTACTCGTTGATTTCTGGTGACTTTGGACATGTGCTGTGATAAAGGTGTTCTTTTGTTTAATTTTAAGCCTCAGAGTTGATAAATGAATTAATTTCCCTCCTAGCCCTGCTGAGCCTAATGACTTTTTATTTTGATATTGCTCCACATTGCATGCCTTGAGCCTTTACAATGATTATTGTCCCAAAGCCTAGCTTAGGGGAGCATTTGTTAGGTTGGTACTATGATGTGTGGTCGATTCTATGGGTTGGTTGGAAAATAATGTCTATGTTGATACAAAGAAAAGAAAGAAAAAGAAAAAAATAAAGTGAAAAATGATAGTGAAAAATCTGAAAAATCTCTATGATCTTCACTCTTTAAATTTCAAAAAGTGTTGAAAATTATGCTGAAAATGACAAGTATTGGATGGTTCTTGAGACTTTAATGTTGGTTATTGTTTTGGTCATGCTGTTGATGCCATGGGAGTTGTTTCGGCCACACCTAGTCCTGTTACTAGTGTTTTGTGCTCCCCTTTTCTTGGCTTTTCCACCACATTCCCTAAATAATTTCCTTACCTCTACCCGAGCCCATTTCAACCCTGAGAAAGACCTCTTGAGCACGTGTTTGATTGTTTACTGGATTGATACAGAGTCAATTTGCCAAAGTTAAAGAGTAAGTTTTTTATTTGAGTCGACATGGCTAGGATGAGCGATATTATACCTTTCTAAACACATGAGAGTGTGAGTGGGAAGGGCTATTATGGTTGGGTTGGTGAGTGTTTGGGCACATATTATGCCTGCCACAAAATTGAGCGGAGTGACACCTCGGTGAGCACCTTTTCGAGAATTGCATGTTATGTAGGGCAGCTGCATTTGATTGTTTGCTTAGGTGATTGGTGGTCAGGATGATCTGAACAACTGAACTTGAATTTTGCTTGCTTGAAGGATTTTGAGTTTGAAAATATTTGAGCCTGAATTTCTTATCTGAGGGGTGAAGCAATTATATTCATGTTCATGTTGTGCTTTGCTTGGGGACAAGCAAAGGTATAGCTTGGGGGATTTTGATATGCCAATTTTATATAGAGTTTCTACCCTCGTCCCTCATTGATTATTGGTCTTAATTGCGCTCTTCGGAGCCATTTTTAGTACTAATTGTGCTCCTTGTAGTGTGTTTGTAGTTTCAGGTTGTTTATTGTAGGAATTAGCATGTTTTAGTGCATTTCCTACTCATTTATATCACTACAAGAGATGATGTACTTTTGAGAGTACTAGCATTGAGTTGGAAGAGTTTTGAAGCAAAGCGAATAGTGAAAGAAGTAGAAAAATGACTCCAGTCCACTCTTTTAATTATATCTCAAGTTCTACAAATCCAAATGCAGTGATTTCAATTGGGTTTGATTCTACACTTTAAGAGCTTTCCAACGAGTGGTCACTTGCCTAATTCCGACGAATAACGAAGAAGTTATGGCGTTTAGAAGATATAGATTTTGTGCAGGCCGACGACCGCCCGGCCGGGCGGAATCCGCCCGGCTGCCCGGGCGCCCTTACTTAGCCAAATTTCATTGTTTGGAGAAGATTTGGAAGAAAAGAAAATATTTTGTCGCGTGCCCGACCGGGCGGGGCGCTATTTCACTTCTACGAAAAATACCTGACGATCGCCCGGTCGGGCGGATTCCGCCCGGGTTGGTCGGGCGGGGTTTTTTTTAAGGCTTTTGAAGCGCGTGTTGCGCCGGTTTTGGTTTTAATATAAATACTTATCCTTTTAGGGTGGAAAAAGGACGTTTTTACATTATAGTTTCAGCTTTAGTTTTCCTAAGCACATTTGAATTACTCAAGAACCATAGTATTACTCTTTACCATTTTTACATTGAATTTTCAGTAGAAGTTGGGATTTTTGAAAGATTGTTCTACATTGGTATTTCTTCTCTTCTCTTATTATTATTATTCAATCTTTGATTATTGATTCACCATGTTTACTTGTTTCATCATGAGTATGTTTTTCTTAATTATGATTGAGTAGTTTAATTCTAGGGTTAAGGGGATCCATGAATATTAATGAAGGGATGTTTATAAAATATTGATTTTTGATGATGCATGTTGATTCCTATTGAATGTATTATCTCTATTCAATCCGATTTGGCCTGATTTGATTGTTATAGTATTGCAATATTAGGTTATGCGTCGAGAGGTATAAACTTGATATTAAGGCTAGTTTCAATAGGTAGAATTGGTATTAATAAATTGCGAGAGCCTGTTAATATCATTCTATGGTTAATTTCGACTCGAGAGAGGAAATCAACCTGTTTGACTGCATTATTCATTATTGATTATTGTGTTTCATCCTGGAATATTGTTCATTGGTGAACCTACGCCCTAGACTCTTTATTATTGGTATTCTCGATATAGTTATTGACTAGTTTATTATAATTACAAACAAACACTCGTTACCTATAATCTAGATTTGATTGACAATTAGGAAAAGAACACTGTTTCCCTGTGGATTCGACCCTACTTCCCTGACTACTATTTGTTAGAGGACTTTAGGATTACTTTTGATTAGGTGATACGACTTTAGCCTGTCAAAATTTGGCGCCGTTGCCGGGGAAACGGTTTTGTTTCATTTCCTTTAATTGTTTTAGAGTCTAGATTATTCATTCTCGTCTCAGAGAACACTTGTTCTTTGGGACAAAGATCTCTTAATTGTTTGTTCTTTAGTTCGTCTATGCGCAGGAGTTTGAGTTCAGGTGGCTTCCCATTTGATCCTGAAATTGATAGATCCTTCCATAGACAGAAGAACTTCTTCAGACAGTTGCGAGATAACTCAGGGGGGGATAACCCTTTGGATTCTGATTCTGATTCTGATTCCAGACGTACTGTTCCTACTACTCCAAGAGAATCAGAAATGGCTCGGAGACTTACTGACTTTTCCCAGCCTCCTTGGCTGAACTTCCCAAGAGTAATCAAATGCCCGAAATCGAAGCTGTCAATTTCGAAATCAAACCTGCATTGCTGAATATGATCGAAAGGAAACAATTTGGTGGTGGACCTAATGAAGACCCCAATCTACATTATCAGGACTTCTGCCAATATTGTTCTACTATTAAGCAGCAGGGAGTAACACAAGATCAAATTCGGGAGATTCTTTTCCCATTTTCACTTCGAGACAAGGCAAAGATGTGGTACAATGGGATTAATCGCACCACTCTTGGGATCACGACCGGAATACCTTGGCCTTAGCTTTCTACAGAAGTACTACCCTCCGCAGAAGACCGGCCCGAGCTGCGTAGTCAGATCACAAATTTCATCCAAGGTAATGACGAATCTTTGTATGAGGCTTGGGAAAGATTCAAGGACCTCCAGAGAGAATGTCCCCATCATGGTCTACAAAAATGGTTCCTAGTTCAAGGATTTTACAATGGTTTGGGGGAACAACTCAAGACTTATTCTAGACTCTACGCCAAATGGGAGATTCATGAAACTAGAAATTGATGCCGCACATGACTTAATCGAGGAGATGGTTATCCATAACACTCAATATGGCAACCCTCGCGGACTAGCTAACAAGGGAGGTAAGCATGAGATTGATTCTATATCCCTATTGGCGGCACAGATGAATACCATCAGTAATAAGCTAGATAATTTACAACTTTCCTCTCCCGCGAGTGTTGCTGCTTTAGGTACTACATCTGAGATCTTGTGTGAAAATTGTGGTATAGTTGGACATTGGTCACATGAGTGTCGGAGTTTGGTCGAACAATTTAATGCCTTTCAATCATATCGGCAGAACAACCCATACTCCAATACATATAATCCAGGATTGAGCAATCATCCGAATCTGTCATACAAGAGCAGTAATGTCCTAAATCCCCCTGCACCATAACCACATGCACAACAATTGAACCAGAGGTACTACCAACAACCTTCTCAACCTCCTCTCAGTTTCTCTAGACCACCATTCAATCCATATCAACAAGCACCTCCTGCCGATCCCAAGATGGTTGAGATGAGAAATATGATGCTGCAGATGCAAAAAGACGTACAAACCGACAAGGCACGATTGAGTCCATTCTAGCTCACAACAAGATGTTAGAGAACCGGTTGGCACAATGGCTACTTCGAACTCTACTCGACAACAAGGTGCTCTTCCCGCAAAGACATTCGGCCAACAGACTCGGCAAACGCCATCACTCTCCGCAGTGATTGTCATTATGATGGACCACCCATGCCTACTGATGATACTGTGAGTGGGAGGAACGATGAGGAACGGGTCCAAGATCAACCTGAAACTGACAAGGAGAACACTAAGCAAGCACCTAAACATGGAGAGACAAATGAAGCCAAGAAGCCTGCTATTGAGGTTCCTCCTATCAAACTTCCTTTTCCCAATCGTCAACTCAAAAGTAAGTTGGACAAGCAATTTGGTAAGTTTTTGGAAGTCGTCGAGAATCTTCAGGTAACAGTCCCTTTTACAGAATTAATTACTCAAGTGCCTGCTTATGCAAAATTCATGAAAGATATTTTGACTAGAAAAAAGGCTTTTAATGAGGTGGAGACAGTTGCATTTACCGAGGAATGTAGTGCCTTTTTTACAAAATAAGTCTCCACCAAAATTAAAAGATCCCGGTAGTTTCTCTATTCCCCGTCACATTGGTCGACTATTCATTGATAAATCATTATGTGATTTAGGTGCTAGTGTGAGTGTTATGCCATTATCTATTTTTTCAAAATTAAATATGGGAATTTTAAAAGTTACCAATATTACTCTGCAAATGGTCGACCGTTCTGTTAAATACCCCCTAGGTATTCTAGAAGATGTGCTGTTAGAGTAGGTAAATTTTTTATTCCCGTTGATTTTGTTGTGCTTGACATGGAGGAAGATACGCAAATTCCGATTCTTTTGGGTAGGTCATTCCTTCATACTGCAGGTGCACTAATTGATGTGAAAAATGGTAAGCTTACACTATCTGTAGGAGATGATGAGGTCACTTTTAATCTGAGCACTGCTTTGAAAAGTCCTATGCTAGAGGAAGCATGCTATAAGGTTGATGTTATTGATGGCCCGACCCATGATTGCATGCCCCATTCCCCCTCCTGTGATACTTCAGATGATGTGCTTGTCGTAGAGTTTATTGCAGGTGAAGAACAATTTCTAACGGTCTTGAAGACTCACAAAAAGACAATTGGGTATAACACTGATGACTTGACAGGACTAAGCCCCAATGAGCATCGAGTTCCTCTAGATGAGGGCCACCCCCCTAGCATTGAAGTCCAACATGGGTTGGAAGGGGTGGTAAAGCAAGCAGTTATGAAACTGCTGGATGCAGGTTGATGGACAACTGATGTCCCTGTCCCTTTCCATTCCCTTGCTGCAATGAGGCCATTGCCAAGTTCAGCTTGGGGGACGATTTCTGTAAGTATTGCTTTTCTATTACTTTTTACTGCTTTTTTGTTTAGTTAAGTTAGTTTAATTGCTTTCAAAAAAAATGAAAAATCACAAAAAAATAAAATATTGCTGAAAAAAATACCAAAAATACGAGTTCAATATGAATGGATTGATTGTTTCCCCGTGCCCCGAACTGTGCTTTGAAAAATGATTTAACTCACTATACTGGATTGTTGGGCATTTGTGATTGTAATGTTGTGATGTGATCTCTGATTGCCTTGATCTTGAGTGGATTTTGATGATAAAGCGCCTACTTTGACTGCATGCTTGAACTGGTTAGACTGTGAGGATTCATTGTTGCCTATGGATTTACGTCCATATCCAATCTATTCTTGTGTGTTAGTTACTCGTAGCATTATGATCTTGATTTTGGCAATGTACTCGTTGATTTCTGGTGACTTTGGACATGTGCTGTGATAAAGGCGTTCTTTTGTTTAATTTTAAGCCTCAGAGTTGATAAATGAATTAATTTCCCTCCTAGCCCTGCTGAGCCTAATGACTTTTTATTTTGATATTGCTCCACATTGCATGCCTTGAGCCTTTACAATGATTATTGTCCCAAAGCCTAGCTTAGGGGAGCATTTGTTAGGTTGGTACTATGATGTGTGGTCGATTCTATGGGTTGGTTGGAAAATAATGTCTATGTTGATACAAAGAAAAGAAAGAAAAAGAAAAAAATAAAGTGAAAAATGATAGTGAAAAATCTGAAAAATCTCTATGATCTTCACTCTTTAAATTTCAAAAAGTGTTGAAAATTATGCTGAAAATGACAAGTATTGGATGGTTCTTGAGACTTTAATGTTGGTTATTATTTTGGTCATGCTGTTGATGCCATGGGAGTTGTTTCGGCCACACCTAGTCCTGTTACTAGTGTTTTTTGCTCCCCTTTTCTTGGCTTTTCCACCACATTCCCTAAATAATTTCCTTACCTCTACCCGAGCCCATTTCAACCCCGAGAAAGACCTCTTGAGCACGTGTTTGATTGTTTACTTGGATTGATACGAGTCAATTTGCCAAAGTTAAAGAGTAAGTTTGTTATTTGAGTCGACCTGGCTAGGATGAGCGATATTATACCTTTCTAAACACATGAGAGTGTGAGTGGGAAGGGCTATTATGGTTGGGTTGGTGAGTGTTTGGGCACATATTATGCCTGCCACAAAATTGAGCGGAGTGACACCTCGGTGAGCACCTTTTCGAGAATTGCATGTTATGTAGGGCAGCTGCATTTGATTGTTTGCTTAGGTGATTGGTGGTCAGGATGATCTGAACAACTGAACTTGAATTTTGCTTGCTTGAAGGATTTTGAGTTTGAAAATATTTGAGCCTGAATTTCTTATCTGAGGGGTGAAGCAATTATATTCATGTTCATGTTGTGCTTTGCTTGGGGACAAGCAAAGGTATAGCTTGGGGGATTTTGATATGCCAATTTTATATAGAGTTTCTACCCTCGTCCCTCATTGATTATTGGTCTTAATTGCGCTCTTCGGAGCCATTTTTAGTACTAATTGTGCTCCTTGTAGTGTGTTTGTAGTTTCAGGTTGTTTATTGTAGGAATTAGCATGTTTTAGTGCATTTCCTACTCATTTATATCACTACAAGAGATGATGTACTTTTGAGAGTACTAGCATTGAGTTGGAAGAGTTTTGAAGCAAAGCGAATAGTGAAAGAAGTAGAAAAATGACTCCAGTCCACTCTTTTGATTATATCTCAAGTTCTACAAATCCAAATGCAGTGATTTCAATTGGGTTTGATTCTACACTTTAAGAGCTTTCCAACGAGTGGTCACTTGCCTAATTCCGACGAATAACGAAGAAGTTATGGCGTTTAGAAGATATAGATTTTGTGCAGGCTGACGACCGCCCGGCCGGGCGGAATCCGCCCCGGCTGCCCGGGCGCCCTTACTTAGCCAAATTTCATTGTTTGGAGAAGATTTGGAAGAAAAGAAAATATTTTGTCGCGGGCCCGACCGGGCGGGGCGCTATTTCACTTCTACGAAAAATACCCGACGATCGCCCGGTCGGGCGGATTCCGCCCGGGTTGGTCGGGCGGGGTTTTTTTTAAGGCTTTTGAAGCGCGTGTTGCGCCGGTTTTGGTTTTAATATAAATACTTATCCTTTTAGGGTGGAAAAAGGACGTTTTTACATTATAGTTTCAGCTTTAGTTTTCCTAAGCACATTTGAATTACTCAAGAACCATAGTATTACTCTTTACCATTTTTACATTGAATTTTCAGTAGAAGTTGGGATTTTTGAAAGATTGTTCTACATTGGTATTTCTTCTCTTCTCTTATTATTATTATTCAATCTTTGATTATTGATTCACCATGTTTACTTGTTTCATCATGAGTATGTTTTTCTTAATTATGATTGAGTAGTTTAATTCTAGGGTTAAGGGGATCCATGAATATTAATGAAGGGATGTTTATAAAATATTGATTTTTGATGATGCATGTTGATTCCTATTGAATGTATTATCTCTATTCAATCCGATTTGGCCTGATTTGATTGTTATAGTATTGCAATATTAGGTTATGCGCCGAGAGGTATAAACTTGATATTAAGGCTAGTTTCAATAGGTAGAATTGGTATTAATAAATTGCGAGAGCCTGTTAATATCATTCTATGGTTAATTTCGACTCAAGAGAGGAAATCAACCTGTTTGACTGGAATATTCATTATTGATTATTGTGTTTCATCCTGGAATATTGTTCATTGGTGAACCTACGCCCTAGACTCTTTATTATTGGTATTCTCGATATAGTTATTGACTAGTTTATTATAATTACAAACAAACACTCGTTACCTATAATCTAGATTTGATTGACAATTAGGAAAAGAACACTGTTTCCCTGTGGATTCGACCCTACTTCCCTGACTACTATTTGTTAGAGGACTTTAGGATTACTTTTGATTAGGTGATACGACTTTAGCCTGTCATAATTTTAACAAAAAAATCATAATAACAAATTTCGCAAAAAACTCATATGACGATAAAATAGAGATCACTATTATAAAATTTCAATAACATTGTTCACACCAATTCAATGACATGGTGCAAATAAATAGACCAAATATTCTTTAAAATGTAAAAAAAAAGTCCTCTATCAATGAGGTACTTTATTCCTTAGATATTAAGAAAACTTGTATAACACAATAATAGTGTCATTTACTCCTCTAGAATACCCTTCAGCTTCTTGGTAGTTGATTGCTGCATATCAAGTGGAGACTTGTATTCTCTTTCTCTCCATTCTTTTCCAACTTAATAAGTCACTTTTGTGGTGTTATTTGAGATGTCGAGGATTCATTTTCAGAATTTGTCATGTCCTATAGTCAGACCCGTAGCTGGGGGTGTGCAAAGTGCCCCTTTGCACAGGGCCCCCAGCCTAAAAAAAATTGGTTTAATTTGAAGGGCCCCCATTTAAGTTTGGTGGTTTGTAAATCAGTAAATGCTAAATGGAACCAATCTTTCCTCCCTCGAAACTCATGCAATAATTACGCTACTCTCATCATCTCCTTCCTGAATCTCTTCCCTCGTAACTATTCACACGGCATTCATGAACCAGTCTTTCAAACTTCTTCTGTTATTCATCAATTCTTTCTCGAAAATTTTTGGCTGTTCATCAATTCTCTCTATTATCTATGGAAAGTTGGGGTTTTTTTCTCTCGCTAACGGGAAAAAAATTATCTTTACCCAATTTGAGATTGTCATTCATTATCAATGGCAAGCAACAATTAATGTTAATTTCTCCCAATTTCTTCTTATCAAACGGCTAATTTTTGAGCGGTCTATATAAAGGAGTAATCTTCATGGTTCTTAATCATCTACTTCCCAATTCTCAATTGATACATGAAAAGAAAGTGGAATATACAAGATTCAATCATCTCAAGTTCGAAGTCTCCAATTGACAATCTTGAATTCAAGTAAGTAGTATTTTAATTTTCCTGCAATTATGTGTCCTATGCCTGATTCTGTTTTAATTTTGAATTCGATTAATTTTTTCTGCAATTAATTTTGAGTTTGAGTAAGTAAAATATGTTTGATTTAATTTTTAATTTTTAATTTTGATTTTGATCATTGTTCTTATGCTAAAATCTTGAATTACCAATTAGTCAATTACCAAAACTTAAATTCTCTACTGCCGCCATCTCCAAGTGAATGATGTGCTGCTAGTACTGGATTTTTAATCTCCTTTATTCTGCTACCATATGCAAATCTTGAATCACCAAAATTTAATTTTAGTTAATGCTTGATTTTTAATCTCAGTTTCTGCAATCTACTTTGTGGTCCGAACTCAATGCCCTTTTCTAGTTTGGGCTGTTTAGCAGTAACTGGTTCACAACCATTAATCCATTATGATTTTGGATTAGAGTCTAGAGAATTATGGTACTTCTTTCGTTCACGACCTGTTTGATTATGATTATTGTTTTGTAATTCAGTAATTGTTTCGTGATTCCTCTTTATGCAATTGTGAATTATTGTGCGTCTATGTACTGGTACAGTAACAGTGGTACTGCTATGTGCTATCTCTCTTTATTTTTTTATTAATTTCTCTAAATTATTTCATCTTTATGTGTTTATGTAGTTTAATTTCTGATTTTTATTTTTCTGCAATTATGTGTGTTTTTATGCTTGAATTTAAGTAGTTTAATTTATAAGTTGTATAAGGATTTATCAGTTAGCACCTCAATAGACATAAATTTTCTGCAAATCTGCAATTTTTTAATTTATGGAAATCTAATGATCTTTTAATTTTGTGTTGAAGATTAACTTTGTTTGAACGGACTCGACGTGACTTTGAGATTGGAGAAATTTAATCAGAGGATGTTATTGATATAAACTTCACTCTCCAGGTTATATCAATTCATTTGGAACTCAAATCTCATTGTTAAATTGCTGAAATCTTTTATGAGTTTATAGATAATGGCCCCTAATACTAGAAAATATGATTGTGGATATGAAAAGCGTAAGAAAAGAAAAAAAAGAGGAATTGTTGATTGAGTCTCAAAAAGGAACTCTTGATAAATTCATTATCAAAGAACCACAAGTTACAAATGATAATGTTGAAAATGAAAATGTTGATGTTGAATCTGCAATAAATCTTGAAAATGATATTAATGTTGAACATGTCAATGATGTACCTATTGTGAATAATGATGTCAATGATGTGACTAATGATAATCCTCGTGTTGATAATGTGCCTAATGATAATCCTACTTTTGGTAATGTGCCTAGTGATACTCCTAATGTTGATGATGGGCCAATTGAGAATGATAATGTCAATGGTGAAAATGTTGATAATATGCATAATGACAATGTAGATACATGTGAGCCTAGTTATATGCCTGATATATATGATCCAAGAGTTTGGGATGGTCTCAATTCTAAAATGATTGATCTATTAGTGCAAAAGGGACCCAAAAGAGATTATTCTATTGTGAAAGGTCCTAAAGATAAATTCTCTAGGTGATTTACCGCTAATTTATATACTAGAGTTTTATCAAATGGTGAGAAATGTGATAGGGATTGGCTTGTTTATTCAAAAGAGAGCTTGATAGGGATTTTTGTTTTTGCTGCAAATTATTTAAAAAAAGGAATTGGTTGGGGTCAATTAACAAATGAAGGTTTTTCTGATTGGGGTCATATTGGCATAAGACTTAAGGAACAGGAGACAAGCATGGATCATGTTAAAAATATGACCACTTGGTATGAGTTGCGTCTAAGATTTCAAAAGAATCAAACTATTGATAAGACAACTCAAAGATTAATTGAGAAAGAAAAGGATCATTGGAAAAAAGTGTTGCAAAGAATTATTTCAGTTGTCAAATTTTTGGCTAAACATAATTTAGCATTCCGTGGTTCTAATGGGAAACTCTACCAAAAAAGTAATGGTAATTTTTTGGGCTTAAATGAGATGTTGGCAGAGTTTGACCCAATTGTCTAAGAACATGTCAAACGTATTACTAATAATGAGACTCAATATCATTATCTTGGTCATACCATCCAAAATGAGTTGATAGTTTTACTCGGTTCCGCAATTAAAACTGAAATTATTAAGCAAATTAAACAAGCAAAATACTTTTCAGTGATACTTGATTGTACTCCTGATGTTAGTCATCAAGAACAAATGACTTTGATATTGAGATATGTCAATGTTTCTGCAAATCCTGTTTGCATTGAGGAATCTTTCTTAGGATTTTTGAATGTAAATGATACAACTGGACAAGGGCTTTTTGATGTTTTAATAAATGAGATGATAAATCTTGATCTTGATGTAATGGATGTGAGAGGCCAAGGTTATGATAATGGATCAAATATGAAAGGCAAACATCAAGGAGTTCAAAAGAAATTGTTGGATTTGAATTCTAGAGCTTTTTATACATCTTGTGGTTGTCATAGCCTAAACTTGACATTATGTGACATGACCAACTCATGTAGTAAAGCTAGAGATTTTTTTGGAGTCATTCAACGCATATATACAATATTTGCAGCTTCTACTAAGAGATGGCAAATTTTGAAAGACAATGTGAAAAAAAGAACTCTTAAATCTTTATCCTCTACTCGTTGGGAGAGTCGGTTAGAAGGTGTTGAGGCTATTAGATTCCAAATGTCAGACTTACGAGAAGCTTTACTTGAAGTAGGTGATTGTGATAATGATTCCAAAATAAAAAGTGAAGCTAAATCCTTAGCAAATAATGAGCTTGGTGATTTTGAGTTTTTAATTGCAATAATAATTTGGTATGACATATTATGTGCAATTAATTCGGTAAGTAAGCTTTTACAATCAAAGGATATGCAAATTGATGTGGCTATGAGAAAAATAAGGGATTTGATTTGTTTTTTTGAGAAGTATAGAGAGAATGGTTTTGAAGATGCCTTGGATAGTGCTAAAAAACTTGCAGTGGAAATGGATATTGATCCTATCTTTCCGCAAAGGCGTGAAATTCGAAGAAAAAAACATTTTGATGAAAATCCAAGCACATCATCAAATGCTCCATTATCTGCACAAGAATCCTTTAGAGTTAATTACTTTCTTTACATTGTTGATCAAGCAATTAGCTCTCTTAATAAGAGGTTTGAGCAATTTGAGGAATATGAAAGTATGTTTGGTTTCTTATTCACTTCTCATAATTTAAAGTCATTGGATGATTTGAGTTTAAAGTCTTCATGTATTAAACTTGAAAATGCACTGAAATCTAATGATCAATCTAATATTGATGGGAATGAATTATTTGTGGAGTTGAAGTTGGTTACAGAAATTTTGCCCGACGACATAGAGGGACCTCTTGACATTTTGAACTTTGTGAAAGATTTGTATTGGTGTCCTAATGCAAGTGTTGCTTATAGAATTTTGTTGACTATTCCTGTAACTGTTGCATCTGCAGAAAGAAGTTTCTCAAAGTTGAAGCTATTGAAGTCATATCTTCGTTCAACAAGGTTACAAGAGAGACTTAATGGATTGGCGTTGATAGCAATTGAGAATGATCTTTTGGAGAAAGTAGAATATGAAGATTTAATTGATAATTTTGCTTCAAAGTATGCTACGAGAACCGCAATTTTTAGATAGAAGGTTGTTATAAAGTTTAATTTGTATTGCATTTGCTATTATTGATTTCAATAAAAATTTGAATATTTGGGTGTTTAAAAAAGATATTTGTTATGTTGAAAATGAATATATATATGTATAGGGCCCAATTTCGATTTTAGAACAGGGCCCCATAAATCACTAAGACGGCCCTGCCTATAGTTAAGATTAAAAAACCGATTAGTAAGAAGTAAATAGAGGTAAAGATACGAAAACGCATATTATTAATTGTAAAGCATGAAGACAAATTAAATAAAATGCTTAAAATTTAAATATTACCCTCATTTTAAATATTTGCATAAACATTAACATATATATTTCGTAAAACCTTTCATATATAAACAATAATACGAAAAACCATCTTAATTGATTTTGAACTTGACAATATTTGAACGTCAACATACCTTATCACCTCCACCATCTTTGACACTTTCGGCCTCATTTAGCTTCTTCATATATAAGTCATGCTATGAAAACGAAAAATACGAATGACAAATATTAGAATAAAATCAAAATTTACTAATTATTCATTCAATTAAATTGGCAAGCACAATGATGTTGTAATTACCTCAATCTTGATATAAAGTCTCATCCACTTGTCAATCACACTAATCTCATCAGTTGTGCTTACAACGGTATATGTAGAATTTTCATCTACTACATTGTTATATGGAACCTTCACTTTGAACAAAAATCATTTGCCTAGGAAAATCTTGAATTCTTCTGGAAATGTAGTTTCCAAAGAATCCTTATGATAAAGAATAGAAGAAATATATAAGACGTCATTATTGAATACAAATACGTGTAAATAAAAAAATATAAAAACAGTTAAGTAATTAAATCATTTCTTAACAACCTTGTCTTGCAAGTCGAGAATCTCTTTGGCCGTTTTACCAACCAACTTGGATACTTCTCTATTAAACATTAAGAAAGAAGCATCGGCAGTCTTGTCTGATACGATGAACTTGATCTTGAACCTATTATATTATTTTTTTATGAAACATATCCAACAAAAAAAAATAAAGGTTACATGCTTATTATTGATTAATTTAAAACTAACACAAAATATTAATATAATTCTAAAATTATGTCCTACATCGGGATGGTAGATTTGACAACATGATTGTCCTTCCTACATCGAGTAACATCTACTTCTTTAACCACTCCACTATTACATCTTTTGCAAGCATCATAGTACCAACTATATTGAATGTCAATATCTTCAATAGTTGCCAGCAAACGCATATTCCAACCTAAAATTAAAATAATGTCATTCTACATTGGTTCAAACTAATTCATAAAATACTGGTTAACCTTATTAAAAACTATAGATACATTACAAACTCATTAACCTTATTCATCTCAAGTAGATCAGATATATCCTTGATTGATTCCTCCTTCAAGAAGTCATTAATGTCATTCGACAATTGAGTCAATTGTCCACTCTTTTGTTCACCACTTGGTGGAAAGCTACAAATTTCGAATATTTATATGTCAATTTAAGTGACGTAGTTAACAAATAAGTATTATAAATATAGGATTATTTGTCACAAACCACTTTTATAGCCACTTTTTTGTGAGAAACCACCTTTTAAAAAAAATTGGGCACGCAACCACCTTTTTGGTTTCTTTTTTTGTTGGAAGCCACCACTTGCCGGAATCCGATGGTTGATCTTAATTTTCCTGCGTTGACCATCACGTGCGTTGCACGTGAGGTCATTAAAACCCCCATTTCTTCCTTCTTCAATCCCTCTCATTTCTTCCTCTCTTCTTCATCCATTAATTCCGGCCCCTCCACACCACCAACCCCCACCGCAACAAGCCCCTCCTTCTCCCTCTTCTGCATCTTGCCTCCACATCACCACCGTGGCACGCCCATTTTCCCCGGTTCTTCATTTTTCTTACCTTCTAGATGTTGAAAAAAAATTCGCCATTAACAACAACAACAATGTAGTGACATAAAAGGAGAGGAGAAAAATGAGAGGAGAGAGAGAGGAGAACGCAAATAGGTGGAGGGGTTTTTGCAATTTGGTGGAGTAATGATGGTGGAGGCTATAAGAGTGTGTGCACGTTGCCATTAATGGAGGAATGAGGAGAAAGAGAGAGAGGCCGGGAACACAATACAAAAGACTGAGAGGCAGTGGGTGTTGGCCGTTGGCACTTGTTATGTGTTGCATATGGTATATGCATTTAAGGGTGGTCGGTGGTTAGTGGTGTGCAACGACAGTAAGGGGGTGGGCATTGTAGGTGTTGGGACGCCAAAAATGGAGTGAGAAAGAAATGAGGAAGAAGATATGGAGAAAGGAGAAAGAAATGAAGTTGATAATGGGGTCACACCGAAAAATCGAGGTCAACCACCGGATTCCGGCAAGTGGTGGCTTCCAACAAAAAAAAAGAACCAAAAAGGTGGCTGCGTGCCCAATTTTTTTAAAAAGGTGGTTTCTCACAAATAAAATGTTTATAAAATGTAGTTTCTGACAAATTAGGTATAAATATATGTATATTAGTAATTGAATAGTACACAAAAAAAGTAAATCGAACTACAACCTATCCTTGAAGGTGTAAATTTCAGGAATATCTTTATAAATGAACAATCTTGAAGCATAGCGTGAAGTGCAAACTCGAAGCTCTCCTACAAAATTCATTTTGAATAAAAAACATCAATATAATAAATTTTATGCATAATAATATACAAATTATAAAACTATGTGTAGAACATATATAAATTTTATACAAACCGTGAAAATTAGCTATTTTTCCAAACTGAATTATGACAACAATGACACCATCATGTTCTTCGGTGTGGAGATATTGAGTCATCTCATCAGCATGGGTTGTCCATAGCACACAATTCAAGCTTGTATTACTAAAGAAAAGATGCATAAAATTAACAAATAATATTTTAAAAAATATGTATATAATAATGTTTACATTATTAGTAATTAAATAAAAACGAATAATATTTAAAATCAAGCTTACCATGTGTTAACCAACTCAATAGCCATCATTCGGGATTTAGCCGTTTCAGTAATTCCACATATCTCGTGAGTTTTCCAATGACATCTATAAATAATATATTAGGCATTACATTTATGTACCAAAGATAAAAATTATGAAATTTATAATTATATAAACATTACCAATATAATACATATCCGGTAATCGCTTTGCTATAATATCATCAAATTTAGCAAAAATAAATCCAAACTTTGGAATATCGAGAACTCGACATTCCTCAATTCTTGATCCATAATTCAGCGATAATACACAATTATGGGTTGTTGACTTTTCCGTAGCACCATTTTCCCAAACTAAGAAATTGGAAAATTGTCTAAATTCACCCTCCTTAATTCTTGGCATGAATTGCATTATTAGTCCTTTCCGACAGCTAGCTTGAATCTTACTCCCCTAAGAAGAAAAAATTAAAAGATTAGTATAACATATAATATACAAAATACGTAGACTTTAAATGTTATAGCCTTATTTGTGCCTACCTCAACATCCATCAAGACCATTTTAATGCTTTCAGCTTCAAGTTGATTTTTGAAATTTGGCCTCTCCCAAACCCTAATAATGCGAACCTCAATAGTGCACAACTTCATCCCTTTCATAATTTTACGAATAGCAACAATTTTGTTCTCAATTTGTCTTTCGGAAGCCATTATGACAAATGTGAATGGGTGCTCAAAGAAATGATTTATTTGTTGTGGATAATTGTACACATTAAGTTTGTGATTAAGTAGTGTAATTATAGGCATGAACATAAGACTAAACAATAGAGACATCACGTAAATGTGGTAAGAAATAAAATTATACTAATTTATTGGTCAACACAATTGATTTGTGAAATATCTTCAATTCAATTAAGGAATAAATTGTGAACACGATTTTCAATTCAAATTAGGGAGATATGATTAAATCTAATTAGGAATGATTTATTTAAGTATATTAGGATATGTGGTTAAATCAACATAATATGTTAATTGATTGATATTATTCACCATAAGTATATTGATTGATTGAGTGAATTTCGATTTAGTATATTGATTGATGGAGCTAATTTCGGTTGATTAAAGATTAATATTTCAACCCGAAAAAAAAAGATTAATATTTCAAAAACAAAAAATTCCACAAATTTTATTATCATTTTTCGGATCATATAAAGTGATCATTTTAATAGCGGGTATGGTCAAAAAATAACAGAATGTGGAAATGATTTGATAAATTATAGAAAAGATTTGGAGCATATATAATAGGGGATATGGTCAAATAAATCTAATTCACATTTTAAGAAAATGATTTCCTTCCTACTATTATAAGGTGTTTAAAATGGATGTTTTTTTGCTAATGCACCTAGACGTTTTTTTCATACTTATTGGCCAATAATTTGTACATATTTATATGTACGTTGGATAATGGTAAATTATATTTTTTTTTTGCTATTTTTCCGGAAATTAGCATCCATACTTTACTTAATTACTATAAAAAAAATTCGAAAAAGCCCTTCTATTTATTCAATAGTTAATCTATTCCTCCTAAATCCGGTTGTTTTCCATGAAAATATATCTAAATTATTACATATTTACGAAAAAATGACATAGCCAATCAGTTAATATAAATCTTTGCTTCACATAAGATAACTAATATTTATTCATATAAAAAAAGGTGAAAAATACATAGCCGAAATAGCAATCCTAATTATTCAAATGTAAATAGAATAGGATAAGAATACTAATACTTTCATAAAATGGCTTATATCGAAACTAACCATCCTAATCCTTGAAAAGTAAATCTATTCCACCAACCACTTCCTTTGACAATTGACGTGCAAGCTCAAATTGGTTACGTGCATGCACGATTTGAGCTATATAACCAATAATCTCGTGTCCATTTGCATCTAAATTATCTAACTCTTTTGTTATATCCTTTATCTTCTCCTCATAATTTGAAAACGCTTCTAAAAAGTGAATTAGTTGCATCCACATAATTCTTCAATTGTGTTTCAACCCTAGAATCCATGGAGAAGAAGGAAAATTCGAAGCTTATAGGAATTTGAAGGTATAATATGCTTTTAGAAAAGTTGAAGAAGAAGTGTTGTAAGTGAAGTGAATAAAATAAAGTCATCAACATATTTATAGGACAATGAATTTCGGCCATTAAACATATAGTTGGGGTGTTTGACTTTTTTTAATGTTTTTTTTAAAAAAAAATAGTATATTTAAGACTTGGTGGTTGAAATAAAAGACCACATATATAAGCATTAAAATTTCGGCCAACTCTAATAGAAAGATGGAAGGAAAAGCAAATAGGTTGGTGGTTCACATTAAATTATTGATTGGGGGTGTTTGACTACATTTAATATTGTAATATAAAAAATTAGTATATGTAAGAGTTGGTGGTTGGAATTAAGGCTTACAATATATATTAAAAGAACTATATTACATGTTTTGAACTACAAAATTCGGATCATGAATATATAAAAATTGAATAATTTAATAACCTATGAACAATAAAATTAATATAACATGTAATATAATCAAATTTTATCCGGATATAAGTAAATCTCAATAATCATAAAATCATATACTTTGAGATTATCAAAGTACAAAATAGTGTTTCTCTAACTTATTGAAACGAAAATTGTTTATTTATATTAATAAAAAACCAACACATTAGCCCACAAACTTTAAATGATGAATCATCATTGTCCTTCTATTTCATCACCGTGAAGAAAAATCTAACTTCATAACAATCAATCTATCATAACCATTAGGCACGGAATATTAATCTTCTATATCCCATATGTTGCCCTTCATATGATGCTTTTCATTGGTACTACAAATAAACGGTGGGTTGTCTGCCATATCCGATCTGTTTCTTATCCATATAGTGTTTAACATTCTCCGAAAGATCCCTCTGCATCGAATAATGGACTCCATCTTAAGTTTTTTAAGTAGTTTTCTTAGCATAAAGAGGTCATTCTCTCTATCAGCTCCGTACTTAGAAGAAAGCCAAATTAGACCTAGCAAATAACATGACATTGTGTGTCCAACTTTCGTGGCTTCGATTAAGCTACACACTCCATTGTTGTAGTTATTATGGGTAAAAATTTGTACCGCATACAAACATTTAAGGAAGCTTTTAGGTAAGCAATTTTAGATACATATAATACCAACACGACCAAATATTACGTGTAGTTTATGAGTCAATATATTATAAAAAAACAGAAATATTATTAGTGACTTTTAAGAATATTATAAAAGAGCTAATTCATAAATTTTAAATTTTGTATATGCTTCGAAACATAATTAACCGAAATATAAAATAAAGCGTTTACAAAGTATTTACTTACTTATTTATTGTCCGTTCGAAACATAATAAGTCGAAACATGAAATGAAGCGTTTATAAAATATTTAAATTGTGTAATTATTCGTTTAATCTAATATTATTTTTTGTCAAATAATTCGGTAAAAAATAAATTGTAATGTAATATTATCTTTTGCAAATAAATGCGTACAACTTATTATAAATTCACTTACCCATCCATAACGAAGTAGTGCAGCAGGATTCTTGCATTCAAGGCATGTTCCAAAGAAAATCTTAGCATTACTATTCACCAGCCATACACGGTCGATTATAGGTTCAATGGAAACATTCTTCATGACATGTTCGTCATATGAAAGGCTATTTAGAATCTTGCAACTAACAAATAAAAAAAATAATTTTAGTTATGATATATCATGAATTATAAAGTTCTTAATTGCTAATTTAAAAAATACCTTAATTTGCAACTGAACAAACCGAATAGTTGTTGAGAAGCAACGCGTCCAAGGATGTTGATTGTGATCTCATTAGGCAAATGCTCAAAAATATTGCGCCTAGGTTTTGACCTCTTCTTAGTGGCCAAATTGCTTTGGTTTGTTTGGGATTTTCTCTTCATTGCAACAAACTTTATAGATCTTACAACTATGTTAGAAAAATTTTGGTGTATTTTATTATGTGGGTACAAATGAGTATATATATATATAAAAACCCCAAAAAATGTGCCATTTTGAATATCTAAATTAATAGGAAAACATTCCTTATTTTTAAAAACGGTTTATGTATTATTATGGTATACAACTAATATGACAACTATTTAAAGGATATTGGTGATTCATTAAATCGAAGTATTATAAGGAAACTTTACTAAATGCGATAATAATTGAAGAAACAAAAACAATAAATATTGGAATCATTAAATTTTCGGCCATTCTTATTACATTCCATCCGATTTTCTTTTTTATTCGAAGTTACATTTAATAGGGCCTATGTACGGGTCCTCATACGCACATCATTAGGATACCTCTAAGATGTGATTAGAGACCTACAAAAGAGAAAATACGTATAGTGAATAATAATAATAATAATTATTATTATTATTATTAATATTATTATAGTATTAGTCAAAATATTATAACATAATTACAATATCACATTATAAGCTACTAAAAATATTACTTGAATAAATAAGCACATTCCTCTGACCATGGAACGTAGGTTATCTCTTGAACAAAATGCACGTTTGAGCCCATGTCCGTGTACACAAAAATTTGATCATAGAATGGATATGTATTTCATTTTTGTATGGGATAATAAATTCGAACGAAGTACTCTCATGTCATTACCCCGAACATAATATAATATCACATTATAGACAGATTGAAAAAATGTATAAATATTTATTAAACATTTTATCAATACATGTAGACATACCTAGACACCGCAATTGATTATGATAGATAGAGTTGTCCGAAACAGGAACTCGATTTGTTTATCACATAGTCGTTATGAACTTAGCTTTTTCTCGAACATAACGGTCGTTCTTAAACCTGTAGGTTTAAAGTTATTAAAGTTACATCATTATCAAGCAAAATAAATACAAATAGAATGATCAATTTTGCACTTTTAATAAAATAAGTATGATTTTACCATTTTTTCAACATAGATGATTTTTTTGTCCGATGTCGTATATATATTTTGGATTTCTTTGTACTTTGCAAGTAAACACCTAAAGTAACATTGGAAACATATCATAAAGTTACATCTAAGCATCATTACCATGAAAATATAAATAAAGAAGAATAAGTATTTGTAAATATAATACCTCCATCATTTCGTATGGATAATCCACATGTTAGAATACGATTGGTTTATTTATAGATTCCTTTGCTGCAATTAATTGACTACTAAGCTTGATCCTTATAGCTAAATAACTAACCAATTAAGAAAAAACAGGATATACAATAAATACCATTATAAATAATCTCATAATGCTTAAACATGTTTACTTCACTTTGTGTATATGTATAGAATACCTTTCATCCATAACTATTAACTCTCGTACGAGAAATGAAACGATGATTCCAAAGATATCTAAAAACAATATGAAACGATGTTATAAGTAGATGATTTAAGTAATATTTGAGGACCAACATAAATATATATACATTACCTACTAATTTATTTACGTCTTGTAGTGAATTATCATATATCGAATCTAACCCGTGAAATACCGATCTTCGATGAAGAACCATTCTTACTTGTAATGAAAAGCCTCATAACCTGGGTTTAACAAAAATGAAGAAAACAAATTTTTATTTCACAAAATGTCCTAAAGACGAATGATTGATTTTCAAATCGATGTATTGGATTTATAACAATGATGTAGAATGTGATCGAAATCCCTAAAAAACATCTTATTTCATTGGTTTATTATGATGCAAGGAATAAAATCGTGGATCAAATTTGTAGATACATCATCAATTCAAAATTCGAACATTTCCTTTTGAATAAGTCCGATAATGAAGTTGTCATGAAAAGCACCTTATAGTTTTTGTAGATAACTAATATAAAACGTGATTATATATAAAGATTTGGTGTGCATTGTTTTAGATACATCAAATTAAATCAAATAATTACATTAGACATTTATTATAGAGTTTTAGATGATTGAACAACCACAATTTGTTATTTCCCTTGCAAAATTTCCTTATTTACATGTTCCATACACTATTCAAATTACCATTTATGCTCGGGTTTTTTTGGCCAAGATAACGGATAACACGATTTTCGTTCCAAATGAGTGTTTTTCCAATTACGTGAATTAAATGGGCGATTTTTAAAATCTCATGAAATTGTTATTGCTTTCATTAATTTTATAATTGTTGGTTCAAACTAAAGAATATTGAGTATAGTCAATAACTTTCGTCCAAACATAACACAAATTATTGAAATAACCTTATGATATTAATGTACCATATATCGCAACATGACAAGAAAAACACTAATGAAAACATACACAATCGAAATTAATAGTATTAAAAGTAATATACTTTTTATTTCAACAATAATAAAGACAACCCACTTTTGTCATTATTGAATCTAACAAAAAA
Source organism: Beta corolliflora (assembly GCA_947648045.1). NCBI lineage: Eukaryota > Viridiplantae > Streptophyta > Magnoliopsida > Caryophyllales > Amaranthaceae > Beta > Beta corolliflora. The sequence continues at coordinate 2,552 of CANSZD010003464.1, read as the reverse complement.
GCTATTAAAAATCGTTTGCCAAATAACGCAACACCGCTTTATCAGTAGATGGTATAACATATCCTTCGTTCAAGTGGATTTATTTAAATGGAACTCGACATACTTTATGAGCTTTGTTAAGACCGCAATGGAGAAAGTGTAATGCCATATATTCTAAATCCACAAAAATTCTAGAATCCTTGATTGTAGAAAATACATATTCGAGACATATACCAATTATCATAATTTAGGTCTTCATCCATTGAAACTTTTGTGCAAACTTGGTAGAATTTAAGATCACACGAACGGAACATTGTTAAGACCATACTTTCGTGATCAAAAATTTTGAATCTTCCAATTTAGGATGCCAAATCTTTAAACGTGTAGGTGAGGATGAATCATCTAGAGAACCATATTCATTCTCCATATGAAAAAATAATTAGATGCCCGGTCTTAAGGAAAGGAAATAGTGTTTATGAAATATGTTGTAGTACAATGAAATATATGTAGGATATTTATAGTGATATAATTAGGGTTTGAAAAATATAAACTCGATTTCTACAAAAATTTGTAAACGATTATTTCTATAATGTACATTTGGCAAGAATATTAAATATAGGCATAACAAATATTTATGATTTGATATTTCTTTACGTTAGGCAAGAATCACTCAATTAACGTGTATTTATGATACCGTTTTGGAAGGTGTTTGTTTTGGTAATAGTAAATTTCTTAAAAACAGCAAATTACGACACTATTGGGATACTTTGCCATTTCGTGTTTGCCAATAATCACTCATGTAACGTGTAATTATGATAGGGTTTTCTTAGGATTTTTAATTGGTAAAAAAAATTATTTCGACCATTTATTAGGACAATTTATTAGAATATTAAATATGACACGTTATTGCTTTATGATATGCATATTAGTAGGCGAATTTCACTAATTACCTATTATGTATTGAAAACATTAAATGACCAATAAATATATAAAAAATTATAGCAAACCGATTTTCAACACATACATGAAAAAAAAAACAACATAATATATTATCCATTACAATTCACGAATAATACATCTAACATGAAAACATGATAAGCTCCTTCAACCTAAACGATTACTACTTTGAAAAAAAGGAACTAAAATTTAAAACAACTTGAACTAATACTAACAACGATTATTAAATTTTGCTAGCTACAATAGTAATAGCTCACAAATTCATCTTCATACATCACTTCTCTAATAGAGTTTCCAAATACTCAACGGTACATTTTGCTTCTTTTGTAGAAAGTTCAATAGCATTACGAAAAGAGATAATCATATCAATGTAACCCATAGTTTCCACACATTCTTCTTCTATCTATTTTATCTAAACTTTAAAGAGATTTAGTAATTTTCTCATCAACCGTGGACCAATGGTCCAAGAATTCGAGCATTTACTCGTTAACCTCTTTCACATGTTTGGCAATTTGAGGATCCATTTAAAAAAAATGCTTACTCTTGATATGTTACACTTAGAAAATATGATGATTCAAAAGAGGGGATTTTGTTTACTAAGGCAACTGTTTTTTTTTTTTTGTACTTGATGGAATGAACAAAAAAACGACCAAGTTGGTCTTAATTTATACTCCAAATCCACTGTTTATTTTGATTAGATGAAATTGATTGATATTAGGTGGGAAAATGCCATTAACTTTATTAGGTAGATTGTAAAGCTCAAGTGATGGTGACCAAGCAATAAATTAGTCAAAAGTAGTCAATGTCTCTATACATGCAAAATTAAATTCTTTGGAAGTGATGAAGTAAAATTATTGGTCAACATGTGAATACCAAAAAATAAATTGAAAAGGAAAGAGAATAATAGTTCAATATCATTGCCCTAATTGGACATTATTCGACATTTTAATTGCATAAAGAGAAACAACAATAACAAAGAACATTTAAAATGCTTGTTTAAACTACATTTTTCACATCACTTGATAGATAATCGAGCAACACTTTATTGTTAAGACGGAAACACTCCGTATTGTTTGAATCAATGTCTTCAAAATAGTCATCATCAACTTTGTAAGCTCTTGGTGGAATGCATTGCAGATCATATAACATCATATTCCAAAAATCAAAATATGGACGAAAACCATATATTGTTGTCTTAACATCTTCAACATAAGCCCAAACCTCATTACTTCTATTGATATGAAATGTGAACATACTGGACACATCGTGGAAATAAAGATGCCCTCCACGAGATAGTGTTAAAATCATTGATTCGACATCTAGAAATTCGAATATTCAATTTTAGGGGGCCACTTTATGTTTGGATTATGTGTTTGTATTAGGTTTAGTGGAGGGCATGGTATTGCTTTAGAGGTAGGGGAAGAAGTTGACATGATTGTGCAACTTGAAACACGAATATGAGTAGTGATGATGCATGACAAATCCTTACTATTTATACTATAAAAGCTTTTGTAAAATATATAATCATTTTTGAATATTTATGTTAAAGGTCTAATTGATTGGCCGAAATTATGATTGATTGCCAATTAACATAAATCATGCATGATTGATATATT
>CANSZD010003463.1:0-319427 GCA_947648045.1 Beta corolliflora | reverse complement strand
AAAGCTAATTAATCAAAATGAAACTCAAATGCATTCAACAAAACCTAATTGAATCAAATTAAAGTTAAAATGAAGTCAAACAAAGCTAATCAATCAAATGAAAGTCAATGCATTCAACCAAGCTAATTGATTCAAATTAAAGTCAAACTGAAGTCAAAACAAAACTAATTAATCAAATGAAACTCAAATGCATTCAATAAAAGCTAATTGAATCAAATGAAACTCAAATATGCATTCAACAAAGCTAATGAATCAAATTAAAGTAAAATGAAGGCAAAGAAAGCTAATCAATCAAATGAAGTCAAACAAAGCTAATCGATCAAACGAAAGTCAAATGAAGTCAAATAAAGCTAATTGAAAACAAATGAAACTCAAATGCATTCAACAAAGCTAATCAATCAAACGAAACTCAAATGCATTCAAACAAAGCTAATTAAATCAAATGAAACTCAAATGCATTCAACAAAGCTAATTGAATCAAATTAAAGTAAAATGAAGTCAAACAAAGCTAATCGAATCAAATGAATGTCAAACAAAGGAAACATAGCTAATAGAATCAAATCAAACTCAAATGCATTCAAACAAGGCTAATCAATCAAATGAAAGTCAAATGAAGTCAAACAAAACTTATCAATCAAATGAATCTCAAATGCATTCAATTAAAGCTAATTAATCAAATTAAACTCAAATGCATTCAACAAAGCTAATTGAATCAAATTAAAGTAAAATGAAGTCAAACAAAGCTAATCAATCAAATGAAAGTCAAACAAAAGCTAATGTATCAAAAAAAATCAATGAAGTCAAACATAGCTAATAGAATCAAATGAAACTCAAATGCATTCAACAAAGGCTAATTGAAATCAAATGAAACTCAAATGCATTCAACAAAAGTAATTAAATCAAATTAAAGTTAAATGCAGTCAAACAAAGCTAATCAATCAAATGAAAGTCAAATGAAGTCAAACAAAGCTAATCAATCAAATGAAAGTCAAACAAAGTCAAACATAGCTAATATAATCAAATGAAACTCAAATGCATTCAACAAAGCTAATTGAATCAAATGAAAGTCAAATGAAGTCAAACAAAACTTATCAATCAAATGAAACTCAAATGCATTCAATAAAAGCTAATTGAATCAAATGAAACTCAAATGCATTCAACAAAGCTAATTGAATCAAATGAAAGTCAAATGCATTCAAACAAAACTAATTGAATCAAATGAATCTCAAATGCAGTCAAACAAAGCTAATCAATCAAATGAAACTCAAATGCAGTCAACAAAGCTAATGAATCAAATCGAAAGTCAAATGAAATCAAAACAAAAGCTTATTCAATCAAATGAAACTCAAATGCATTCAATAAAGCTAATCGAATCAAATGAAACTCAAATGCATTCAACAAAGCTAATTGAATCAAATTAAACTCAAATGAAGTCAAACAAAGCTAATCAATCAAATGAAAGTCAAATGAAGTCAAACAAAGCTAATGAATCAAATGAAACTCAAATGCATTCAACAAAGCTAATTGAATCAAATGAAACTCAAATGCATTCAACAAAGCTAATTGAATCAAATGAAACTCAAATGCATCCAACAAAGCTAATCAATCAAATAAAAGTCAAAAAAGCAATCAAATAAACCAAACAAAATCAAACAAATAAAGTCAAATGCAATTCAAACAAAGCAATTAATCAAATGAAACTCAAATGCATTCAAACAAAGCTAATTTAATCAAATGAAACTCAAATGCATTCAACAAAGCTAATCGAATCAAATTAAACTAAAAATGAAGTCAAACAAAGCTAATTGAATCAAATGAAGTCAAATGATTCAAAAACTAATCGAATCAAACGAAAGTCAAATGAATCAAAAAAGCTAATCGAATCAAATGAAACTCAAATGCATTCAACAAAGCTAATTGAATCAAATAAACTCAAATGCATTCAACAAAGCTAATTAAATCAAATGAAACTCAAATGCATTCAACAAAGCTAATGAATCAAATTAAAGTAAAATGAAGTCAAACAAAGCTAATTGAATCAAATGAAAGTCAAATGCATTCAACAAAGCTAATTGAATCAAATAAAACTCAAATGAAGTTAAACAAAACTAATTGAATCAAATGAAACTCAAATGCATTCAACAAAGCTAATTGAATCAAATGAAACTCAAATGCATTCAACAAAGCTAATTGAATCAAATTAAAGTAAAATTAAGCAAACAAAGCTAATCAATCAAATGAAGTCAAACAAAGCTAATCGTATCAAATGAAAGTCAAATGAAGTCAAATAAAGCTAATTGAAACAAATGAAACTCAAATGCATTCAACAAAAAGCTAATTGAATCAAATAAAACTTCCAAATGCATTCAACAAAGCTAATTGAATCAAATGAAACTCAAATGCATTCAACAAAGCTAATTGAATCAAATTAAAGTCAAAATAAAAATCAAAAAAGCTAATGAATCAAATGAAAGTCAAACAAAGTGAAACAAAGCTAATAGAATCAAATGAAACTCAAATGCATTCAACAAAGCTAATTGAATCAAATGAAAGTCAAACGAAGTTAAACAAAACTTATTGAATCAAATGAATCTCAAATGCATTCAATAAAAACTAATTAATCAAAATTAAACTCAAATGCATTCAACAAAGCTAATTGAATCAAATTAAACTAAAATAAAGGCAAAAAAGCTAATCGAATCAAATGAAATCAAACAACAAAGCTAATCGTAATCAAACGAAAAGTCAAATGAAGTCAAATAAAGCTAATTAAACAAATGAAACTCAAATGCATTCAACAAAGCTAATTAAATCAAATGAAACTCAAATGCATTCAACAAAGCTAATTAAATCAAATGAAACTCAAATACATTCAACAAAGCTAATTGAATCAAATGAAAGTAAAATGAAGTCAAACAAAGCTAATGGAATCAAATGAAACTCAAATGAAGTCAAACAAAGCTAATTGAATCAAATGAAACTCAAATGCATTCAACAAAGCTAATCAATCAAATGAAAGTCAAATGAATTCAAACAAAGCTAATTGAATCAAATGAAACTCAAATGCATTCAGTAAAGCTAATTGAATCAAATGAAACTCAAATGCATTCAACAAAGCTAATTGAATCAAATTAAAGTAAAATGAAGTTAAACATAGCTAATTGAATCAAATGAAAGTCAAACAAAGTCAAACATAGCTAATTGAATCAAATGAAATAACTCAAATGCATTCAACAAAGCTAATTGAATCAAATGAAAGTCAAATGAAGTCAAACAAAACTTATCAATCAAATGAATCTCAAATGCATTCAATTAAAGCTAATTGAATCAAATTAAACTCAAATGCATTCAACAAAGCTAATTGAATCAAATTAAAGTAAAATGAAGTCAAACAAAGCTAATTGAATCAAATGAAAGTCAAATGAAGTCAAACAAAGCTAATTGAATCAAATTAAAGTCAACTGCATTCAATAAAGCTAATTGAATCAAATGAAACTCAAATGCAATTCAACAAAGCTAATTGAATCAAATGAAAAGTCAAAATAAAATCAAACAAAGCTAATTGAATCAAATAAAAGTAAATGAAGCAAACAAAACTAATCAATCAAATGAAAGTCAAATGAAGTCAAACATAGCAAATATAATCAAATGAAACTCAAATGCATTCAACAAAGCTAATTGAATCAAATGAAACTCAAAAGCATTCAACAAAGGTAATTGAATCAAATTAAAGTAAAAATGAAGTGAAACAAAGCTAATTGAATCAAATGAAGTCAAACAATGCTAATCGTATCAAACGAAAGTCAAATGAAGTCCAAAAAGCTTCAATCAAATGAAACTCAAATGCATTCAACAAAGCTAATTGAATCAAATAAACTCAAATGCATTCAACAAAGCTAATTAAATCAAATGAAACTCAAATGCATTCAACAAACCTAATTGAATCAAATGAAAGTTAAATGAAGTCAAACAAAGCTAATTAATCAAATGAAAGTCAAATGCATTCAACAAAGCTAATTGATTCAAATGAAAGTCAAATGAAGTTAAACAAAACTTATTGAATCAAATGAAACTCAAATGCATTCAATAAAGCTAATTGAATCAAATGAAACTCAAATGCATTCAAGAAAGCTAATTGAATCAAATTAAAGTAAAATTAAGGCAAAGAAAGCTAATTGAATCAAATGAAAGTCAAACAAAGCTAATCGTATCAACCGAAAGTCAAATGAAGTCCAATAAAGCTAATTGAAACAAATGAAACTCAAATGCATTCAACAAAGCTAATTGAATCAAATAAACTCAAATGCATTCAACAAAGCTAATTAAATCAAATGAAACTCAAATGCATTCAAACAAAGCTAATTGAATCAAATTAAAGTAAAATAAAGTCAAACAAAGCTAATCAATCAAATGAAAGTCAAACAAAGTGAAACATAGCTAATAGAATCAAATGAAACTCAAATGCATTCAACAAGGCTAATTGAATCAAATGAAAGTCAAATGAAGTTAAACAAAACTTATTGAATCAAATGAATCTCAAATGCATTCAATTAAAACTAATTGAATCAAATTAAACTCAAATGCATTCAACAAAGCTAATTGAATCAAATTAAAGTAAAATAAAGGCAAAAAAGCTAATTGAATCAAATGAAGTCAAACAAAGCTAATCGTATCAAACGAAAGTCAAATGAAGTCCAATAAAGCTAATTTAAAACAAATGAAACTCAAATGCATTCAACAAAGCTAATTGAATCAAATAAACTCAAATGCATTCAACAAAGCTAATTAAATCAAATGAAACTCAAATACATTCAACAAAGCTAATTGAATCAAATTAAAGTAAAATAAAGTCAAACAAAGCTAATTCAATCAAATGAATGTCAAACAAAGTGAAAACATAGCTAATAGAATCAAATGAAACTCAAATGCATTCAACAAAGTAATTGAATCAAATGAAAGTCAAATGAAGTCAAACAAAAACTTATTGAATCAAATGAATCTCAAATGCATTCAATTAAAGCTAATTGAATCAAATGAAACTCAAATGCATTCAACAAAGCTAATTGAATCAAATTAAAGTAAAATGAAGTTAAACAAAGCTAATTGAATCAAATGAATGTCAAACAAAGTTAACATAGCTAATTAATCAAATGAAACTCAAATGCATTCAACAAAGCTAATTGAATCAAATGAAAGTCAAATGAAGTCAAACAAAACTTATTGAATCAAATGAATCTCAAATGCATGCAATTAAAGCTAATCAATCAAATTAAACTCAAATGCATTCAACAAAGCTAATTGAATCAAATTAATCTAAAATAAAGTCAAACAAAGCTAATTGAATCAAATGAAAGTCAAATGAAGTCAAACATAGCTCATAGAATCAAATGAAACTCAAATTCATTCAACAAAGGTAATTGAATCAAATGAAACTCAAATGCATTCAACAAAGCTAATTGAATCAAATTAAAGTAAAATGAAGTCAAACAAAGCTAATTGAATCAAATAAAAGTCAAATGAAGTCAAACAAAGCTAATTGAATCAAATGAAAGTCAAACAATGTCAACATAGCAAATATAATCAAATGAAACTCAAAATGCATTCAACAAAGCTAATTGAATCAAATGAAACTCAAAAGCATTCAACAAAGGTAATTGAATCAAATTAAAGTAAAATGAAGTGAAACAAAGCTAATTGAATCAAATGAAGTCAACCAATGCTAATCGTATCAAACGAAAGTCAAATGAAGTCAAAGAAAGCTTCAATCAAATGAAACTCAAATGCATTCATCAAAGCTAATTGAATCAAATAAACTTCAAATGCATTCAACAAAGCTAATTAAATCAAATGAAACTCAAATGCATTCAACAAACCTAATTGAATCAAATTAAAGTTAAATGAAGTCAAACAAAAGCTAATTTAATCAAATGAAAGTCAAATGCATTCAACAAAGCTAATCAATTCAAATTAAAGTCAAGCCGAAGTTAAACAAAACTTATTGAATCAAATGAAACTCAAATACATTCAGTAAAAGCTTAATTGAATCAAATGAAACTCAAATGCATTCAACAAAGCTAATTGAATCAAATTAAAGTAAAATTAAGGCAAAGAAAGCTAATCGAATCAAATGAAGTCAAACAAAGCTAATCGTATCAAACGAAAGTCAAATGAAGTCCAATAAAGCTAATTGAAACAAATGAAACTCAAATGCATTCAACAAAGCTAATTAAATCAAATAAACTCAAATGCATTCAACAAAGCTAATTGAATCAAATAAACAAATCATTCAACAAAGCTAATTAAATCAAATGAAACTCAAATGCATTCAACAAAGCTAATTGAATCAAATTAAAGTAAAATAAAGTCAAACAAAGCTAATCGAATCAAATGAATGTCAAACAAAGTGAAACATAGCTAATAGAATCAAATGAAAGTCAAATGCATTCAACAAAGGCTAATTGAATCAAATGAAAGTCAAATGAAGTTAAACAAAACTTATTGAATCAAATGAATCTCAAATGCATTCAATTAAAACTAATGAATCAAATTAAACTCAAATGCATTCAACAAAGCTAATTAATCAAATTAAAGTAAAATAAAGGCAAAGAAAGCTAATTGAATCAAATGAAGTCCAAACAAAAGCTAATCGTATCAAACAAAAGTCAAATGAAGTCCAATAAAGCTAATTGAAACAAATGAAACTCAAATGCATTCAACAAAGCTAATTGAATCAAATAAACTCAAATGCATTCAACAAAGCTAATTAAATCAAATGAAACTCAAATACATTCAACAAAGCTAATTGAATCAAATTAAAGTAAAATAAAGTTAAACAAAGCTAATTGAATCAAATGAATGTCAAACAAAGTGAAACATAGCTAATAGAATCAAATGAAACTCAAATGCATTCAACAAGGATAATTGAATCAAATGAAAGTCAAATGAAGTCAACAAAACTTATTGAATCAAATGAATCTCAAATGCATTCAATTAAAGCTAATTGAATCAAATTAAACTCCAAATGCATTCAACAAAGCTAATTGAATTAAATTAAAGTAAAATGAAGTTAAACAAAGCTAATTGAATCAAATGAATGTCAAACAAAGTGAAACATAGCTAATTGAATCAAATGAAACTCAAATGCATTCAACAAAGCTAATTGAATCAAATGAAAGTCAAATGAAGTCAAACAAAACTTATTGAATCAAATGAATCTCAAATGCATGCAATTAAAGCTAATTGAATCAAATTGAAACTCAAATGCATTCAACAAAGCTAATTGAATCAAATTAATGTAAAATAAAAGTCAAACAAAGCTAATTGAATCAAATGAAAAGTCAAAATGAAGTCAAACATAGCTCATAGAATCAAATGAAACTCAAATTCATTCAAACAAAGGTAATTGAATCAAATGAAACTCAAATGCATTCAACAAAGCTAATTGAATCAAATTAAAGTTAAATGAAGTCAAACAAAGCTAATTGAATCAAATAAAAGTCAAATGAAGTCAAACAAAGCTAATTGAATCAAATGAAAGTCAAACAATGTCAAACATAGCAAATATAATCAAATGAAACTCAAATGCATTCAACAAAGCTAATTGAATCAAATGAAACTCAAAAAGCATTCAACAAAGGTAATTGAATCAAATTAAAGTAAAATGAAGTGAAACAAAGCTAATTGAATCAAATGAAGTCAACCAATGCTAATCGTATCAAACGAAAGTCAAATGAAGTCCAAGAATGTAATCAAATGAAACTCAAATGCATTCATCAAAGCTAATTGAATCAAATAAACTCAAATGCATTCAACAAAGCTAATTAAATCAAATGAAACTCAAATGCATTCAACAAACCCTAATTGAATCAAATTAAAGTTAAATGAAGTCAAATAAAGCTAATTGAATCAAATGAAAGTCAAATGCATCAATCAAAGCTAATTGATTCAAATTAAAGTCAAGATTAAACAAAACTTATTGAATCAAATGAAACTCAAATACATTCAGAAGAAAGCTAATTGAATCAAATGAAACTCAAATGCATTCAACAAAGCTAATTGAATCAAATTAAAGTAAAATTAAGGCAAAAAAAAGCTAATTGAATCAAATGAAGTCAAACAAAGCTAATCGTATCAAACGAAAGTCAAATGAAGTCCAATAAAGCTAATTGAAACAAATGAAACTCAAATGCATTCAACAAAGCTAATTGAATCAAATAAACTCAAATGCATTCAACAAAGCTAATTAAATCAAATGAAACTCAAATGCATTCAACAAAGCTAATTGAATCAAATTAAAGTAAAATAAAAGTCAAACAAAGCTAACCGAATCAAATGAATGTCAAACAAAGTGAAACATAGCTAATAGAATCAAATGAAAGTCAAATGCATTCAACAAGGCTAATTAATCAAATGAAAGTCAAATGAAGTTAAACAAAACTTATTGAATCAAATGAATCCAAATGCATTCAATAAAACTAATTGAATCAAATTAAACTCAAATGCATTCAACAAAGCTAATTGAATCAAATTAAAGTAAAATAAAGGCAAAGAAAGCTAATTGAATCAAATGAAGTCAAACAAAGCTAATCGTATCAAACAAAAGTCAAATGAAGTCCAATAAAGCTAATTGAAACAAATGAAACTCAAATGCATTCAACAAAGCTAATTGAATCAAATAAACTCAAATGCATTCAACAAAGCTAATTAAATCAAATGAAACTCAAATACATTCAACAAAGCTAATTGAATCAAATTAAAGTAAAATAAAGTCAAACAAAGCTAATTGAATCAAATGAATGTCAAACAAAGTGAAACATAGCTAATAGAATCAAATGAAACTCAAATGCATTCAACAAGGATAATTGAATCAAATGAAAGTCAAATGAAGTCAAACAAAACTTATTGAATCAAATGAATCTCAAATGCATTCAATTAAAGCTAATTGAATCAAATTAAACTCAAATGCATTCAACAAAGCTAATTGAATCAAATTAAAGTAAAATGAAGTTAAACAAAGCTAATTGAATCAAATTAATGTCAAACAAAGTGAAACATAGCTAATTGAATCAAATGAAACTCAAATGCATTCAACAAAGCTAATTGAATCAAATGAAAGTCAAATGAAGTCAAACAAAACTTATTGAATCAAATGAATCTCAAATGCATGCAATTAAAGCTAATTGAATCAAATTAAACTCAAATGCATTCAACAAAGCTAATTGAATCAAATTAATGTAAAATAAAGTCAAACAAAGCTAATTGAATCAAATGAAAGTCAAATGAAGTCAAACATAGCTCATAGAATCAAATGAAACTCAAATTCATTCAACAAAGGTAATTGAATCAAATGAAACTCAAATGCATTCAACAAAGCTAATTGAATCAAATTAAAGTAAAATGAAGTCAAACAAAGCTAATTGAATCAAATAAAAGTCAAATGAAGTCAAACAAAGCTAATTGAATCAAATGAAAGTCAAACAATGTCAAACATAGCAAATATAATCAAATGAAACTCAAATGCATTCAACAAAGCTAATTGAATCAAATGAAACTCAAAAGCATTCAACAAAGGTAATTGAATCAAATTAAAGTAAAAATGAAGTGAAACAAAGCTAATTGAATCAAATGAAGTCAACCAATGCTAATCGTATCAAACGAAAGTCAAATGAAGTCCAAGAAAGCTTGAATCAAATGAAACTCAAATGCAATCATCAAAGCTAATTGAATCAAATAAACTCAAATGCATTCAACAAAGCTAATTAAATCAAATGAAACTCAAATGCATTCAACAAACCTAATTGAATCAAATTAAAGTTAAATGAAGTCAAACAAAGCTAATTGAATCAAATGAAAGTCAAATGCATTCAACAAAGCTAATTGATTCAAATTAAAGTCAAGCCGAAGTTAAACAAAACTTATTGAATCAAATGAAACTCAAATACATTCAAGAAAGCTAATTGAATCAAATGAAACCCAAATGCATTCAACAAAGCTAATTGAATCAAATTAAAGTAAAATTAAGGCAAAGAAAGCTAATTAATCAAATGAAGTCAAACAAAGCTAATCGTATCAAACGAAAGTCTAATGAAGTCCAATAAAGCTAATTGAAACAAATGAAACTCAAATGCATTCAACAAAGCTAATTGAATCAAATAAACTCAAATGCATTCAACAAAGCTAATTAAATCAAATGAAACTCAAATGCATTCAACAAAGCTAATTGAATCAAATTAAAGTAAAATAAAGTCAAACAAAGCTAACTGAATCAAATGAATGTCAAACAAAGTGAAACATAGCTAATAGAATCAAATGAAAGTCAAATGCATTCAACAAGGCTAATTGAATCAAATGAAAGTCAAATGAAGTTAAACAAAACTTATTGAATCAAATGAATCTCAAATGCATTCAAATTAAAACTAATTGAATCAAATTAAACTCAAATGCATTCAACAAAGCTAATTGAATCAAATTAAAGTAAAATAAAGGCAAAGAAAGCTAATTGAATCAAATGAAGTCAAACAAAGCTAATCGTATCAAACAAAAGTCAAATGATGTCCAATAAAGCTAATTGAAACAAATGAAAGTCAAATGCATTCAACAAAGCTAATTGAATCAAATAAACTCAAATGCATTCAACAAAGCTAATTAAATCAAATGAAACTCAAATACATTCAACAAAGCTAATTGAATCAAATTAAAGTAAAATAAAGTCAAACAAAGCTAATTGAATCAAATGAATGTCAAACAAAGTGAAACATAGCTAATAGAATCAAATGAAACTCAAATGCATTCAACAAGGATAATTGAATCAAATGAAAGTCAAATGAAGTCAAACAAAACTTTTTGAATCAAATGAATCTCAAATGCATTCAATTAAAGCTAATTGAATCAAATTAAACTCAAATGCATTCAACAAAGCTAATTGAATCAAATTAAAGTAAAATGAAGTTAAACAAAGCTAATTGAATCAAATTAATGTCAAACAAAGTGAAACATAGCTAATTGAATCAAATGAAACTCAAATGCATTCAACAAAGCTAATTGAATCAAATGAAAGTCAAATGAAGTCAAACAAAACTTATTGAATCAAATGAATCTCAAATGCATGCAATTAAAGCTAATTGAATCAAATTAAACTCAAATGCATTCAACAAAGCTAATTGAATCAAATTAATGTAAAATAAAGTCAAACAAAGCTAATTGAATCAAATGAAAGTCAAATGAAGTCAAACATAGCTCATAGAATCAAATGAAACTCAAATTCATTCAACAAAGGTAATTGAATCAAATGAAACTCAAATGCATTCAACAAAGCTAATTGAATCAAATTAAAGTAAAATGAAGTCAAACAAAGATAATTGAATCAAATAAAAAGTCAAATGAAGTCAAACAAAGCTAATTGAATCAAATGAAAGTCAAACAATGTCAAACATAGCAAATATAATCAAATGAAACTCAAATGCATTCAACAAAGCTAATTGAATCAAATGAAACTCAAAAGCATTCAACAAAGGTAATTGAATCAAATTAAAGTAAAATGAAGTGAAACAAAGCTAATTGAATCAAATGAAGTCAACCAATGCTAATCGTATCAAACGAAAGTCAAATGAAGTCCAAGAAAGCTTGAATCAAATGAAACTCAAATGCATTCAACAAACCTAATTGAATCAAATTAAAGTTAAATGAAGTCAAACAAAGCTAATTGAATCAAATGAAAGTCAAATGCATTCAACAAAGCTAATTGATTCAAATTAAAGTCAAAGCAAAGTAAGAAGTTAAACAAAACTTATTGAATCAAATGATCATTCAATTAAAACTAATTGAATCAAATTAAACTCAAATGCATTCAACAAAGCTAATTGAATCAAATTAAAGTAAAATAAAGGCAAAGAAAGCTAATTGAATCAAATAAAGTCAAACAAAGTTAATCGTATCAAACAAAAGTCAAATGAAGTCCAATAAAGCTAATTGAAACAAATGAAACTCAAATGCATTCAACAAAGCTAATTGAATCAAATAAACTCAAATGCATTCAACAAAGCTAATTAAATCAAATGAAACTCAAATACATTCAACAAAGCTAATTGAATCAAATTAAAGTAAAATAAAGTCAAACAAAGCTAATTGAATCAAATGAATGTCAAACAAAGTGAAACATAGCTAATAGAATAAAATGAAACTCAAATGCATTCAACAAGGATAATTGAATCAAATGAAAGTCAAATGAAGTCAAACAAAACTTATTGAATCAAATGAATCTCAAATGCATTCAATTAAAGCTAATTGAATCAAATTAAACTCAAATGCATTCAACAAAGCTAATTTAATCAAATTAAAGTAAAAATGAAGTTAAACAAAGCTAATTGAATCAAATGAATGTCAAACAAAGTGAAACATAGCTAATTGAATCAAATGAAACTCAAATGCATTCAACAAAGCTAATTGAATCAAATGAAAGTCAAATGAAGTCAAACAAAACTTATTGAATCAAATGAATCTCAAATGCATGCAATTAAAGCTAATTGAATCAAATTAAACTCAAATGCATTCAACAAAGCTAATTGAATCAAATTAATGTAAAATTAAGTCAAACAAAGCTAATTGAATCAAATGAAAGTCAAATGAAGTCAAACATAGCTCATAGAATCAAATGAAACTCAAATTCATTCAACAAAGGTAATCGAATCAAATGAAACTCAAATGCATTCAACAAAGCTAATTGAATCAAATTAAAGTAAAATGAAGTCAAACAAAGCTAATTGAATCAAATAAAAGTCAAATGAAGTCAAACAAAGCTAATTGAATCAAATGAAAGTCAAACAATGTCAAACATAGCAAATATAATCAAATGAAACTCAAATGCATTCAACAAAGCTAATTGAATCAAATGAAACTCAAAAGCATTCAACAAAGGTAATTGAATCAAATTAAAGTAAAAATGAAGTGAAACAAAGCTAATTGAATCAAATGAAGTCAACCATGCTAATCGTATCAAACGAAAGTCAAATGAAGTCCAAGAAAGCTTGAATCAAATGAAACTCAAATGCATTCAACAAACCTAATTGAATCAAATTAAAGTTAAATGAAGTCAAACAAAGCTAATTGAATCAAATGAAAGTCAAATGCATTCAACAAAGCTAATTGATTCAAATTAAAGTCAAGTGAAGTTAAACAAAACTTATTGAATCAAATGAAACTCAAATACATTCAATAAAGCTAATTGAATCAAATGAAACTCAAATACATTCAACAAAGCTAATTGAATCAAATTAAAGTAAAATTAAGGCAAAGAAAGCTAATTGAATCAAATGAAGTCAAACAAAGCTAATCGTATCAAACGAAAGTCAAATGAAGTCCAATAAAGCTAATTGAAACAAATGAAACTCAAATGCATTCAACAAAGCTAATTGAATCAAATAAACTCAAATGCATTCAACAAAGCTAATTAAATCAAATGAAACTCAAATGCATTCAACAAAGCTAATTGAATCAAATTAAAGTAAAATAAAGTCAAACAAAGCTAATCGAATCAAATGAATGTCAAACAAAGTGAAACATAGCTAATAGAATCAAATGAAAGTCAAATGCATTCAACAAGGCTAATTGAATCAAATGAAAGTCAAATGAAGTTAAACAAAACTTATTGAATCAAATGAATCTCAAATGCATTCAATTAAAACTAATTGAATCAAATTAAACTCAAATGCATTCAACAAAGCTAATTGAATCAAATTAAAGTAAAATAAAGGCAAAGAAAGCTAATTGAATCAAATGAAGTCAAACAAAGCTAATCGTATCAAACAAAAGTCAAATGAAGTCCAATAAAGCTAATTGAAACAAATGAAACTCAAATGCATTCAACAAAGCTAATTGAATCAAATAAACTCAAATGCATTCAACAAAGCTAATTAAATCAAATGAAACTCAAATACATTCAACAAAGCTAATTGAATCAAATTAAAGTAAAATAAAGTCAAACAAAGCTAATTGAATCAAATGAATGTCAAACAAAGTGAAACATAGCTAATAGAATCAAATGAAACTCAAATGCATTCAACAAGGATAATTGAATCAAATGAAAGTCAAATGAAGTCAAACAAAACTTATTGAATCAAATGAATCTCAAATGCATTCAATTAAAGCTAATTGAATCAAATTAAACTCAAATGCATTCAACAAAGCTAATTGAATCAAATTAAAGTAAAATGAAGTTAAACAAAGCTAATTGAATCAAATGAATGTCAAACAAAGTGAAACATAGCTAATTGAATCAAATGAAACTCAAATGCATTCAACAAAGCTAATTGAATCAAATGAAAGTCAAATGAAGTCAAACAAAACTTATTGAATCAAATGAATCTCAAATGCACGCAATTAAAGCTAATTGAATCAAATTAAACTCAAATGCATTCAACAAAGCTAATTGAATCAAATTAATGTAAAATAAAGTCAAACAAAGCTAATTGAATCAAATGAAAGTCAAATGAAGTCAAACATAGCTCATAGAATCAAATGAAACTCAAATTCATTCAACAAAGGTAATTGAATCAAATGAAACTCAAATGCATTCAACAAAGCTAATTGAATCAAATTAAAGTAAAATGAAGTCAAACAAAGCTAATTGAATCAAATAAAAGTCAAATGAAGTCAAACAAAGCTAATTGAATCAAATGAAAGTCAAACAATGTCAAACATAGCAAATATAATCAAATGAAACTCAAATGCATTCAACAAAGCTAATTGAATCAAATGAAACTCAAAAGCATTCAACAAAGGTAATTGAATCAAATTAAAGTAAAATGAAGTGAAACAAAGCTAAATTGAATCAAATGAAGTCAACCAATGCTAATCGTATCAAACGAAAGTCAAATGAAGTCCAAGAAAGCTTGAATCAAATGAAACTCAAATGCATTCATCAAAGCTAATTGAATCAAATAAACTCAAATGCATTCAACAAAGCTAATTAAATCAAATGAAACTCAAATGCATTCAACAAACCTAATTGAATCAAATTAAAGTTAAATGAAGTCAAACAAAGCTAATTGAATCAAATGAAAGTCAAATGCATTCAACAAAGCTAATTGATTCAAATTAAAGTCAAGCGAAGTTAAACAAAACTTATTGAATCAAATGAAACTCAAATACATTCAGTAAAGCTAATTGAATCAAATGAAACTCAAATGCATTCAACAAAGCTAATTGAATCAAATTAAAGTAAAATTAAGGCAAAGAAAGCTAATTGAATCAAATGAAGTCAAACAAAGCTAATCGTATCAAACGAAAGTCAAATGAAGTCCAATAAAGCTAATTGAAACAAATGAAACTCAAATGCATTCAACAAAGCTAATTGAATCAAATAAACTCAAATGCATTCAACAAAGCTAATTAAATCAAATGAAACTCAAATGCATTCAACAAAGCTAATTGAATCAAATTAAAGTAAAATAAAGTCAAACAAAGCTAATCGAATCAAATGAATGTCAAACAAAGTGAAACATAGCTAATAGAATCAAATGAAAGTCAAATGCATTCAACAAGGCTAATTGAATCAAATGAAAGTCAAATGAAGTTAAACAAAACTTATTGAATCAAATGAATCTCAAATGCATTCAATTAAAACTAATTGAATCAAATTAAACTCAAATGCATTCAACAAAGCTAATTGAATCAAATTAAAGTAAAATAAAGGCAAAGAAAGCTAATTGAATCAAATGAAGTCAAACAAAGCTAATCGTATCAAACAAAAGTCAAATGAAGTCCAATAAAGCTAATTGAAACAAATGAAACTCAAATGCATTCAACAAAGCTAATTGAATCAAATAAACTCAAATGCATTCAACAAAGCTAATTAAATCAAATGAAACTCAAATACATTCAACAAAGCTAATTGAATCAAATTAAAGTAAAATAAAGTCAAACAAAGCTAATTGAATCAAATGAATGTCAAACAAAGTAAAACATAGCTAATAGAATCAAATGAAACTCAAATGCATTCAACAAGGATAATTGAATCAAATGAAAGTCAAATGAAGTCAAACAAAACTTATTGAATCAAATGAATCTCAAATGCATTCAATTAAAGCTAATTGAATCAAATTAAACTCAAATGCATTCAACAAAGCTAATTGAATCAAATTAAAGTAAAATGAAGTTAAACAAAGCTAATTGAATCAAATGAATGTCAAACAAAGTGAAACATAGCTAATTGAATCAAATGAAACTCAAATGCATTCAACAAAGCTAATTGAATCAAATGAAAGTCAAATGAAGTCAAACAAAACTTATTGAATCAAATGAATCTCAAATGCATGCAATTAAAGCTAATTGAATCAAATTAAACTCAAATGCATTCAACAAAGCTAATTGAATCAAATTAATGTAAAATAAAGTCAAACAAAGCTAATTGAATCAAATGAAAGTCAAATGAAGTCAAACATAGCTCATAGAATCAAATGAAACTCAAATTCATTCAACAAAGGTAATTGAATCAAATGAAACTCAAATGCATTCAACAAAGCTAATTGAATCAAATTAAAGTAAAATGAAGTCAAACAAAGCTAATTGAATCAAATAAAAGTCAAATGAAGTCAAACAAAGCTAATTGAATCAAATGAAAGTCAAACAATGTCAAACATAGCAAATATAATCAAATGAAACTCAAATGCATTCAAACTAATGAATCAAATGAAACTCAAAAGCATTCAACAAAGGTAATTGAATCAAATTAAAGTAAAATGAAGTGAAACAAAGCTAATTGAATCAAATGAAGTCAACCAATGCTAATCGTATCAAACGAAAGTCAAATGAAGTCCAAGAAAGCTTGAATCAAATGAAACTCAAATGCATTCATCAAAGCTAATTGAATCAAATAAACTCAAATGCATTCAACAAAGCTAATTAAATCAAATGAAACTCAAATGCATTCAACAAACCTAATTGAATCAAATTAAAGTTAAATGAAGTCAAACAAAGCTAATTGAATCAAATGAAAGTCAAATGCATTCAACAAAGTTAATTGATTCAAATTAAAGTCAAGCGAAGTTAAACAAAACTTATTGAATCAAATGAAACTCAAATGCATTCAAGAAAGCTAATTGAATCAAATGAAACTCAAATGCATTCAACAAAGCTAATTGAATCAAATTAAAGTAAAATTAAGGCAAAGAAAGCTAATTGAATCAAATGAAGTCAAACAAAGCTAATCGTATCAAACGAAAGTCAAATGAAGTCCAATAAAGCTAATTGAAACAAATGAAACTCAAATGCATTCAACAAAGCTAATTGAATCAAATAAACTCAAATGCATTCAACAAAGCTAATTAAATCAAATGAAACTCAAATGCATTCAACAAAGCTAATTGAATCAAATTAAAGTAAAATAAAGTCAAACAAAGCTAATCGAATCAAATGAATGTCAAACAAAGTGAAACATAGCTAATAGAATCAAATGAAAGTCAAATGCATTCAACAAGGCTAATTGAATCAAATGAAAGTCAAATGAAGTTAAACAAAACTTATTGAATCAAATGAATCTCAAATGCATTCAATTAAAACTAATTGAATCAAATTAAACTCAAATGCATTCAACAAAGCTAATTGAATCAAATTAAAGTAAAAATAAAGGCAAAGAAAGCTAATTGAATCAAATGAAGTCAAACAAAGCTAATCGTATCAAACAAAAGTCAAATGAAGTCCAATAAAGCTAATTGAAACAAATGAAACTCAAATGCATTCAACAAAGCTAATTGAATCAAATAAACTCAAATGCATTCAACAAAGCTAATTAAATCAAATGAAACTCAAATACATTCAACAAAGCTAATTGAATCAAATTAAAGTAAAATAAAGTCAAACAAAGCTAATTGAATCAAATGAATGTCAAACAAAGTGAAACATAGCTAATAGAATCAAATGAAACTCAAATGCATTCAACAAGGATAATTGAATCAAATGAAAGTCAAATGAAGTCAAACAAAACTTATTGAATCAAATGAATCTCAAATGCATTCAATTAAAGCTAATTAAATCAAATTAAACTCAAATGCATGCAACAAAGCTAATTGAATCAAATTAAAGTAAAATGAAGTTAAACAAAGCTAATTGAATCAAATGAATGTCAAACAAAGTGAAACATAGCTAATTGAATCAAATGAAACTCAAATGCATTCAACAAAGCTAATTGAATCAAATGAAAGTCAAATGAAGTCAAACAAAACTTATTGAATCAAATGAATCTCAAATGCATGCAATTAAAGCTAATTGAATCAAATTAAACTCAAATGCATTCAACAAAGCTAATTGAATCAAATTAATGTAAAATAAAGTCAAACAAAGCTAATTGAATCAAATGAAAGTCAAATGAAGTCAAACATAGCTCATAGAATCAAATGAAACTCAAATTCATTCAACAAAGGTAATTGAATCAAATGAAACTCAAATGCATTCAACAAAGCTAATTGAATCAAATTAAAAGTAAAATGAAGTCAAACAAAGCTAATTGAATCAAATAAAAGTCAAATGAAGTCAAACAAAGCTAATTGAATCAAATGAAAGTCAAACAATGTCGAAACATAGTAAATATAATCAAATGAAACTCAAATGCATTAAACAAAGCTAATTGAATCAAATGAAACTCAAAAGCATTCAACAAAGGTAATTGAATCAAATTAAAGTAAAATGAAGTGAAACAAAGCTAATTGAATCAAATGAAGTCAACCAATGCTAATCGTATCAAACGAAAGTCAAATGAAGTCCAAGAAAGCTTGAATCAAATGAAACTCAAATGCATTCATCAAAGCTAATTGAATCAAATAAACTCAAATGCATTCAACAAAGCTAATTAAATCAAATGAAACTCAAATGCATTCAACAAACCTAATTGAATCAAATTAAAGTTAAATGAAGTCAAACAAAGCTAATTGAATCAAATGAAAGTCAAATGCATTCAACAAAGCTAATTGATTCAAATTAAAGTCAAGCGAAGTTAAACAAAACTTATTGAATCAAATGAAACTCAAATGCATTCAACAAAGCTAATTGAATCAAATGAAACTCAAATGCATTCAACAAAGCTAATTGAATCAAATGAAAGTCAAACAAAGCTAATCGTATCAAACGAAAGTCAAATGAAGTCCAATAAAGCTAATTGAAACAAATGAAACTCAAATGCATTCAACAAAGCTAATTGAATCAAATAAACTCAAATGCATTCAACAAAGCTAATTAAATCAAATGAAACTCAAATGCATTCAACAAAGCTAATTGAATCAAATTAAAGTTGAAATGAAGTCAAACAATGCTAATTGAATCAAATGAAAGTCAAATGCATTCAACAAAGCTAATTGATTCAAATTAAAGTCAAGTGAAGTTAAACAAAACTTATTGAATCAAATGAAACTCAAATACATTCAGTAAAGCTAATTGAATCAAATGAAACTCAAATGCATTCAACAAAGCTAATTGAATCAAATTAAAGTAAAATAAAGGCAAAGAAAGCTAATTGAATCAAATGAAGTCAAACAAAGCTAATCGTATCAAACGAAAGTCAAATGAAGTCCAATAAAGCTAATTGAAACAAATGAAACTCAAATGCATTCAACAAAGCTAATTGAATCAAATAAACTCACATGCATTCAACAAAGCTAATTAAATCAAATGAAACTCAAGTGCATTCATCAAAGCTAATTGAATCAAATTAAAGTAAAATAAAGTCAAAGAAAGCTAATTGAATCAAATGAATGTCAAACAAAGTGAAACATAGCTAATAGAATCAAATGAAACTCAAATGCATTCAACAAGGCTAATTGAATCAAATGAAAGTCAAATGAAGTCAAACAAAACTTATTTAACTAAATGAATCTCAAATGAATTCAATTAAAGGTAATTGAATCAAATTAAACTCAAATGCATTCAACAAAGCTAATTGAATCAAATGAAAGTCAAATGAATTCAAACATAGCTCATAGAATCAAATGAAACTCAAATGCATTCAATAAAGGTAATTGAATCAAATGAAACTCAAATGCATTCAACAAAGCTAATTGAATCCAATTAAAGTAAAATGAAGTCAAACAAAGCTAATTAATCAAATAAAAGTCAAATGAAGTCAAACAAAGCTTATTGAATCAAATGAAAGTCAAACAATGTCAAACATAGCAAATATAATCAAATGAAACTCAAATGCATTCAACAAAGCTAATTGAATCAAATGATACTCAAATGCATTCAACAAAGCTAATTGAATCAAATGAAGTTCAAATGCATTCAACAAAGGTAATTGAATCAAATTAAAGTAAAATGAAGTCAAACAAAGCTAATTGAATCAAATGAAGTCAAACAATGCTAATCGTATCAAACGAAAGTCAAATGAAGTCCAAGAAAGCTTGAATCAAATGAAACTCAAATGCATTCATCAAAGCTAATTGAATCAAATAAACTCAAATGCATTCAAAAAAGCTAATTAAATCAAATGAAACTCAAATGCATTCAACAAAGCTAATTGAATCAAATTAAAGTTAAATGAAGTCAAACAAAGCTAATTGAATCAAATGAAAGTCAAATGCATTCAACAAAGCTAATTGATTCAAATTAAAGTCAAGCGAAGTTAAACAAAACTTATTGAATCTAATGAAACACAAATACATTCAAGAAAGCTAATTGAATCAAATGAAACTCAAATGCATTCAACAAAGCTAATTGAATCAAATTAAACTCAAATGAAGTCAAACAAAACATATTGAATCAAATGAATCTCAAATGCATTTAATTAAAGCTAATTGAATCAAATTAAACTCAAATGCAATCAACAAAGCTAATTGAATCAAATGAAAGTCAAATAAATTCAAACATAGCTCATAGAGTCAAATGAAACTCAAATGCATTCAACAAAGGTAATTGAATCAAATGAAACTCAAATGCATTCAACAGAGCTAATTGAATCAAATTAAAGTAAAATGAAGTCAAACAAAGCTAATTGAATCAAATAAAAGTCAAATGAAGTCAAACAAAGCTAATTGAATCAAATGAAAGTCAAACAAAGTCAAACATAGCAAATATAATCAAATGAAACTCAAATGCATTCAACAAAGCTAATTGAATCAAATGATACTCAAATGCATGTAACAAAGGTAATTGAATCAAATGAAACTCAAATGCATTCAACAAAGCTAATTGAATCAAATTAAAGTAAAATGAAGTCAAACAAAGCTAATTGAATTAAATAAAAGTCAAATGAAGTCAAACAAAAGCTAATTGAATCAAATGACACTCAAATGCATTCAACAAAGCTAATTGAATCAAATGATACTCAAATGTATTCAACAAAGCTAATTGAATCAAATGAAACTCAAATGCATTCAACAAAGGTAATTGAATCAAATTAAAGTAAAATGAAGTCAAACAAAGCTAATTGAATCAAATGAAGTCAAACAATGCTAATCGTATCAAACGAAAGTCAAATGAAGTCCAAGAAAGCTTGAATCAAATGAAACTCAAATGCACTCATCAAAGCTAATTGAATCAAATAAACTCAAATGCATTCAACAAAGCTAATTAAATCAAATGAAACTCAAATGCATTCAACAAAGCTAATTGAATCAAATTAAAAGTTAAATGAAGTCAAACAATGCTAATTGAATCAAATGAAAGTCAAATGCATTCAACAAAGCTAATTGATTCAAATTAAAGTCAAGCGAAGTTAAACAAAACTTATTGAATCAAATGAAACTCAAATACATTCAGTAAAGCTAATTGAATCAAATGAAACTCAAATGCATTCAACAAAGCTAATTGAATCAAATTAAAGTAAAATAAAGGCAAAGAAAGCTAATTGAATCAAATGAAGTCAAACAATGCTAATCGTATCAAACGAAAGTCAAATGAAGTCCAATAAAGCTAATTGAAACAAATGAAACTCAAATGCATTCAACAAAGCTAATTGAATCAAATAAACTCACATGCTTTCAACAAAGCTAATTGAATCAAATGAAACTCAAGTGCATTCATCAAAGCTAATTGAATCAAATTAAAGTAAAATAAAGTCAAAGAAAGCTAATTGAATCAAATGAATGTCAAACAAAGTGAAACATAGCTAATAGAATCAAATGAAACTCAAATGCATTCAGCAAGGCTAATTGAATCAAATGAAAGTCAAATGAAGTCAAACAAAACTTATTGAACTAAATGAATCTCAAATGCATTCAATTAAAGTTAATTGAATCAAATTAAACTCAAATGCATTCAACAAAGCTAATTGAATCAAATGAAAGTCAAATGAATTCAAACATAGCTCATAGAATCAAATGAAACTCAAATGCATTCAATAAAGGTAATTGAATCAAATGAAACTCAAATGCATTCAACAAAGCTAATTGAATCAAATTAAAGTAAAAATGAAGTCAAACAAAGCTAATTGAATCAAATAAAAGTCAAATGAAGTCAAACAAAGCTAATTGAATCAAATGAAAGTCAAACAATGTCAAACATAGCAAATATAATCAAATGAAACTCAAATGCATTCAACAAAGCTAATTGAATCAAATGATACTCAAATGCATTCAACAAAGCTAATTGAATCAAATGAAGTTCAAATGCATTCAACAAAGGTAATTGAATCAAATTAAAGTAAAATGAAGTCAAACAAAGCTAATTGAATCAAATGAAGTCAAACAATGCTAATCGTATCAAACGAAAGTCAAATGAAGTCCAAGAAAGCTTGAATCAAATGAAACTCAAATGCATTCATCAAAGCTAATTGAATCAAATAAACTCAAATGCATTCAAAAAAGCTAATTAAATCAAATGAAACTCAAATGCATTCAACAAAGCTAATTGAATCAAATTAAAGTTAAATGAAGTCAAACAAAGCTAATTGAATCAAATGAAAGTCAAATGCATTCAACAAAGCTAATTGATTCAAATTAAAGTCAAGCGAAGTTAAACAAAACTTATTGAATCTAATGAAACACAAATACATTCAGTAAAGCTAATTGAATCAAATGAAACTCAAATGCATTCAACAAAGCTAATTGAATCAAATTAAACTCAAATGAAGTCAAACAAAACATATTGAATCAAATGAATCTCAAATGCATTTAATTAAAGCTAATTGAATCAAATTAAACTCAAATGCAATCAACAAAGCTAATTGAATCAAATGAAAGTCAAATGAATTCAAACATAGCTCATGAGAGTCAAATGAAACTCAAATGCATTCAACAAAGGTAATTGAATCAAATGAAACTCAAATGCATTCAACAAGAGCTAATTGAATCAAATTAAAGTAAAATGAAGTCAAACAAAGCTAATTGAATCAAATAAAAGTCAAATGAAGTCAAACAAAGCTAATTGAATCAAATGAAAGTCAAACAAAGTCAAACATAGCAAATATAATCAAATGAAACTCAAATGCATTCAACAAAGCTAATTGAATCAAATGATACTCAAATGCATGTAACAAAGGTAATTGAATCAAATGAAACTCAAATGCATTCAACAAAGCTAATTGAATCAAATTAAAGTAAAATGAAGTCAAACAAAACTAATTGAATTAAATAAAAGTCAAATGAAGTCAAACAAAGCTAATTGAATCAAATGACACTCAAATGCATTCAACAAAGCTAATTGAATCAAATGATACTCAAATGTATTCAACAAAGCTAATTGAATCAAATGAAACTCAAATGCATTCAACAAAGGTAATTGAATCAAATTAAAGTAAAATGAAGTCAAACAAAGCTAATTGAATCAAATGAAGTCAAACAATGCTAATCGTATCAAACGAAAGTCAAATGAAGTCCAAGAAAGCTTGAATCAAATGAAACTCAAATGCATTCATCAAAGCTAATTGATTCAAATAAACTCAAATGCATTCAACAAAGCTAATTAAATCAAATGAAACTCAAATGCATTCAACAAAGCTAATTGAATCAAATTAAAGTTAAATGAAGTCAAACAATGCTAATTGAATCAAATGAAAGTCAAATGCATTCAACAAAGCTAATTGATTCAAATTAAAGTCAAGCGAAGTTAAACAAAACTTATTGAATCAAATGAAACTCAAATACATTCAGTAAAAGCTAATTGAATCAAATGAAACTCAAATGCATTCAACAAAGCTAATTGAATCAAATTAAAGTAAAATAAAGGCAAAGAAAGCTAATTGAATCAAATGAAGTCAAACAAAGCTAATCGTATCAAACGAAAGTCAAATGAAGTCCAATAAAGCTAATTGAAACAAATGAAACTCAAATGCATTCAACAAAGCTAATTAAATCAAATAAACTCACATGCATTCAACAAAGCTAATTAAATCAAATGAAACTCAAGTGCATTCATCAATGCTAATTGAATCAAATTAAAGTAAAATAAAGTCAAAGAAAGCTAATTGAATCAAATGAATGTCAAACAAAGTGAAACATAGCTAATAGAATCAAATGAAACTCAAATGCATTCAACAAGGCTAATTGAATCAAATGAAAGTCAAATGAAGTCAAACAAAACTTATTGAACTAAATGAATCTCAAATGCATTCAATTAAAGTTAATTGAATCAAATTAAACTCAAATGCATTCAACAAAGCTAATTGAATCAAATTAAAGTAAAATAAAGTCAAACAAAGCTAATTGAATCAAATAAAAGTCAAATGAAGTCAAACAAAGCTAATTGAATCAAATGAAAGTCAAACAAAGTCAAACATAGCAAATATAATCAAATGAAACTCAAATGCATTCAACAAAGCTAATTGAATCAAATGAAAGTCAAACAAAGTCAAACATAGCTAATATAATCAAATGAAACTCAAATGCATTCAACAAAGCTAATTGAATCAAATCAAAGTCAAATGAAGTCAAACAAAACTTATTGAATCAAATGAATCTCAAATGCATTCAATTAAAGCTCATTGAATCAAATTAAACTCAAATATATTCAACAAAGCTAATTGAATCAAATTAAAGTAAAATAAAATTAAATAATTCTAATTGAATCAAATGAAAGTCAAATGAAGTCACACATAGCTAATAGAATCAAATGAGACTCAAATGCATTCAACAAAGGTAATTGTATCAAATGCAACTCAAATGCATTCAACAAAGCTAATTGAATCAAATTAAATTAAAATGAAGTCAAACAAAGCTAATTGAATCAAATGAAAGTCAAATGAAGTCAAACAAAGCTAATTGAATCAAATGAAAGTCAAACTAAGTCAAACATAGCTAATATCGGTAAATGAAACTCAAATGCATTCAACAAAGCTAATTGAATCAAATGATACTCAAATGCATTCAACAAAGCTAAATGAATCAATTGAAAATCAAATGCATTCAACAAAACTAATTGAATCAAATGAAACTCAAATGCATTCAACAAAGCTAATTGATTCAAATTAAAGTCAAGCGAAGTTAAACAAAACTTATTGAATCAAATGAAACTCAAATACATTCAAGAAAGCTAATTGAATCAAATGAAATTCAAATGCATTCAACAAAGCTAATTGAATCAAATTAAAGTAAAATAAAGGCAAAGAAAGCTAATTGAATCAAATGAAGTCAAACAAAGCTAATCGTATCAAACGAAAGTCAAATGAAGTCCAATAAAGCTAATTGAAACAAATGAAACTCAAATGCATTCAACAAAGCTAATTGAATCAAATAAACTCAAATGCATTCAACAAAGCTAATTAAATCAAATGAAACTCAAATGCATTCAACAAAGCTAATTGAATCAAATTAAAGTAAAATAAAGTCAAACAAAGCTAATTGAATCAAATGAATGTCAAACAAAGTGAAACATAGCTAATAGAATCAAATGAAACTCAAATGCATTCAACAAGGCTAATTGAATCAAATGAAAGTCAAATGAAGTCAAACAAAACTTATTAAATCAAATGAATCTCAAATACATTCAGTAAAGCCAATTGAATCAAATGAAACTCAAATGCATTCAACAAAGCTAATCGAATCAAATTAAAGTAAAATAAAGGCAAAGAAAGCTAATTGAAACAAATGAAGTCAAACAAAGCTAATCGTATCAAACGAAAGTCAAATGAAGTCCAATAAAGCTAATTGAAACAAATGAAACTCAAATGCATTCAACAAAGCTAATTGAATCAAATAAACTCACATGCATTCAACAAAGCTAATTAAATCAAATGAAACTCAAGTGCATTCATCAAAGCTAATTGAATCAAATGAAAGTCAAACAAAGTCGAAACATAGCAAATATAATCAAATGAAACTCAAATGCATTCAACAAACCTAATTGAATCAAATGAAAGTCAAACAAAGTCAAACATAGCTAATATAATCAAATGAAACTCAAATGCATTCAACAAAGCTAATTGAATCAAATTAAAGTCAAATGAAGTCAAACAAAACTTATTGAATCAAATGAATCTCAAATGCATTCAATTAAAGCTCATTGAATCAAATTAAACTCAAATATATTCAACAAAGCTAATTGAATCAAATTAAAGTAAAATAAAATTAAATAATTCTTATTGAATCAAATGAAAGTCAAATGAAGTCACACATAGCTAATAGAATCAAATGAGACTCAAATGCATTCAACAAAGGTAATTGTATCAAATGCAACTCAAATGCATTCAACAAAGCTAATTGAATCAAATTAAATTAAAAATGAAGTCAAACAAAGCTAATTGAATCAAATGAAAGTCAAATGAAGTCAAACAAAGCTTATTGAATCAAATGAAAGTCAAACTAAGTCAAACATAGCTAATATCAGTAAATGAAACTCAAATGCATTCAACAAAGCTAATTGAATCAAATGATACTCAAATGCATTCAACAAAGCTAAATGAATCAATTGAAAATCAAATGCATTCAACAAAACTAATTGAATCAAATGAAACTCAAATGCATTCAACAAAGCTAATTGATTCAAATTAAAGTCAAGCGAAGTTAAACAAAACTTATTGAATCAAATGAAACTCAAATACATTCAAGTAAAAGCTAATTGAATCAAATGAAACTCAAATGCATTCAACAAAGCTAATTGAATCAAATTAAAGTAAAATAAAGGCAAAGAAAGCTAATTGAATCAAATGAAGTCAAACAAAGCTAATCGTATCAAACGAAAGTCAAATGAAGTCCAATAAAGCTAATTGAAACAAATGAAACTCAAATGCATTCAACAAAGCTAATTGAATCAAATAAACTCAAATGCATTCAACAAAGCTAATTAAATCAAATGAAACTCAAATGCATTCAACAAAGCTAATTGAATCAAATTAAAGTAAAATAAAGTCAAACAAAGCTAATTGAATCAAATGAATGTCAAACAAAGTGAAACATAGCTAATAGAATCAAATGAAACTCAAATGCATTCAACAAGGCTAATTGAATCAAATGAAAGTCAAATGAAGTCAAACAAAACTTATTGAATCAAATGAATCTCAAATGCATTCAATTAAAGCTAATTGAATCAAATTAAACTCAAATGCATTCAACAAAGCTAATTGAATCAAATGATACTCAAATGTATTCAACAAAGCTAATTGAATCAAATGAAACTCAAATGCATTCAACAAAGGTAATTGAATCAAATTAAAGTAAAATGAAGTCAAACAAAGCTAATTGAATCAAATGAAGTCAAACAATGCTAATCGTATCAAACGAAAGTCAAATGAAGTCCAAGAAAGCTTGAATCAAATGAAACTCAAATGCATTCATCAAAGCTAATTGAATCAAATAAACTCAAATGCATTCAACAAAGCTAATTAAATCAAATGAAACTCAAATGCATTCAACAAAGCTAATTGAATCAAATTAAAGTTAAATGAAGTCAAACAATGCTAATTGAATCAAATGAAAGTCAAATGCATTCAACAAAGCTAATTGATTCAAATTAAAGTCAAGCGAAGTTAAACAAAACTTATTGAATCAAATGAAACTCAAATACATTCAGTAAAGCTAATTGAATCAAATGAAACTCAAATGCATTCAACAAAGCTAATTGAATCAAATTAAAGTAAAATAAAGGCAAAGAAAGCTAATTGAATCAAATGAAGTCAAACAAAGCTAATCGTATCAAACGAAAGTCAAATGAAGTCCAATAAAGCTAATTGAAACAAATGAAACTCAAATGCATTCAACAAAGCTAATTAAATCAAATAAACTCACATGCATTCAACAAAGCTAATTAAATCAAATGAAACTCAAGTGCATTCATCAATGCTAATTGAATCAAATTAAAGTAAAATAAAGTCAAAGAAAGCTAATTGAATCAAATGAATGTCAAACAAAGTGAAACATAGCTAATAGAATCAAATGAAACTCAAATGCATTCAACAAGGCTAATTGAATCAAATGAAAGTCAAATGAAGTCAAACAAAACTTATTGAACTAAATGAATCTCAAATGCATTCAATTAAAGTTAATTGAATCAAATTAAACTCAAATGCATTCAACAAAGCTAATTGAATCAAATTAAAGTAAAATAAAGTCAAACAAAGCTAATTGAATCAAATAAAAGTCAAATGAAGTCAAACAAAGCTAATTGAATCAAATGAAAGTCAAACAAAGTCAAACATAGCAAATATAATCAAATGAAACTCAAATGCATTCAACAAAGCTAATTGAATCAAATGAAAGTCAAACAAAGTCAAACATAGCTAATATAATCAAATGAAACTCAAATGCATTCAACAAAGCTAATTGAATCAAATCAAAGTCAAATGAAGTCAAACAAAACTTATTGAATCAAATGAATCTCAAATGCATTCAATTAAAGCTCATTGAATCAAATTAAACTCAAATATATTCAACAAAGCTAATTGAATCAAATTAAAGTAAAATAAAATTAAATAATTCTAATTGAATCAAATGAAAGTCAAATGAAGTCACACATAGCTAATAGAATCAAATGAGACTCAAATGCATTCAACAAAGGTAATTGTATCAAATGCAACTCAAATGCATTCAACAAAGCTAATTGAATCAAATTAAATTAAAATGAAGTCAAACAAAGCTAATTGAATCAAATGAAAGTCAAATGAAGTCAAACAAAGCTAATTGAATCAAATGAAAGTCAAACTAAGTCAAACATAGCTAATATCAATAAATGAAACTCAAATGCATTCAACAAAGCTAATTGAATCAAATGATACTCAAATGCATTCAACAAAGCTAAATGAATCAATTGAAAATCAAATGCATTCAACAAAACTAATTGAATCAAATGAAACTCAAATGCATTCAACAAAGCTAATTGATTCAAATTAAAGTCAAGCGAAGTTAAACAAAACTTATTGAATCAAATGAAACTCAAATACATTCAGTAAAGCTAATTGAATCAAATGAAATTCAAATGCATTCAACAAAGCTAATTGAATCAAATTAAAGTAAAATAAAGGCAAAGAAAGCTAATTGAATCAAATGAAGTCAAACAAAGCTAATCGTATCAAACGAAAGTCAAATGAAGTCCAATAAAGCTAATTGAAACAAATGAAACTCAAATGCATTCAACAAAGCTAATTGAATCAAATAAACTCAAATGCATTCAACAAAGCTAATTAAATCAAATGAAACTCAAATGCATTCAACAAAGCTAATTGAATCAAATTAAAGTAAAATAAAGTCAAACAAAGCTAATTGAATCAAATGAATGTCAAACAAAGTGAAACATAGCTAATAGAATCAAATGAAACTCAAATGCATTCAACAAGGCTAATTGAATCAAATGAAAGTCAAATGAAGTCAAACAAAACTTATTAAATCAAATGAATCTCAAATACATTCAGTAAAGCCAATTGAATCAAATGAAACTCAAATGCATTCAACAAAGCTAATCGAATCAAATTAAAGTAAAATAAAGGCAAAGAAAGCTAATTGAAACAAATAAAGTCAAACAAAGCTAATCGTATCAAACGAAAGTCAAATGAAGTCCAATAAAGCTAATTGAAACAAATGAAACTCAAATGCATTCAACAAAGCTAATTGAATCAAATAAACTCACATGCATTCAACAAAGCTAATTAAATCAAATGAAACTCAAGTGCATTCATCAAAGCTAATTGAATCAAATGAAAGTCAAACAAAGTCAAACATAGCAAATATAATCAAATGAAACTCAAATGCATTCAACAAACCTAATTGAATCAAATGAAAGTCAAACAAAGTCAAACATAGCTAATATAATCAAATGAAACTCAAATGCATTCAACAAAGCTAATTGAATCAAATGAAAGTCAAATGAAGTCAAACAAAACTTATTGAATCAAATGAATCTCAAATGCATTCAATTAAAGCTCATTGAATCAAATTAAACTCAAATATATTCAACAAAGCTAATTGAATCAAATTAAAGTAAAATAAAATTAAATAATTCTTATTGAATCAAATGAAAGTCAAATGAAGTCACACATAGCTAATAGAATCAAATGAGACTCAAATGCATTCAACAAAGGTAATTGTATCAAATGCAACTCAAATGCATTCAACAAAGCTAATTGAATCAAATTAAATTAAAATGAAGTCAAACAAAGCTAATTGAATCAAATGAAAGTCAAATGAAGTCAAACAAAGCTAATTGAATCAAATGAAAGTCAAACTAAGTCAAACATAGCTAATATCAGTAAATGAAACTCAAATGCATTCAACAAAGCTAATTGAATCAAATGATACTCAAATGCATTCAACAAAGCTAAATGAATCAATTGAAAATCAAATGCATTCAACAAAACTAATTGAATCAAATGAAACTCAAATGCATTCAACAAAGCTAATTGATTCAAATTAAAGTCAAGCGAAGTTAAACAAAAACTTATTGAATCAAATGAAACTCAAATACATTCAAGAAAGCTAATTGAATCAAATGAAACTCAAATGCATTCAACAAAGCTAATTGAATCAAATTAAAGTAAAATAAAGGCAAAGAAAGCTAATTGAATCAAATGAAGTCAAACAAAGCTAATCGTATCAAACGAAAGTCAAATGAAGTCCAATAAAGCTAATTGAAACAAATGAAACTCAAATGCATTCAACAAAGCTAATTGAATCAAATAAACTCAAATGCATTCAACAAAGCTAATTAAATCAAATGAAACTCAAATGCATTCAACAAAGCTAATTGAATCAAATTAAAGTAAAATAAAGTCAAACAAAGCTAATTGAATCAAATGAATGTCAAACAAAGTGAAACATAGCTAATAGAATCAAATGAAACTCAAATGCATTCAACAAGGCTAATTGAATCAAATGAAAGTCAAATGAAGTCAAACAAAACTTATTGAATCAAATGAATCTCAAATGCATTCAATTAAAGCTAATTGAATCAAATTAAACTCAAATGCATTCAACAAAGCTAATTGAATCAAATTAAAGTAAAATGAAGTTAAACAAACCTAATTGAATCAAATAAATGTCAAACAAATTGAAATATAGCTAATTGAATCAAATGAAACTCAAATGCATTCAACAAAGCTAATTGAATCAAATGAAAGTCAAATGAAGTCAAACAAAACTTATTGAATCAAATGAATCTCAAATGCATTCAATTAAAGTTAATTGAATCAAATTAAACTCAAATGCATTCAACAAAGCTAATTGAATCAAATTAATGTAAAATGAAGTCAAACAAAGCTAATTGAATCAAATGAAAGTCAAATGAAGTCAAACATAGCTCATAGAATCAAATGAAACTCAAATGCATTCAACAAAGGTAATTGAATCAAATGAAACTCAAATGCATTCAACAATGCTAATTGAATCAAATTAAAGTAAAAGGAAGTCAAACAAAGCTAATTGAATCAAATAAAAGTCAAATGAAGTCAAACAAAGCTAATTGAATGAAATGAAAGTCAAACAATGTCAAACATAGCAAATATAATCAAATGAAACTCAAATGCATTCAACAAAGCTAATTGAATCAAATGATACTCAAATGCATTCAACAAAGCTAATTAAATCAAATGAAACTCAAATGCATTCAACAAAGGTAATTGAATCAAATTAAAGTAAAATGAATTCAAACAAAGCTAATTGAATCAAATGAAATCAAACAATGCTAATCGTATCAAACGAAAGTCAAATGAAGTCCAAGAAAGCTTGAATCAAATGAAACTCAAATGCATTCATCAAAGCTAATTGAATCAAATAAACTCAAATGCATTCAACAAAGCTAATTAAATCAAATGAAACTCAAATGCATTCAACAAAGCTAATTGAATCAAATTAAAGTTAAATGAAGTCAAACAAAGCTAATTGAATCAATTGAAAGTCAAATGCATTCAACAAAGCTAATTGATTCAAATTAAAGTCAAGTGAAGTTAAACAAAACTTATTGAATCAAATGAAACTCAAATACATTCAGTAAAGCTAATTGAAACAAATGAAACTCAAATGCATGCAACAAAGCTAATTGAATCAAATTAAAGTAAAATAAAGGCAAAGAAAGCTAATTGAATCAAATGAAGTCAAACAAAGCTAATCGTATCAAACGAAAGTCATATGAAGTCCAATAAAGCTAATTGAAACAAATGAAACTCAAATGCATTCAACAAAGCTAATTGAATCAAATAAACTCAAATGCATTCAACAAAGCTAATTAAATCAAATGAAACTCAAATGCATTCAACAAAGCTAATTGAATCAAATTAAAGTAAAATAAAGTCAAACAAAGCTAATTGAATCAAATGAATGTCAAACAAAGTGAAACATAGCTAATAGAATCAAATGAAACTCAAATGCATTCAACAAGGCTAATTGAATCAAATGAAAGTCAAATGAAGTCAAACAAAACTTATTGAATCAAATGAATCTCAAATGCATTCAATTAAAGCTAATTGAATCAAATTAAACTCAAATGCAATCAACAAAGCTAATTGAATCAAATTAAAGTAAAATGAAGTCAAACAAACCTAATTGAATCAAATGAATGTCAAACAAAGTGAAACATAGCTAATTGAATCAAATGAAACTCAAATGCATTCAACAAAGCTAATTGAATCAAATGAAAGTCAAATGAAGTCAAACAAAACTTATTGAATCAAATGAATCTCAAATGCATTCAATTAAAGCTAATTGAATCAAATTAAACTCAAATGCAATCAACAAAGCTAATTGAATCAAATGAAAGTCAAATGAAGTCAAACATAGCTCATAGAATCAAATGAAACTCAAATGCATTCAACAAAGGTAATTGAATCAAATGAAACTCAAATGCATTCAACAAAGCTAATTGAATCAAATTAAAGAAAAATGAAGTCAAACAAAGCAAATTGAATCAAATAAAAGTCAAATGAAGTCAAACAAAGCTAATAGAATCAAATGAAAGTCAAATGAAGTCAAACATAGCTCATAGAATCAAATGAAATTCAAATTCATTCAACAAAGGTAATTGAATCAAATGAAACTCAAATGCATTCAACAAAGCTAATTGAATCATATTAAAGTAAAATGAAGTCAAACAAAGCTAATTGAATCAAATAAAAGTCAAATGAAGTCAAACAAAGCTAATTGAATCAAATGAAAGTCAAACAATGTCAAACATAGCAAATATAATCAAATGAAACTCAAATGCATTCAACAAAGCTAATTAAATCAAATGAAACTCAAATGCATTCAACAAACCTAATTGAATCAAATTAAAGTTAAATGAAGTCAAACAAAGCTAATTGAATCAAATGAAAGTCAAATGCATTCAACAAAGCTAATTGATTCAAATTAAAGTCAAGCGAAGTTAAACAAAACTTATTGAATCAAATGAAACTCAAATACATTCAGTAAAGTTAATTGAATCAAATGAAACTCAAATGCATTCAACAAAGCTAATTGAATCAAATTAAAGTAAAATAAAGGCAAAGAAATCTAATTGAATCAAATGAAGTCAAACAAAGCTAATCGTATCAAACGAAAGTCAAATGAAGTCCAATAAAGCTAATTGAAACAAATGAAACTCAAATGCATTCAACAAAGCTAATTGAATCAAATAAACTCAAATGCATTCAACAAAGCTAATTAAATCAAAAGAAACTCAAATGCATTCAACAAAGCTAATTGAATCAAATTAAAGTAAAATAAAGTCAAACAAAGTTAATTGAATCAAATGAACGTCAAACAAAGTGAAACATAGCTAATAGAATCAAATGAAAGTAAAATGCATTCAACAAGGTTAATTGAATCAAATGAAAGTCAAATGAAGTCAAACAAAACTTATTGAATCAAATGAATCTCAAATGCATTCAATTAAAGCTAATTGAATCAAATTAAACTCAAATGCATTCAACAAAGCTAATTGAATCAAATGAAAGTCAAATGAATTCAAACATAGCTCATAGAATCAAATGAAACTCAAATGCATTCAATAAAGGTAATTGAATCAAATGAAACTCAAATGCATTCAACAAAGCTAATTGAATCAAATTAAAGTAAAATAAAGTCAAACAAAGCTAATTGAATCAAATAAAAGTCAAATGAAGTCAAACAAAGCTAATTGAATCAAATGAAAGTCAAACAATGTCAAACATAGCAAATATAATCAAATGAAACTCAAATGCATTCAACAAAGCTAATTGAATCAAATGATACTCAAATGCATTCAACAAAGCTAATTGAATCAAATGAAGTTCAAATGCATTCAACAAAGGTAATTGAATCAAATTAAAGTAAAATGAAGTCAAACAAAGTTAATTGAATCAAATGAAGTCTAACAATGCTAATCGTATCAAACGAAAGTCAAATGAAGTCCAAGAAAGCTTGAATCAAATGAAACTCAAATGCATTCATCAAAGCTAATTGAATCAAATAAACTCAAATGCATTCAAAAAAGCTAATTAAATCAAATGAAACACAAATGCATTCAACAAAGCTAATTGAATCAAATTAAAGTTAAATGAAGTCAAACAAAGCTAATTGAATCAAATGAAAGTCAAATGCATTCAACAAAGCTAATTGATTCAAATTAAAGTCAAGCGAAGTTAAACAAAACTTATTGAATCAAATGAAACACAAATACATTCAATAAAGCTAATTGAATCAAATGAAACTCAAATGCATTCAACAAAGCTAATTGAATCAAATTAAACTCAAATGAAGTCAAACAAAACATATTGAATCAAATGAATCTCAAATGCATTCAATTAAAGCTAATTGAATCAAATTAAACTCAAATGCAATCAACAAAGCTAATTGAATCAAATGAAAGTCAAATGAATTCAAACATAGCTCATAGAGTCAAATGAAACTCAAATGCATTCAACAAAGGTAATTGAATCAAATGAAACACAAATGCATTCAACAAAGCTAATTGAATCAAATTAAAGTAAAATGAAGTCAAACAAAGCTAATTGAATCAAATAAAAGTCAAATGAAGTCAAACAAAGCTAATTGAATCAAATAAAAGTCAAACAAAGTCAAACATAGCAAATATAATCAAATGAAATTCAAATGCATTCAACAAAGCTAATTGAATCAAATGAAAGTCAAACAAAGTCAAACATAGATAATATAATCAAATGAAACTCAAATGCATTCAACAAAGCTAATTGATTCAAATGAAAGTCAAATGAAGTCAAACAAAACTTATTGAATCAAATGAATCTCAAATGCATTCAATTAAAGCTCATTGAATCAAATTAAACTCAAATATATTCAACAAAGCTAATTGAATCAAATTAAAGTAAAATAAAATTAAATAATTCTAATTGAATCAAATGAAAGTCAAATGAAGTCACACATAGCTAATAGAATCAAATGAGACTCAAATGCATTCAACAAAGGTAATTGTATCAAATGCAACTCAAATGCATTCAACAAAGCTTATTGAATCAAATTAAATTAAAATGAAGTCAAACAAAGCTAATTGAATCAAATGAAAGTCAAATGAAGTCAAACAAAGCTAATTGAATCAAATGAAAGTCAAACTAAGTCAAACATAGCTAATATCAGTAAATGAAACTCAAATGCATTCAACAAAGCTAATTGAATCAAATGATACTCAAAAGCATTCAACAAAGCTAAATGAATCAATTGAAAATCAAATGCATTCAACAAAACTAATTGAATCAAATGAAACTCAAATGCATTCAACAAAGCTAATTGATTCAAATTAAAGTCAAGCGAAGTTAAACAAAACTTATTGAATCAAATGAAACTCAAATACATTCAAGTAAAGCTAATTGAATCAAATGAAACTCAAATGCATTCAACAAAGCTAATTGAATCAAATTAAAGTAAAATAAAGGCAAAGAAAGCTAATTGAATCAAATGAAGTCAAACAAAGCTAATCGTATCAAACGAAAGTCAAATGAAGTCCAATAAAGCTAATTGAAACAAATGAAACTCAAATGCATTCAACAAAGCTAATTGAATCAAATAAACTCAAATGCATTCAACAAAGCTAATTAAATCAAATGAAACTCAAATGCATTCAACAAAGCTAATTGAATCAAATTAAAGTAAAATAAAGTCAAACAAAGCTAATTGAATCAAATGAATGTCAAACAAAGTGAAACATAGCTAATAGAATCAAATGAAACTCAAATGCATTCAACAAGGCTAATTGAATCAAATGAAAGTCAAATGAAGTCAAACAAAACTTATTAAATCAAATGAATCTCAAATACATTCAGTAAAGCTAATTGAATCAAATGAAACTCAAATGCATTCAACAAAGCTAATTGAATCAAATTAAAGTAAAATAAAGGCAAAGAAAGCTAATTGAATCAAATGAAGTCAAACAAAGCTAATCGTATCAAACGAAAGTCAAATGAAGTCCAATAAAGCTAATTGAAACAAATGAAACTCAAATGCATTCAACAAAGCTAATTGAATCAAATAAACTCACATGCATTCAACAAAGCTAATTAAATCAAATGAAACTCAAGTGCATTCATCAAAGCTAATTGAATCAAATTAAAGTTAAATGAAGTCAAACAAAGCTAATTGAATCAAATGAAAGTCAAATGCATTCAACAAAGCTAATTGATTCAAATTAAAGTCAAGCGAAGTTAAACAAAACTTATTGAATCAAATGAAACACAAATACATTCAACAAAGCTAATTGAATCAAATTAAACTCAAATGAAGTCAAACAAAACATATTGAATCAAATGAATCTCAAATGCATTCAATTAAAGCTAATTGAATCAAATTAAACTCAAATGCAATCAACAAAGCTAATTGAATCAAATGAAAGTCAAATGATTTCAAACATAGCACATAGAGTCAAATGAAACTCAAATGCATTCAACAAAGGTAATTGAATCAAATGAAACTCAAATGCATTCAACAAAGCTAATTGAATCAAATTAAAGTAAAATGAAGTCAAACAAAGCTAATTGAATCAAATAAAAGTCAAATGAAGTCAAACAAAGCTAATTGAATCAAATGAAAGTCAAACAAAGTCAAACATAGCAAATATAATCAAATGAAACTCAAATGCATTCAACAAAGCTAATTGAATCAAATGATACTCAAATGCATGCAACAAAGGTAATTGAATCAAATGAAACTCAAATGCATTTGATGCAAGATACGTGCATGTATTGCTTCACCAACTATCTTTATTTGCTTTATTAGAATTGTTGCATTGCTTTACTTTACTCTTAAAGTAGAGGTTTTACATGTGACCAAAAATATGTCATTTTTATTTTGTTAGTTAAGTTAGTTGAGTTGTTTAAACTTAATAAATCCGAAAACACTTAATGAAATTTCGGTGCATTAGAAGGTTTTGTCATGGTTGTATTTTAGGAAAGTCTAGTGTTCCTTGAGTTGTAAGGCGTGCAAGGGAATGCCCTAGCTGCTGCTGTGTGGTTTTTTTATTTAAGGAAAGTGTTGCTTCTCTTTCCTTAAAGCTTTTGTTTCCTTAAATTAAAGCTAGATTCTAGGCTTAAGTTTAGGGGAAACTTTCCTAAATTACTACTAGTTGGCGTGTGGTGTAATGTCTTGGAGGGCAAGGATTTCTTGCTTCTCTTAGCCTTATAAATAGGCGCCCAAACATAATAAAGAAAAAGAGATTTGAGTGATTTTGAGAAAAAGAATTCGAGTGCTTGTTGCATTGAATATTTGGTCGTCGTACCAAGAACATACAAATCGTGGTTTGTGTGCATCTCCTAATCGAGGTTGGTGAGAGATCCTCTAGTTCTCGAGGGAACAAGAGCCTATCTTTGTTTGTTTTACTCCTTATTTCTTAATTTTCAATCATAAAACACCATAAAAACGTCACTTAGATTCTAGGGTATACATTGTGAATTTTCGGACTTCAAATTCATATCAGTTTGGTATCAGAGCAGCAAGGTTGTAGAAGAGCGTGAGGGCGCGTGAGAAAGCGGATTGTTGTACAATTTTGTGTGGACAAACTAGACATCTTGAAATTTATTGTGTAGAAATTTCAGCTTATTCCCATCAGTAACAAAGTCACAGTAACTAGAAACATTTGCATAAACTTTCTGGCAGATTCCATCAGCTCTGAGGTAAACTTTAGGAAACTCGTTCTCCTAGCATATAACGAATTTTTTTGAGTTTCTTGGCTTAAAATTGGACTAATTTTTGTCTAGTTTAAGGCTGAAAAGTTTCATAATTTTTGAAGAAATTTTGCTATTTAGTCGAACAAGTTTTTGATAATTGGGCAAAACCGAACTAATCTGGACCAGTTTTTGATGAATTGAAACTGCAAACAATTGGTTGGGTATTTGTTGATGAATTTTTGGTCGAGTGTTCCGGACACATAGGGATATCTTGTGTTAAAATTTCATGAAATTTCGATGTGTTTTACTTAGGTTTTAAATCTCGAACTTTAAGTGAAATTTCTGGGCAGTTTACTGGAAATATTGCAGTTGGTTGTTGTTGTTTGGTTCGTATGGATATATTTGATTTACCCTATGATGAGCTTCGTGAGAGGTTATACATACAACCCTTGGGTCATTCTAAAATTGTAAAAGCACTCCGTGAGGGATTAGGGAATGCTTTACATGATCTTTTTGCTGAAATTATTAAACCTGTCGAATATTCTCCATGCCATACATTGGAAGCAAGTGCTACACAACCTTCTCATGTTGAAGTTGAAGAAAAGATTGAAACTTTTTCTTGTTCTAAGGATAAAGATTTGATCTTTGAAGTTTCTCATGTTGAATATGAATTCAAAACTGGATCTTTGGCTTGTACAACCATCAAATTTCCAATCTTTGTTATTCCATGTGCGAAGAAAGCTACAAAAGAGTGTTGGGTACAACAATATGCAGCATCTTCTACCGATTTTTGTCATGATCATACACATCCACAAACCTCATGGATTCCACTTATATTTCTCATCCGTGTACTTGTTCTTATGGTTCATGGTTATCGTACGTGGATGATTGCTTAGTTACATCAAAACTTGAGACAAGTTTTTTTTTTCAAGAGGGGAGAA
The DNA here is from genome assembly GCA_947648045.1 of Beta corolliflora. NCBI lineage: Eukaryota > Viridiplantae > Streptophyta > Magnoliopsida > Caryophyllales > Amaranthaceae > Beta > Beta corolliflora. The sequence continues at coordinate 280,067 of CANSZD010003463.1, read as the reverse complement.
TGATGCAAGATACGTGCATGTATTGCTTCACCAACTATCTTTATTTGCTTTATTAGAATTGTTGCATTGCTTTACTTTACTCTTAAAGTAGAGGTTTTACATGTGACCAAAAATATGTCATTTTTATTTTGTTAGTTACGTTAGTTGAGTTGTTTAAACTTAATAAATCCGAAAACACTTAATGAAATTTCGGTGCATTAGAAGGTTTTGTCATGGTTGTATTTTAGGAAAGTCTAGTGTTCCTTGAGTTGTAAGGCGTGCAAGGGAATGCCCTAGCTGCTGCTGTGTGGTTTTTTTTATTTAAGGAAAGTGTTGCTTCTCTTTCCTTAAAGCTTTTGTTTCCTTAAATTAAAGCTAGATTCTAGGCTTAAGTTTAGGGGAAACTTTCCTAAATTACTACTAGTTGGCGTGTGGTGTAATGTCTTGGAGGGCAAGGATTTCTTGCTTCTCTTAGCCTTATAAATAGGCGCCCAAACATAATAAAGAAAAAGAGATTTGAGTAATTTTGAGAAAAAGAATTCGAGTGCTTGTTGCATTGAATATTTGGTCGTCGTACCAAGAACATACAAATCGTGGTTTGTGTGCATCTCCTAATCGAGGTTGGTGAGAGATCCTCTAGTTCTCGAGGGAACAAGAGCCTATCTTTGTTTGTTTTACTCCTTATTTCTTAATTTTCAATCATAAAACACCATAAAAACGTCACTTAGATTCTAGGGTATACATTGTGAATTTTCGGACTTCAAATTCATATCGGCATTCAACAAAGCTAATTGAATCAAATTAAAGTAAAATGAAGTCAAACAAAGCTAATTGAATCAAATAAAAGTCAAATAAAGTCAAACAAAGCTAATTGAATCAAATGACAGTCAAACAATGTCAAACATAGCAAATATAATCAAATGAAACTCAAATGCATTCAACAAAGCTAATTGAATCAAATGATACTCAAATGTATTCAACAAAGCTAATTGAATCAAATGAAACTCAAATGCATTCAACAAAGGTAATTGAATCAAATTAAAGTAAAATGAAGTCAAACAAAGCTAATTGAATCAAATGAAGTCAAACAATGCTAATCGTATCAAACGAAAGTCAAATGAAGTCCAGAAAGCTTGAATCAAATGAAACTCAAATGCATTCATCAAAGCTAATTGAATCAAATAAACTCAAATGCATTCAACAAAGCTAATTAAATCAAATGAAACTCAAATGCATTCAACAAAGCTAATTGAATCAAATTAAAGTTAAATGAAGTCAAACAATGCTAATTGAATCAAATGAAAGTCAAATGCATTCAACAAAGCTAATTGATTCAAATTAAAGTCAAGCGAAGTTAAACAAAACTTATTGAATCAAATGAAACTCAAATACATTCAGTAAAGCTAATTGAATCAAATGAAACTCAAATGCATTCAACAAAGCTAATTGAATCAAATTAAAGTAAAATAAAGGCAAAGAAAGCTAATTGAATCAAATGAAGTCAAACAAAGCTAATCGTATCAAACGAAAGTCAAATGAAGTCCAATAAAGCTAATTGAAACAAATGAAACTCAAATGCATTCAACAAAGCTAATTGAATCAAATAAACTCACATGCATTCAACAAAGCTAATTAAATCAAATGAAACTCAAGTGCATTCATCAAAGCTAATTGAATCAAATTAAAGTAAAATAAAGTCAAACAAAGCTAATTGAATCAAATGAATGTCAAACAAAGTGAAACATAGCTAATAGAATCAAATGAAACTCAAATGCATTCAACAAGGCTAATTGAATCAAATGAAAGTCAAATGAAGTCAAACAAAACTTATTGAACTAAATGAATCTCAAATGCATTCAATTAAAGTTAATTGAATCAAATTAAACTCAAATGCATTCAACAAAGCTTATTGAATCAAATTAAAGTAAAATGAAGTCAAACAAAGCTAATTGAATCAAATAAAAGTCAAATGAAGTCAAACAAAGCTAATTGAATCAAATGAAAGTCAAACAAAGTCAAACATAGCAAATAAACTCAAATGCATTCAACAAAGCTAATTGAATCAAATGAAAGTCAAACAAAGTCAAACATAGCTAATATAATCAAATGAAACTCAAATGCATTCAACAAAGCTAATTGAATCAAATGAAAGTCAAATGAAGTCAAACAAAACTTATTGAATCAAATGAATCTCAAATGCATTCAATTAAAGCTCATTGAATCAAATGAAACTCAAATATATTCAACAAAGCTAATTGAATCAAATTAAAGTAAAATAAAATTAAATAATTCTAATTGAATCAAATGAAAGTCAAATGAAGTCACACATAGCTAATAGAATCAAATGAGACTCAAATGCATTCAACAAAGGTAATTGTATCAAATGCAACTCAAATGCATTCAACAATGAATCAAATTAAATTAAAATGAAGTCAAACAAAGCTAATTGAATCAAATGAATGTCAAATGAAGTCAAACAAAGCTAATTGAATCAAATGAAAGTCAAACTAAGTCAAACATAGCTAATATCAGTAAATGAAACTCAAATGCATTCAACAAAGCTAATTGAATCAAATGATACTCAAATGCATTCAACAAAGCTAAATGAATCAATTGAAAATCAAATGCATTCAACAAAACTAATTGAATCAAATGAAACTCAAATGCATTCAACAAAGCTAATTGATTCAAATTAAAGTCAAGCGAAGTTAAACAAAACTTATTGAATCAAATGAAACTCAAATACATTCAGTAAAGCTAATTGAATCAAATGAAACTCAAATGCATTCAACAAAGCTAATTGAATCAAATTAAAGTAAAATAAAGGCAAAGAAAGCTAATTGAATCAAATGAAGTCAAACAAAGCTAATCGTATCAAACGAAAGTCAAATGAAGTCCAATAAAGCTAATTGAAACAAATGAAACTCAAATGCATTCAACAAAGCTAATTGAATCAAATAAACTCAAATGCATTCAACAAAGCTAATTAAATCAAATGAAACTCAAATGCATTCAACAAAGCTAATTGAATCAAATTAAAGTAAAATAAAGTCAAACAAAGCTAATTGAATCAATGAATGTCAAACAAAGTGAAACATAGCTAATAGAATCAAATGAAACTCAAATGCATTCAACAAGGCTAATTGAATCAAATGAAAGTCAAATGAAGTCAAACAAAACTTATTGAATCAAATGAATCTCGAATGCATTCAATTAAAGCTAATTGAATCAAATTAAACTCAAATGCATTCAACAAAGCTTATTGAATCAAATTAAAGTAAAATGAAGTCAAACAAAGCTAATTGAATCAAATAAAAGTCAAATGAAGTCAAACAAAGCTAATTGAATCAAATGAAAGTCAAACAAAAAGTCAAACATAGCAAATAAACTCAAATGCATTCAACAAAGCTAATTGAATCAAATGAAAGTCAAACAAAGTCAAACATAGCTAATATAATCAAATGAAACTCAAATGCATTCAACAAAGCTAATTAAATCAAATGAAAGTCAAATGAAGTCAAACAAAACTTATTGAATCAAATGAATCTCAAATGCATTCAATTAAAGCTCATTGAATCAAATGAAACTCAAATATATTCAACAAAGCTAATTGAATCAAATTAAAGTAAAATAAAATTAAATAATTCTAATTGAATCAAATGAAAGTCAAATGAAGTCACACATAGCTAATAGAATCAAATGAGACTCAAATGCATTCAACAAAGGTAATTGTATCAAATGCAACTCAAATGCATTCAACAATGAATCAAATTAAATTAAAATGAAGTCAAACAAAGCTAATTGAATCAAATGAATGTCAAATGAAGTCAAACAAAGCTAATTGAATCAAATGAAAGTCAAACTAAGTCAAACATAGCTAATATCAGTAAATGAAACTCAAATGCATTCAACAAAGCTAATTGAATCAAATGATACTCAAATGCATTCAACAAAGTTAAATGAATCAATTGAAAATCAAATGCATTCAACAAAACTAATTGAATCAAATGAAACTCAAATGCATTCAACAAAGCTAATTGATTCAAATTAAAGTCAAGCGAAGTTAAACAAAACTTATTGAATCAAATGAAACTCAAATACATTCAAGAAAGCTAATTGAATCAAATGAAACTCAAATGCATTCAACAAAGCTAATTGAATCAAATTAAAGTAAAATAAAGGCAAAGAAAGCTAATTGAATCAAATGAAGTCAAACAAAGCTAATCGTATCAAACGAAAGTCAAATGAAGTCCAATAAAGCTAATTGAAACAAATGAAACTCAAATGCATTCAACAAAGCTAATTGAATCAAATAAACTCAAATGCATTCAACAAAGCTAATTAAATCAAATGAAACTCAAATGCATTCAACAAAGCTAATTGAATCAAATTAAAGTAAAATAAAGTCAAACAAAGCTAATTGAATCAATGAATGTCAAACAAAGTGAAACATAGCTAATAGAATCAAATGAAACTCAAATGCATTCAACAAGGCTAATTGAATCAAATGAAAGTCAAATGAAGTCAAACAAAACTTATTGAATCAAATGAATCTCGAATGCATTCAATTAAAGCTAATTGAATCAAATTAAACTCAAATGCATTCAACAAAGCTTATTGAATCAAATTAAAGTAAAATGAAGTCAAACAAAGCTAATTGAATCAAATAAAAGTCAAATGAAGTCAAACAAAGCTAATTGAATCAAATGAAAGTCAAACAAAGTCAAACATAGCAAATAAACTCAAATGCATTCAACAAAGCTAATTGAATCAAATGAAAGTCAAACAAAGTCAAACATAGCTAATATAATCAAATGAAACTCAAATGCATTCAACAAAGCTAATTGAATCAAATGAAAGTCAAATGAAGTCAAACAAAACTTATTGAATCAAATGAATCTCAAATGCATTCAATTAAAGCTCATTGAATCAAATGAAACTCAAATATATTCAACAAAGCTAATTGAATCAAATTAAAGTAAAATAAAATTAAATAATTCTAATTGAATCAAATGAAAGTCAAATGAAGTCACACATAGCTAATAGAATCAAATGAGACTCAAATGCATTCAACAAAGGTAATTGTATCAAATGCAACTCAAATGCATTCAACAATGAATCAAATTAAATTAAAATGAAGTCAAACAAAGCTAATTGAATCAAATGAATGTCAAATGAAGTCAAACAAAGCTAATTGAATCAAATGAAAGTCAAACTAAGTCAAACATAGCTAATATCAGTAAATGAAACTCAAATGCATTCAACAAAGCTAATTGAATCAAATGATACTCAAATGCATTCAACAAAGCTAAATGAATCAATTGAAAATCAAATGCATTCAACAAAACTAATTGAATCAAATGAAACTCAAATGCATTCAACAAAGCTAATTGATTCAAATTAAAGTCAAGCGAAGTTAAACAAAACTTATTGAATCAAATGAAACTCAAATACATTCAAGAAAGCTAATTGAATCAAATGAAACTCAAATGCATTCAACAAAGCTAATTGAATCAAATTAAAAGTAAAATAAAGGCAAAGAAAGCTAATTGAATCAAATGAAGTCAAACAAAGCTAATCGTATCAAACGAAAGTCAAATGAAGTCCAATAAAGCTAATTGAAACAAATGAAACTCAAATGCATTCAACAAAGCTAATTGAATCAAATAAACTCAAATGCATTCAACAAAGCTAATTAAATCAAATGAAACTCAAATGCATTCAACAAAGCTAATTGAATCAAATTAAAGTAAAATAAAGTCAAACAAAGCTAATTGAATCAATGAATGTCAAACAAAGTGAAACATAGCTAATAGAATCAAATGAAACTCAAATGCATTCAACAAGGCTAATTGAATCAAATGAAAGTCAAATGAAGTCAAACAAAACTTATTAAATCAAATGAATCTCAAATACATTCAGTAAAGCTAATTGAATCAAATGAAACTCAAATGCATTCAACAAAGCTAATTGAATCAAATTAAAGTAAAATAAAGGCAAAGAAAGCTAATTGAATCAAATGAAGTCAAACAAAGCTAATCGTATCAAACGAAAGTCAAATGAAGTCCAATAAAGCTAATTGAAATAAATGAAACTCAAATGCATTCAACAAAGCTAATTGAATCAAATAAACTCACATGCATTCAACAAAGCTAATTAAATCAAATGAAACTCAAGTGCATTCATCAAAGCTAATTGAATCAAATTAAAGTAAAATAAAGTCAAAGAAAGCTAATTGAATCAAATGAATGTCAAACAAAGTGAAACATAGCTAATAGAATCAAATGAAACTCAAATGCATTCAATAAGGCTAATTGAATCAAATGAAAGTCAAATGAAGTCAAACAAAACTTATTGAATTAAATGAATCTCAAATGCATTCAATTAAAGTTAATTGAATCAAATTAAACTCAAATGCATTCAACAAAGCTAATTGAATCAAATTAAAGTAAAATGAAGTCAAACAAAGCTAATTGAATCAAATAAAAGTCAAATGAAGTCAAACAAAGCTAATTGAATCAAATGAAAGTCAAACTAAGTCAAACATAGCAAATATAATCAAATGAAACTCAAATGCATTCAACAAAGCTAATTAAATCAAATGAAAGTCAAACAAAGTCAAACATAGCTAATATAATCAAATGAAACTCAAATGCATTCAACAAAGCTAATTGAATCAAATGAAAGTCAAATGAAGTCAAACAAAACTTATTGAATCAAATGAATCTCAAATGCATTTAATTAAAGCTCATTGAATCAAATTAAACTCAAATATATTCAACAAAGCTAATTGAATCAAATTAAAGTAAAATAAAATTAAATAATTCTAATTGAATCAAATGAAAGTCAAATGAAGTCACACATAGCTAATAGAATCAAATGAGACTCAAATGCATTCAACAAAGGTAATTGATGTATTTGATCTAGGAAATCCAAATACTAGAGTAAACGTGCGGAAGATTGTAGTATTAATTCGAACAAAAGTAACCAAGGATAGTTCCTAGTTGCTCAATGATAAAGGCAAAGCCACCACAAGGAACAAACTAAGGGTTTTGACGCGTAAAGGCAAAGCCACCAGCAATCAAGAGGGATGAATACTCAAAGCATTCGAAAAGCACAAAGCATAAACTGAATTCATTGATTAAATCACACGTACAACTTAAGCTATTTATAAGCACACATAAAACGTAAATCCTAATAGGTTTAGGACAATTCCCTAAATCCTAGACTCCTAAAAGAAATCAAACACCTAACAACCTCCTTAAAAACCGCCACTTAGGCTAACACTCCTAAGAATATCAAACTCTACTCTAAAAAACCGATTCTAGTTAGGAAAACACTCCTAAAGCAAATCAAACACTACACTCCTAGTTGCTGGTCATAATCAAGCTTTACCATGCATACTAGTACGTGTGAGTGTGATGATGATCCTAGGAATCTTCCATGCATAGCCTCAATTGACTCCACATCCAAAATGACACTCTTATGCATTAAGGCTAGCACATCCATACTTGGATCATACTCCTCTTCTTCGAAAACAATTGTCCTCAATTGAGCCACATCATCATCATGAACATAGGGTGATAAGTCGCCAATGTTGAATGTAGAACTTACACCATAGTCTTCCGGCAGCTCCAACTTGAAGGCATTGTCGTTATACTTCTCAATGATTTTGAAAGGTCCTTCTGATCTAGGCATCAACTTGTTTTTTCGCATATTAGGAAACCTTTCTTTACGCAAATGTAGCCATACCAAATCACCAACCTTATACTCATGTTGCTTGCGGTTCTTGTTGGCTAACACCTTGTACCTGTCGTTTACCTTCTCGATCCTTGCGCGTACTTGGGCGTGCAGCTTCAACATGGCTTGCGCCTTAGCTTGAGCATCTCCATGCACGTAATCACCCTTTGGCAAAGGAATGAGATCAATAGGCAATCTTGGATTGACACCATACACTACTTCAAACGGAGAATGACGAGTTGCATAAGTAGGAGATCTATTGTATGCAAACTCGAAGCATGAGATAACTTGACATCCCAATCCTTAGTACTCTTGCTAACCAAGCCTCGAAGCAAAGCCCCAAGTGTTCGGTTTGTCACTTCCGTCTGCCCATCATTTTGAGGATGATGAGAAGTGCTAAAACAAAGCTTAGTACCAAGCATCTTCCATAAAGTCTTCCAGAAATAACTCATGAACTTGGTGTCTCGATCACTCACAATTGTTTTAGGCACCCCATGTAAACGTACAATCTCCTTAAAATACAAATCGACACTTTTGATGCATCATCCGTTTTGTGGCAAGGAATGAAGTGAGCCATTTTAGAAAAACGGTCCACCACCACCATAATGGAGTCCTTACCTCTTTGTGTACGAGGCAAACCCACAATGAAATCCATGGAGACATCCTCCCAAGGGAATTCCGAACAGTAAGGGAGTATACAATCCTTGATGAAACGTACTCTTTGCCTTCGACAAGTAGCACATCTAGCAATAACTCCTTGAACATCTCCTTGCATCTTTGGCCAATAAAAATGCTCTTGCAACATTGCAAGTGTCTTGGTAATACCAAAATGGCCAGCAATGCCTCCCCCATGAGCCTCCCTAACAAGTAATTCACGAATTGAACAAGATGGAATGCAAAGCTTGTTACCTTTGAAAAGGAAACCCTCGTGCATGACATAGGATCCCACGGCCCCTTTGACACATTCACCAACAATAGGCCCAAAATCAACATCTTCCTTGTAATACTCTTTAAGAAGCTCGAACCCTAACAACTTGGATTGTAACACACCAATCAAAGTATGCCTCCTTGAAAGAGCATCAGCTACCACATTATTTTTGCCTTCTTTGTACTTGGAAGAAAAGTTGAAAGATTGAAGGAACTCAACCCATTTTGCATGCCGTGGATTGAGCTTTGCTTGCCCATGTATATGCTTAAGAGCCTCATGATCCGAATGCAACACAAAGTGACTAGGACGTAAATAATGACTCCAATGATCCAACGCCCTCACTATTGCATAGAATTCCTTGTCATAGGTAGAATAGTTTAACCTTGCGCCATTCAATTTCTCGCTAAAGTAAGCTATGGGACGCTTACCTTGCACCAAAACGCTCCAATGCCAACTCCACTAGCATCACACTCCACCTCAAAAGGTTGTGAAAAATCGAGGCAAAGCTAGGATGGGCGTGTTGCACAATAGTTGTTTAATAGTCTCGAAGGCTTGTTGGGCCGCCCTACTCCACTCAAACTTCCCTTGCTTAATACATTCGGTCATGGGAGCCATAATGCTACTGAAATTCTTCACAAAACGCCTATAAAAAGAAGCAAGACCATGAAAAGACCTTACTTGGGAGATAGTAGTAGGCGTAGGCCACGAATTTATGGCTTCCACTTTGGAGGGATCAACCGAAACGCCATCCTTAGAAACTATATAACCAAGAAAAGTGACGCCCGGGAACAAGGAAATAGCACTTCTCCACCTTAGCATAGAGTTCTTTGCCTCCTTAATACTTCGAATACGGCCCTCAAATGGCCCATATGTTCAAGAACACTTCGACTATAAATCAAAATGTCATCGAGGTATACCACCACAAATTTGCCCAAGAAAGGTTTGAGCATTTCATTCATCAACCGCATGAAAGTACTAGGAGCATTAGTAAGACCAAATGGCATCACAAGCCATTCATAAAGACCCACCTTAGTCTTGAAAGCCGTCTTCCACTCATCTCCTTCCCTCATTCTAATTTGGTGGTAACCACTTCTCAAGTCTATCTTGGAGAACACCTTGTCGAACCATGTAATTCATCAAAGCAAATCATCAAGTCTAGGAATAGGAAACCTATACTTGATAGTTATATTATTCACGACTCTAGAATCAATGCACATGCGCCAAGTCCCATCCTTCTTTGGCACCAACAAAGCCGGAACAAAGACAAGGGCTCATACTTTCCCTCACATATCCCCTCTCCATCAACTCCTCAATTTGTCTTTGAAGCTCTTTCGTCTCTTGAGGGTTACACCTATAGGCCGCCTTGTTTGGTAAAGAAGCTCCAGGAATAAGGTCAATTTGGTGCTCAATGCCTCTAATAGGTGGTAATCCCGGGGTAAATCATTAGGGAACACATCCACAAAGTCCTCCAAAATCGAGCTACACACGAGGAACGGTTGGTTGTGAGTTTGTGGTGCTCTCCTCACTCACTTGAACCAACAAATACCCACCTCCCTCCTTCTCTAACTCATGAGTAATTTGTTTTTCAGTCAACAACAAACTCTCTTTGGCGTAGGGTTTAGAGACAACAAGAGGTTTCAAGGCGGTTTTCTTATTCCCAATAGTGGCAATATACACATTGGCACGTCCATCATACTTCACAAACCGATCATATTGCCAAGGACGTCCTAATAAGACATGACATGCGTCCATATTCACCACATCACATAACACTTCATCCCTAAATTTACCAATTTCAAAAGAAATAAGGGCTTGTTTATTTACCTTAACATCGTTGCCATCACTTAGCCAATGTAATTTGTAAGGTTTGGGATGAGGTGTGGTTGGCCACTTAAGCTTATCAATCAACGTAGTAGAGACCACATTGGTGCAACTTCCCGTGTCAATGATCAAATCACACAATCTTTCCTTCACAAGGCAACGTGTAAGGAAGATTTTGTCCCTTTGAGTCTCCAAGGGTGTTGCTTTGGAGTGAAGGGTGCGCATGATGAGTGCTTGGCCCTCCATCACCGGTTCCTCCTCCGAATCGCCCTACATATGCGTCCTCCTCATTGCCCCCATACTCCTCTTCTTCGAAGCTTGGGTCCTCCTTGGAAGCATATGCCTCGTCAATCTCACGAATGTCCCTCAATGTCATGACACGATTGTTTGGACAATCTTTGATCACATGGCCATACCCCTTGCACTTAAAACAAATTCGTCTCTCCTCCGTGGGTAAGGGTTGTGATGACTTGCCCTTGTCTTGCTTGAATTTGTCAAACTTGGGCGTGAATTTGGACGTGTTGCCCCCACTTTTCTCTCCTTGAGTTTTCTCAAAACTCCTCACAAACTGGCTTTGGAAACGATGCCTTCTTAGCTTTGGCATGTTTCTCAACTCTCATGGCTACTTGACATACCTCCTCAAAGCTCCAATAGGGTTGCAAATCAACCTTCTTCGATATTTTCTTGTCAAGACCCCCAATAAATCGTGCTATTTTAAACTCAACTTTCTCCTCCACATCGCACATCATGGTCAATCTTTCAAATTCAGCCACATATTCCTCGACACTAAGGGTGTTTTGCTTGAAAGCTTGAAGCTTTATGTACATGTCTTGGATAAAATCCGTGGGCAAAAATCGTTTCTTCATACGAACCTTGAGTTGTTCCCATGAATCAAGGCGTGGCTTCCCTTCCTTCCTCCGTTTGTTTTTGAGATTTTCGAACCAAAGGCTTGCATAGGATGTTAGTTTTAGCACGGCCACCTTAAAACGTTTGTGATCATCATAATCCTTATAATCAAAAACGCGTTCAATCCTTTGTAGCCATTCTAAGAACTTTTCGGGTTTCATGCCGCCATCAAATTCCGGAGATCAAGTCTCAATCCCCTATCATCATCATGCCGTTGTTGCCTTCGTCGAGGTCTCCCTTGGGGTTGCTCCCCTTCCGAACTAGACTCATGTATAGAAGGCACACTCCTACTAGGACTAGGAGATTGATTTCTATGCGGAACTCCTTGTTGATTTCGGAAAAGATGAACAAGTTCATCCATGCGTGCTCGTAGGTCGGCTATTTCTTTATCTCGACGCAATTCATTGGCTTGATTGAGTGTAAGGCCTCGAGGGACTCGAACCTCGTTGTCCTCGTCACTTTGAGCACCGTCCATAATGAAGACTCCAAAACGAACTTGGATCTTGGACGAATTTTTTTGCCCTTCACGTTTCTAGTGTGAAGATATTTAGTGAAGTTTTGTGAAAAACACAAAATCTTGAGAAAAAGATGGAGTCTTGGAAGGTTTCTTTGAATGTGTTTGTGTAATGGAGGGATGTACTTTAGTGAAGTTTTGTGGAAATTTCGGAATCTTGAAAAAAAGGTTCAATCTTTAAGGTGTTCTTGAAGGCTGAATACTCTCCTTCAATGGCCGAAAAAAAATTCTCAAGGATGAGAACCAAAGCTCTGATACCAAGATGATGTATTTGATCTAGGAAAACCAAATACTAGAGTAAACGTGCGGAAGATTGTAGTATTAATTCGAACAAAAGTAACCAAGGATAGTTCCTAGTTGCTCAATGATAAAGGCAAAGCCACCACAAGGAACAAACTAAGGGTTTTGACGCGTAAAGGCAAAGCCACCAGCAATCAAGAGGGATGAATACTCAAAGCATTCGAAAAGCACAAAGCATAAACTGAATTCATTGATTAAATCACACGTACAACTTAAGCTATTTATAAGCACACATAAAACGTAAATCCTAATAGGTTTAGGACAATTCCCTAAATCCTAGACTCCTAAAAGAAATCAAACACCTAACAACCTCCTTAAAAACCGCCACTTAGGCTAACACTCCTAAGAATATCAAACTCTACTCTAAAAACCGATTCTAGTTAGGAAAACACTCCTAAAGCAAATCAAACACTACACTCCTAGTTCTTGGGGTCATAATCAAGCTTTACCATGCATACTAGTACGTGTGAGTGTGATGATGATCCTAGGAATCTTCCATGCATAGCCTCAATTGACTCCACATCCAAAATGACACTCTTATGCATTAAGGCTAGCACATCCATACTTGGATCAGGATCACTAGCTCCGTCAAAATCTGGAACTTCGATTTTTAAACCCCTATCATCAGCCCTAGAACTCCTTTCTTCCTCATTGGGTTTCTTCTTAAACAATTCTAAGGTTATCTTTGCCATCATGTCGTGTTGATCCAAAGTCTAGCCCACTTAAAGGCTCTTTGGTTCATGAACCGGTTGCACTTGTTTTAGAAGCTCTTGGTTTTTCTCCATTTGTTCTTAAGCCCGAGTTTGTTACTTGTTTAACTTGGATGGTGGATTGAGGCGTGCATCACATTTTGAAGTGCCCAAGTTCTGTTTGGGTTACAAGCAAGGATGTAAAGGAAGCCCCAAGTTCTGTTTGGGTTCCTATTTATTTTTGTTGTTTTGGGTTGTAATAAAATCATGAGATTACTCATAAAGTATCTCATGATAGGCGTGTGCTTAGGAGTGATGATTAGGCAAGATAGGCGTGTGCTTAGGAGGAGTTTAAACTCCTTAGTTGCTGGTTATTTAACTTTGTAACAGCTCATTGAGTGAGCTTAATGAGGGGAGTGAATCAAGGAGCTTTTCATGCTCCTTGAAACTGATTTGAGGGGGGCGTTTTTCTTAGGGTTTGCTGAGTGTTTTGTGCTTCTTTCTTGCTGCTCCTAACTCTATTTAAGGACAGCTGATGTTCAATGGAAATCAGTTTTGAGTTTTGAAGTAAAAACCTTTGTGTTTTCAGTTTTAGCTTTGAGTTTGTCTCAAGTTTGGAACTAACCCTTATTACTTTGAGTGAGTCTTGAGTGATAAGATTAGGGGAGATTGAGTGAGTCTTGTCTCTGGCCTAAGATCCCAAATCATTGAGTTTGTCTTGTGATTTGGTCATTTATCCTAAAATCGTGAGTTACAAAGTGTTCTTGTGAGTGTTCTTGTTCTTGAGTTTAAAAACATCGTCCAACTCTTGGAAGGGTGCTTTTAGATTCACATCATCTGGTATCAGAGCTTTGGTGAAGAAATTCATCGGAAAAATCGAGTTTTGGAGAAGAAACGAAACTGCCAGAATTCAACCAGTTTTTCATCCTACTTTGAAGGACGATTTCTCAACCTTCAGGAGTCCAAATTGGTTGATTCTTTTTTTAATTCTGCATAACTTGTTGTATAGAATACTCACAGAAAGTTTCAGATTTTTTTGAATTTTTTAGATATTAAACCGGGCACGTTTTTCGTAATCTGCGCCAAAACGGAGCAAATCGCACACGAGAACTTCAAACGACGATTCCTCCTTCATCCGGAAAGATTTTCAAGAGTTTCTTTTGTTGATTCCGCTTGAAATTTCCTGAAGTTTATTAATCTGTAAGCCTTTGAGAGTCTCAAGGCCATTTACAGTTTCGTTTTTGTTGTTCAAGTTTACGGCTTTGCATCTTGTATTTGTAATAGTCTAGCAAAATAGTGAAATCATGGCTGAAGGTGATCTTGCTAGGATGTTACAAGTAATAACTCAGAAGTTAGAAAACTTAGAGAGAAAATCGAAGCAAATGATGAAGATAAGGCTCAACAAAAGACTAGGTTAGATGCTATGTCCGAAATGTTGATGCAAGCAAGTAGAAAACTGAATTTTCTTGAAAATGAGGAAGGTGAGATTAATACACCTAGAAACTTTGATGAAGATAGGGGTTTGAGAATCGAGATGCCCGAATTTGATGGGGGACATGATAGTGAGGCTTTTCTTGATTGGATGAGGCAAATTGAAACCGTTTTTGATTATAAGGGGTATGATGATAGAAAAAGGTTTAAACTTGCTGTCCTAAAACTCACTAAACTTGCTGCCTTGTGGTATGAAAACCTCAAGTCCAATAGAAGGAGAGAGGGAAAAGAGAAGATAGACTCATGGGTTAAGTTGAAGAAAAAGATGAGGGATAAATGGGTTAGTAAGGAGTATGAGCAAGAACAGTACCTAAAACTTACCCACCTTTCCCAAGAAAATAACATGAGTGTGGAAGAGTACATGAAAGAGTTTGAAAAATTGTGCTTGATTTGTGATTTGCAGAAAAGGAAACCTTTAAAATTGCTCGATTTGTTAAAGGTTTGTCCAAAGAGATAAGTAAGAAAGTCGAAGTGACTCACTATGCCACTTTTAGTGATGTTTGTAAACTTGCTTTGAAATATGAGGCACAAGCTAAGGAGGAAAAGGAGAAAGAGAAGCCCAAAATTTCTTCTTCTTCTTTCAAGGGTACTTCAAAATTTACTCCTTTCAACTCTAAAGGGAGTACTTTTCAAAGTAGAGCCTTCTCATCTAGTTCATCCAGGTTCTAAACTCTGATAAGGGAAAAGAAAAACAAGTGATTTCACCTAGTGAGCTTGCAACTAGGAGAAAATGTTTTAAATGCCATGGGAGGGGTCATATTGCTAGTGAATGTCCTAGTAAAACTGTTTTGACCGCCACTCAATGTGCTATAATGGATGAAGAAGAACAAATGTATAACTTTGTAGTGCAAGAAGAAGATGGCTATGTGGAAGATGACTTTGATGAAGAGATAGAACCCGAGGGTGAGTACAATATGATGGTTGTGAGGAAAGTGTTGTTTAGTGAGCCTCAAGTTGATGAGAGACAAAGAAACAACTTGTTTCATACTAGATGCAAGATCGTGGAGAAGACTTGCAATGTGATAGTCGATGGTGGTGCTCAAACGGATGTTATTTCCTCCGAAGCGGTGAGTAAGTTGAGACTTACCACTAGAGATCATGATGAGCCTTATAAGCTCAATTGGTTGAATGATGGCAATGGCATTAGGGTGAAGAAGCAAGCTTTGGTTTCTTACTCTATTGGCAAGTTTGAAGATGAGAGATGGTGCGACATTCTTCCTATGGATGCTTGTCACTTGTTACTTGGATGGCCATGGCAATTTGACCATGATTCGAGCACAAAGGCAAATCTAATGTATATCTTGTAACTACCAAAGATGGTAGAAAAGTGAAATTGCTTCCCCTACCCCTAAAGTTGCTAAGAAAGACAAAGAAAAGAGCAACTATCTTGTATCTTGTAATGAGTTCGAAAAAATAGTGGAAGAAAATGGTGGGGGGTATGCTTTGGTTGTGAGGACCAAAGATGAGTATGAGACTACTTACAATAACTCACCACTTTTGGATGAGTTGTTGGAAGAGTTTAAAGATGTGTTTCCCAATGACTTGCCCGAGGGCCTCCCTCCAATAAGGGGCATTGAGCATGCCATTGACTTGATTCAGGATCACCTTTGCCTAACAAAGCCGCTTATAGGTGTAATCCGGAAGAGAGTAAGGAACTTGAAAGGCAAGTGAATGAATTGATTGAAAGAGGCTATGTGAGAGAGAGCCTTAGTCCATGCGCGGTTCCTTGCCCTTTTTAGTACCAAAGAAAGATGGTACTTGGAGAATGTGTGTTGATAGTCGTTCCATTAACAACATAACCATCAAATATCGCTTTCCTATGCCTCGTTTGCAAGATATGCTAGATGAATTGAGTGGTTCCTTAGTCTTTTCCAAAATAGACTTAAGGAGTGGATACCATCAAATGAGAATACGGGAGGGAGATGAGTGGAAAACGGCTTTCAAAACAAAGCAAGGGTTATATGAGTGGTTGGTTATGTCATTTGGGCTTTGCAACGCCCCAAGCTCCTTCAATGCGGTTGATGAATGAAGTCCTTCGTCCTTTCCTTAATGATTTTATTGTTGTTTACTTAGATGACATACTTGTGTATAGTAAAAACAATGAAGATCATGTAATTCATTTGAGGAGGTTGTTTGAAAAATTGAGGGAGATGAAGTTGTATGGCAAGATTGAGAAATGTGTATTCATGACTCCTAGTGTTGTATTCTTAGGATACATTGTAACAGGAGAGGGGGTGCATGTAGATCCAGAAAAGGTAAAGGCCGTACAATCATGGATGGCTCCAACCAATGTGCATGAAGTAAGAAGCTTCCATGAACTAGCCTCCTTCTATAGGCGGTTCATCAAGAACTTCTCTACTATCATGGCTCCTATCACCGAGTTAACCAAGAAAGGTGAGTTTGAGTGGGGTGAGAGTGCGCACAAGGCCTTTGAGAAGGTCAAGCATATGCTTTGTAATGCTCCCATACTTGTACTTCCCGACTTTAACAAAGTGTTTGAGGTGGAGTGTGATGCGAGTGGGATTGGGATTGGTGCGGTTTTGATACAAGAGAGGAAGCCTGTGTGCTACTTTAGTGAGAAGTTAAATGGGGCTAAGCTTAACTATTCCACCTATGATCGTGAGTTCTATGCCATTGTGAGGGCTCTTGATCATTGGTCTCATTACTTGAGGCCTAAACCTTTTGTCCTTCATTCGGACCATGAGGCGCTTAAGTTCATCCATGGGCAACAAAAGTTGAACCAAAGGCATGCTAAATGGGTGGAGTTTCTCCAAACATTTACCTTTAGTTCAAAATATAAAGATGGGAAGAGTAATGTAGTAGCCGATGCTTTGTCTCGTCGGAACTACTTGCTTTCAATGGTGGATGCTAAGATTTTGGGTTTTGAACAACTCAAAGAGGGCTATCAACATGATCCTGATTTTGCAAGTGAGTTAGAGAGTCCATCAAAGGAGTTTGTGCAGCAAGATGGTTACCTCTTCAAGGGTAACAAATTGTGTGTCCCCAAGAGCGGTGTGAGGGAGTTGTTGGTGAGAGAAGTGCATAGTGGTGGTTTGGCGGGTCACTTTGGCATACAAAAAACTCTTGATATTCTTGGTGAGCATTTCTATTGGCGAAGAATGATCAAAGATGTGACTTTGGTTGTGGAGAGATGTCTACTTGTCAAAAGCGAAGGGTCACTTCACCAAAGGTCTCTATACTCCTCTTCCGAGTTCGGGATGCCCCATGGGAGAGTGTTAGCATGGACTTCATTGTGGGATTACCAAGAACTCAAGGGGAAGGGATAGCATCATGGTGGTTGTAGATAGATTCTCTAAAATGGCTCACTTCATAGCTTGTAATAAAACGATGATCTTTGTAAAAGTGGCGGAATTGTACTTGAGGAAGTAGTCAAACTTCATGGCATTCCTCGAAGTATAGTTTCGGATAGGGACTCCAAGTTTCTTAGTCACTTTTGGAGGACCCTATGGAAGCTTGTTGGTACCAGGTTCTTGTTTAGCACCTCTCATCATCCCCAAACCGATGGGCAAACGGAGGTGACAAATAGAACTTTGGGTACATTGTTGAGAGGACTTGTAAGCAAAACGCAAAAAGATTGGGACATGAAACTAGCCCATGCGGAGTTTGCTTACAACCGAGCTCATTCCTTAACTACTTCTCGCTCCCCATTTGAAGTAGTTTATGGAGTGAATCCCTTTGTGCCTATTGATCTTGTTCCTATGGTTAAAGGGGATATTGTGGAGAAAGATGCTAAAAAGAGGGTGGAAGCCTTTCAAAAAACACGTGAGCAAGTGAAGAAAAGAATTGAGGAGATGAATAAGAAATACCAAGAGAGAGCAAATAAACGAGCGAAAACAACCCATCTTTCACCCTAGGGATTTGGTTTGGCTTCATTTGAGGAAAGAAAGATTTCCCAAACTTCGCAAAAACAAACTCATGCCTCGTTACGATGGTCCATTTAGAGTGCTTGAAAGGGTGAATGATAGTGCTTACAAAATTAAGCTTCACGATGAGTTGATAGGTGTTAGTGCTACTTTCAATGTGGGGGATTTGTCTCCATACTTAGATGATTCAAGTTTGAGGGCAAACTCTTCAAAAGAAGGGGAGAATGATCCAAAGTCTAGCCCACTTAAAGGCTCTTTGGTTCATGAGCCGGTTGCACTTGTTTTAGAAGCTCTTGGTTTTTCTCCATTTGTTCTTAAGCCCGAGTTTGTTACTTGTTTAACTTGGATGGTGGATTGAGGCGTGCATCACATTTTGAAGAGCCCAAGTTCTGTTTGGGTTACAAACGAGGATGTAAAGGAAGCCCCAAGTTACGTTTTGGGTTCCTATTTATTTTTGTTGTTTTGGGTTGTAATAAAATCATGAGATTACTCATAAAAGTATCTCATGATAGGCGTGTGCTTAGGAGTGATGATTAGGCAAGATAGGCGTGTGCTTAGGAGGAGTTTAAACTCCTTAGTTGCTTGGTTATTTAACTTTGTAACAGCTCATTGAGTGAGCTTAATGAGGGGAGTGAATCAAGGAGCTTTTCATGCTCCTTGAAACGATTTGAGGGGGCGTTTTCTTAGGGTTTCTTTGAGTGTTTTGTGCTTCTTTCTTGCTGCTCCTAACTCTATTTAAGGACAGGTGATGTTCAATGGAAATCGGTTTTGAGTTTTGAAGTAAAAACCTTTGTGTTTTCGATTTTAGCTTTGAGTTTGTCTCAAGTTTGGAACTAACCCTTATTACTTTGAGTGAGTCTTGAGTGATAAGATTAGGGGAGATTGAGTGAGTCTTGTCTCTGGCCTAAGATCCCAAATCATTGAGTTTGTCTTGTGATTTGGTCATTTATCCTAAAATCGTGAGTTACAAAGTGTTCTTGTGAGTGTTCTTGTTCTTGAGTTTAAAAACATCGTCCAACTCTTGGAAGGGTGCTTTTAGATTCACATCACGTGTAATGCTTCGTTTTGCTTGGCTAGAGCTTCTAGCATCGCATCTCTCCTAGCATTGTCGTCGTCCATTTCAGAACCGAGCTCTGATACCACTTGATGCGAACACACTTCAAAATGAATTGCGTTTACGATAGTTGAATGATAAACTACAAGCCTCCACTTAAAGTTTACGATTCGGTTTATAATTAAGGAAATGAATCTCCACTCTCTTCCTCAATTACGGTTTTAATTAACAAAGAACGAGAATCTCCACTCTCGAATATGTCAATTAGGTTGACTTTCTCGTAGTTTGACCTCCCAAGAAAATCGGTTCAAAGATAGAGTAAAAACCTCGGTTTTTAATCTTTAACACAACGTGTTTTAATTTGAAGCACAAAGCTTAAATTTCAATTATCCAAATCTGAATTTCATTTATGATCACCATTACATATATATTACAAGCTAATCAATCTCAAAAAGATCAAAGTACCAAAGTGATTAAACAAAGCAATTAAACAACAAAGATCTCTTAATCCAACAAAGATGTAAGAAGGAATAGTGTTGTTGTGTGTTTTGTTGACTTTGGGGCAAGGAGGGCCGGTTTTCTTCACCAAGTGGGGGGGGGGCTTCTCTTAGCTTGCAAGGGAAGCTTCAAAAGATCTTCAAGAACCCCTTTTCACACGTCCCAAGTGTGATTCGCAACCCCAAGCATGGTTCGTCCAATTTGCACTTACGCTAAACAAAATAATTCCGGGTTTACAAAAACCGAAAATTACAAAAACTTTAATTAAACTAACTAGCTTAATTAACTTCCTTTCCTTCGTTGCTTAACATAATTAAACTAATACTAATCCTTAAACCGTGAATTTCTCCCTTGTTGTGATTGAGATTAGTACTTAGTAGAATTTCGAACAAACAAATAATTTCGGATCTTCAATAAGTTTTGTTTGACTTCATTTGACTTTCATTTGATTCAATTAGCCTTGTTGAATGCATTTGAGTTTCATTTGATTCTATTAGCTATGTTTCACTTTGTTTGACATTCATTTGATTCAATTAGCTTTGTTTGACTTTATTTTACTTTAATTTGATTCAATTAGCTTTGTTGAATGCATTTGAGTTTCATTTGATTTAATTAGCTTTGTTGAATGCATTTGAGTTTATTTGATTCAATTAGCTTTCTTGAATGCATTTGAGTTTCATTTGTTTCAATTAGCTTTATTGGACTTCATTTGACTTTCGTTTGATACGATTAACTTTGTTTGACTTCATTTGATTCAATTAGCTTTCATTGCCTTTATTTTACTTTAATTTGATTCAATTAACTTTGTTGAATGCATTTGAGTTTCATTTGATTCAATTAGCTTTACTAAATGTATTTGAGTTTCATTTGATTCAATAAGTTTTGTTTAACTTCGCTTGACTTTAATTTGAATCAATTAGCTTTGTTGAATGCATTTGAGTTTCATTTGATTCAATTAGTTTTGTTGAATGCATTTGATTTTCAATTGATTCATTTAGCTTTGTTGAATGCATTTGAGTATCATTTGATTCAATTAGCTTTGTTGAATGCATTTGAGTTTCATTTGCTGATATTAGCTATGTTTGACTTTGTTTGACTTTCATTTGATTCAATTAGCTTTGTTTGACTTCATTTTACTTTAATTTGATTCAATTAGCTTAGTTGAATGCATTTGAGTTGCATTTAATTCAATTACCTTTGTTGAATGCATTTGAGTCTCATTTGATTCTATTAGCTATGTGTGACTTCATTTGACTTTCATTTGATTCAATTAACTTTATTTGATTTTATTTTACTTTAATTTGATTCAATTAGCTTTGTTGAATATATTTGAGTTTAATTTGATTCAATGAGCTTTAATTGAATGCATTTGAGATTCATTTGATTCAATAAGTTTTGTTTGACTTCATTTGACTTTCATTTGATTCAATTAGCTTTGTTGAATGCATTTGAGTTTCATTTGATTATATTAGCTATGTTTGACTTTGTTTGACTTTCATTTGATTCAATTAGCTTTGTTTGACTTCATTTAACTTTAATTTGATTCAATTAGCTTTGTTGAATGCATTTGAGTTTCATTTGATTTAATTAGCTTTGTTGAATGCATTTGAGTTTATTTGATTCAATTAGCTTTGATGAATGCATTTGAGTTTCATTTGATTCAAGCTTTCTTGGACTTCATTTGACTTTCGGTTGATACGATTAGCATTGTTTGACTTCATTTGATTCAATTAGCTTTGTTTGACTTCATTTTACTTTAATTTGATTCAATTACCTTTGTTGAATGCATTTGAGTTTCATTTGATTCAATTAGCTTTGTTGAATGCATTTGAGTATCATTTGATTCAATTAGCTTTGTTAAATGCATTTGAGTTTTATTTGATTATATGTGCTATGTTTGACTTTGTTTGACTTTCATTTGATTCAATTAGCTTTGTTTGACTTCATTTGACTTTTATTTGATTCAATTAGCTTTGTTTGACTTCATTTTACTTTAATTTGATTTAATTATCTTTGTTGAATGCATTTGAGTTTCATTTGATTCAATTACCTTTGTTGAATGCATTTGAGTTTCATTTGATTCTATGAACTATGTTTGAATTCATTTGACTTTCATTTGATTCAATTAGCTTTCTTGACTTCATTTTACATTAATTTGATTCAATTAGCTTTGTTGAATGCATTTGAGTTTAATTTGATTCAATTAGCTTTAATTGAATGCATTTGAGATTCATTTGATTCAATAAGTGTTGTTTGACTTCATTTGACTTTCATTTGATTCAATTAGCTTTGTTGAATGCATTTGAGTTTCATTTGATTCAATTAGCTATGTTTCACTTTGTTTGACATTCATTTGATTCAATTAACTTTGTTTGACTTCATTTTAATTTAATTTGATTCAATTAGCTTTGTTGAATGCATTTGAGTTTCATTTGATTTAATTAGCTTTGTTGAATGCATTTGAGTTTATTTGATTCAATTAGCTTTGTTGAATGCATTTGAGTTTCATTTGATTCAAGCTTTCTTGGACTTCATTTGACTTTCGTTTGATACGATTAGCTTTGTTTGACTTCATTTGATTCAATTAGCTTTGTTTGACTTCATTTTACTTTAATTTGATTCAATTAGCTTTGTTGAATGCATTTGACTTTCATTTGATTCAATTAGCTTTACTGAATGCATTTGAGTTTCATTTGATTCAATAAGTTTTGTTTGACTTCTTTGACTTTAATTTGATTCAATTAGCTTTGTTGAATGCATTTGAGTATCATTTGATTCAATTAGCTTTGTTGAATGCATTTGAGTTTAATTTGATGATATTAGCAATGTTTGACTTTCATTTGATTCAATTAACTTTGTTTGACTTCTTTTGACTTTCATTTGATTCAATTAGCTTTGTTTGACTTCAATTTACTTTAATTTGATTTAATTAGCTTTGTTGAATGCATTTGAGTTTCATTTGATTCAATTACCTTTGTTGAATGCAATTGAGTCTCATTTGATTCTATTAGCTATGTTTGACTTCATTTGACTTTCATTTGATTCAATTAGCTTTGTTTGACTTTATTTTACTTTAATTTGATTCAATTAGCTTTGTTGAATGCATTTGAGTTTAATTTGATTCAATGAGCTTTAATTGAATGCATTTGAGATTCATTTGATTCAATAAGTTTTGTTTGACTTCATTTGACTTTCAATTGATTCAATTAGCCTTGTTGAATGCATTTTGAGTGTCATTTGATTCTATTAGCTATGTTTCACTTTGCTTGACATTCATTTGATTCAATTAGCTTTGTTTGACTTTATTTTTCTTTAATTTGATTCAATTAGCTTTGTTGAATGCATGTGAGTTTCATTTAATTTAATTAGCTTTGTTGAATGCATTTGAGTTTATTTGATTCAATTAGCTTTGTTGAATGCATTTGAGTTTCATTTGTTTCAATTAGCTTTATTGGACTTCATTTGACTTTCGTTTGATACGATTAGCTTTGTTTGACTTCATTTGATTCAATTAGCTTTCTTTGCCTTTATTTTATTTTAATTTAATTCAATTAGCTTTGTTGAATGCATTTGAGTTTCATTTGATTCAATTAGCTTTACTGAATGTATTTGAGTTTCATTTGATTCAATAAGTTTTGTTTAACTTCGCTTGACTTTAATTTGAATCAATTAGCTTTGTTGAATGCATTTGAGTTTCATTTGATTCAATTAGTTTTGTTGAATGCATTTGATTTTCAATTGATTCATTTAGCTTTGTTGAATGCATTTGAATATCATTTGATTCAATTAGCTTTGTTGATTGCATTTGAGTTTCATTTGCTGATATTAGCTATGTTTGACTTTGTTTGACTTTCATTTGATTCAATTAGCTTTGTTTGACTTCATTTGACTTTCATTTGATTCAATTAGCTTTGTTTGACTTCATTTTACTTTAATTTGATTCAATTAGCTTTGTTGAATGCATTTGAGTTTCATTTGATTCAATTACCTTTGTTGAATGCATTTGAGTCTCATTTGATTCTATTAGCTATGTGTGACTTCATTTGACTTTAATTTGATTCAATTAGCTTTATTTGATTTTATTTTACTTTAATTTGATTCAATTAGCTTTGTTGAATATATTTGAGTTTAATTTGATTCAATGAGCTTTAATTGAATGCATTTGAGATTCATTTGATTCAATAAGTTTTGTTTGACTTCATTTGACTTTCATTTGATTCAATTAGCTTTGTTGAATGCATTTGATTTTCATTTGATTATATTAGCTATGTTTGACTTTGTTTGACTTTCATTTGATTCAATTAGCTTTGTTTGACTTCATTTAACTTTAATTTGATTCAATTAGCTTTGTTGAATGCATTTGAGTTTCATTTGATTTAATTAGCTTTGTTGAATGCATTTGAGTTTATTTGATTGAATTAGCTTTGATGAATGCATTTGAGTTTCATTTGATTCAAGCTTTTTTGGACTTCATTTGACTTTCGTTTGATACGATTAGCATTGTTTGACTTCAATTGATTCAATTAGCTTTGTTTGACTTCATTTTACTTTAATTTGATTCAATTAGCTTTGTTGAATGCATTTGAGTATCATTTGATTCAATTAGCTTTGTTGAATGCATTTGAGTTTCATTTGATTATATTAGCTATGTCTGACTTTGTTTGACTTTCATTTGATTCAATTAGTTTTTTTGACTTCATTTGACTTTTATTTGATTCAATTAGCTTTGTTTGACTTCATTTTACTTTAATTTGATTCAATTAGCTTTGTTGAATGCATTTGAGTTTTATTTGATTCAATTAGCTTTGTTGAATGCATTTGAGTATCATTTGATTCAATTAGCTTTGTTGAATGCATTTGAGTTTCATTTGATTCAATTAGTTTTGTTGAATGCATTTGATTTTCAATTGATTCATTTAGCTTTGTTGAATGCATTTGAGTATCATTTGATTCAATTAGCTTTGTTGATTGCATTTGAGTTTCATTTGATGATATTAGCTATGTTTGACTTTGTTTGACTTTCATTTGATTCAATTAGCTTTGTTTGACTTCATTTGACTTTCATTTGATTCAATTAGCTTTGTTTGACTTCATTTTACTTTAATTTGATTCAATTAGCTTTGTTGAATGCATTTGAGTTTCATTTGATTCAATTACCTTTGTTGAATGCATTTGAGTCTCATTTGATTCTATTAGCTATGTGTGACTTCATTTGACTTTAATTTGATTCAATTAGCTTTATTTGATTTTATTTTACTTTAATTTGATTCAATTAGCTTTGTTGAATATATTTGAGTTTAATTTGATTCAATGAGCTTTAATTGAATGCATTTGAGATTCATTTGATTCAATAAGTTTTGTTTGACTTCATTTGACTTTCATTTGATTCAATTAGTTTTGTTGAATGCATTTGAGTTTCATTTACTTATATTAGCTATGTTTCACTTTGTTTGACTTTCATTTGATTCAATTAGCTTTGTTTGACTTCATTTAACTTTAATTTGATTCAATTAGCTTTGTTGAATGCATTTGAGTTTCATTTGATTTAATTAGCTTTGTTGAATGCATTTGAGTTTATTTGATTCAATTAGCTTTGATGAATGCATTTGAGTTTCATTTGATTCAAGCTTTTTTGGACTTCATTTGACTTTCGTTTGATACGATTAGCATTGTTTGACTTCATTTGATTCAATTAGCTTTGTTTGACTTCATTTTACTTTAATTTGATTCAATTAGCTTTGTTGAATGCTTTTGAGTATCATTTGATTGAATTAGCTTTGTTGAATGCATTTGAGTTTCATTTAATTATATTAGCTATGTCTGACTTTGTTTGACTTTCATTTGATTCAATTAGCTTTGTTTGACTTCATTTGACTTTTATTTGATTTAATTAGCTTTGTTTGACTTCATTTTACTTTAATTTGATTCAATTAGCTTTGTTGAATGCATTTGAGTTTTATTTGATTCAATTAGCTTTGTTGAATGCTGATATGATTACACGTCCAAAGTGAATGAGCAATCAAGAAATCTCGAGCAAAGGATCGAACTTGTTGGAAATAATGAAGTCCGAAATTTATGTTCTAAGTCAAGGAATGATAATAATAAAATAATCCCCCTCCTCGAATATTTTAATTAACTCTTAATCCCCCTTACACCCCCCCCCTGAATAAAGTAGATTAAACACTAAGTAAATAAAAAATTACAATTACCGAAAATTACCAATGGAAGTAATTGATCACACAATTAAATTCAAAACCAAAGTTTTTAGGTAAATCTCCACATCTTAAATGATAGCATGGAACTATTATTTATAATAGAAAAACTTTTCCCCCCAAAGACAAGGCCAAAAATCAGCCATAAGAATTAAGGAAACCCTCCTTAATTCCTTACATCCTAATCCCTTGAATCTAGGAGAGAATAAAGGAGTAAATAAGGAAACAACCAAATCAGCCCATAATCCCCCTTCACACGCCTAAACACACCAAGAAATAAGGAAAGTATTACAACTCAATGACAACTTGCAAACTTGGAGCACAAGGACCAAATCACACGCCTAAACCAAATCACACGCCTAATGACACGCTATTCTTGGTCGAAATATCACAAGATATTTTCGGACCTTTATTTGCTGAAAATTAAAGACTTAATTAAAATAACTAAGACTCTAGAAATGGAGTCATCTTCATGCTTCATCCATGGACTCATCGTCCCACTTGAGAAATGACACAAATGAGGAGTTTGAATTTAACTTGAACCCGAACACTTCAAGGACTAAACAAATCGGATCATTTGGAGCTTGACCTTGACCTTGACTTGTATCATTCTCCCCCTCTTCAAAAGAATTTGTCCTCAAATTTTCATCATCTAAATAAGGACTAAGATCACCAACATTGAAGGTTGCACTCACACCTCCATAATCACTCGGAAGCTCGATCTTATAAGCACTTTCATTAATTACATCAATAACTTTGAATGGACCATCGACTCTAGGCATAAGCTTGTTCTTCCTTCTACTTGGAAATCGTTCTTTCCTCAAATGAATCCAAACCAAATCGCCAATCTGAAATTTCGGTTGTCTTCTATGCTTGTTGGCTCGTTCCTTGTATTGAGTATTCATCTTCTCAATTCTTGCTTTCACTTGCTCACAAGTCTTCTTAAAGGCTTCCAACCTCTTCTTTGAATCAACATGAATTTCAGATTTAGTTTGTGACACAAAATCAATAGGAAGGAAAGGATTGATACCATAGACCACCTCAAATGGAGACTTAGAAGTAGTAGAAGAATGAGCTCGATTATAAGCAAACTCGGCGTGAGCTAGCTTTATATCCCAATCCTTTTGTGTCTTACTCACCAAGCCACGTAACAAAGCTCCAAGAGTTCTATTAGTCACTTCCGTTTGACCATCCGTTTGAGGATGATGACTTGTGCTAAAGAGTAACTTAGTCCCCACCATCTTCCATAAGCTTCTCCAAAAATGACTAAGGAACTTCGTATCACGATCACTAACAATACTTCTAGGAATACCATGCAATCGAATAATCTCTTTGAAGTACAAATCCGCCACATGCAAAGCATCATCAGTTTTATGCATAGGAACAAAGTGAGCCATCTTCGAAAATCGATCCACCACCACCATAATGGCGTCCTTCCCCCTTTGAGTTCTTGGTAATCCAACAATGAAATCCATACTCACACTATCCCAAGGTGCATCAGGTACGGGTAATGGAGTATAAAGGCCTTTATGGAAGGTACTCTTCGACCTTTGACAAGTAGCACACTTACTAACCACCATATGAACATCCCTCATCATGTTAGGTCAATAAAAACTCTCATTCAAAGTGTCTAATGTCTTTTGAACACCGAAATGACCAGCCACCCCTCCACTATGAACTTCTCTCACAAGCAACTCCCTCACGCCACTCTTAGGAATGCATAGCTTGTTTCCCTTAAACAAAAATCCCTCTTGTACCACAAACAAACCACTAGGACTCCTAAAGAACTCACGGAAATCATCATCATTCTCATACAAATCCTTTAAGTGCTCAAACCCCAACACCCTTGCATCAACCATGGCCAAAAGATAGGAACGCCTAGAAAGGGCATCCGCAACAATGTTACTCTTACCTTCCTTGTACTTGGAAGAAAATGTGAAGGCTTGTAGGAATTCAACCCACTTAGCATGCCTATGGTTGAGCTTTTGCCGTCCATGGATGTATTTGAGTGCTTCATGATCCGAATGAAGAATGAAAGGCTTGGGCCTCAAGTAATGAGACCAATGATCTAAGGCTCTCACAATTGCATAGAATTCACGATCATAATTGGAGTAATTGAGTTTGGCGCCACTCAACTTCTCACTAAAGTAGGCAATGGGCCTCCTTTCTTGAAGCAAAACGACCCCAACTCCAAGTCCACTAGCATCACACTCAACCGAACAACTTGTTGAAATCCGGCAAGGCAAGGATAGGAGCGTTGCAAAGTAACTCCTTGACTTCATCAAACGCCTTTTGAGCATGAGAGTTCCATGAAAACTCCCTTTCTTCATCAAATCCGTGATTGGTGCCATGATAGTTGAGAAATTTCGGATGAATCTTCTATAAAAGGAAGCTAGGCCATGAAAACTTCGACATTCATGAGCACTTGTAGGCGCCAACCATGAAGACATGGCCTTGACTTTTTCCGGATCCACATGAACTCCATCCCTAGACACAATGTAACCAAGAAAAAGCAATACTAGGAACAAGAAAATCACACTTTTCCATCTTTCCATACAACTTTTGCTCTCTTAATTTTTCAAATAAAGCTCTCAAGTGAAGTAAATGAGACTCAACACTAGTACTATATACAAGAATATCATCTAAATAGACAACAATAAACTTGTTAAGAAAGGGACGTAGTACCTCATTCATAAGTCTCATAAATGAACTAGGAGCATTGCAAAGACCAAAGGGCATCACCATCCACTCATATAGACCTTGTTTGGTCTTGAAAGCGGTTTTCCATTCATCTCCTTCCCGAATTCTCATTTGATGATAACCACTCCTCAAATCAATCTTCGAAAAAATCGAAGCTCCATGTAGTTCATCAAGCATGTCCTCTAATCTAGGCATAGGAAAACGATACTTGATTGTTATGTTGTTGACGGCTCTACTATCAATACACATCCTCCAAGTACCATCTTTCTTAGGAACAAGCAAAGCGGGAACGGCACATGGACTCATGCTTTCTCTTACATAGCCTCGGTCAATCAACTCTTCAATTTGCTTTTGTAGCTCCTTAGAAGCTACGGGATCACATCTATATGCCGCTTATTTGGCAAAGGTGCGCCCGGTACAAGATCAATGGCATGCTCTATGCCTCTCAATGGTGGTAATCCTTGAGGCAATTCCTCCCGGAAAAACATCACAAAATTCGTCCAATAGAGCTGCCGAAGTTTCGAGTTACTAGAAGAAACATCATTAGTCAAAGCAAGTTTAACACATAAAGCATAACAATGTCCTTCCAATTCTACCTCTTTCTCGAATTCTTTGGCCGAAAGAAACAAGTTTTGTTTCGTTTCAACCACCTTCTTGGGTGCCATGGAGCTAGGAGACAAAGGAACCAATCGAATCTTTTTAGAACCCATCAAAACCGTGTACACATTGGTTTCACCTTCATGAACATCTTTTCGATCATATTGCCAAGGTCTACCAAGAAGAAGATGACAAGCACTCATGGGTAGAACATCACCCCACAACTCATCTTTGTAACCCCCAATAGAAAACGACACAAGAGCTTGCTTTTTCACCAACAAACCCGTTTTGTCATCCAACCAACTCAACTTATAAGGATGTGGATGGTCTCTAACAATCAAATTCAACTTAGAAACCACATTAGAAGCAACCACATTCGTACATGAACCACTGTCAATAATCACATTACATGTAAACTCACCAATTCGACATCTAGTATGAAACAAGTTTTCTCTTTGATCATGGTTAGGAGAATGATCAACATGCAAAGTTCTCCTAATAACCCCAAGCATTCTAGACTCATCTTCGGCATATGCAATCTCATTATCAACACTTTCACATTCCTCCTCTTCATACACATAGTCATAAGTTCTCTCCTCCTCTTCTATGGTCATGTATTGTCTCAAAGTTAGGGTTTTTCTAGATGGACAACTACTAGCAATATGACCCCTTCCTTGACACTTAAAACACTTTCGGGTTTCTTCCCACTTTTCCTTAGAAATCACCAACTTAGGTCGTTCTCCCTTTGGTTCCCCTTTCGAAGGATTATCTTTCTTTTCAAAGGGTTTAGAAGAATTAGAAGAAGAAGGGACGAAAGAAGAAGAAGAATTGGGTTTATTATGGCCGAATTTCCCCCATATGATTTCTTTTCATCCAATTCATGCCTTTCAAATTTTAAAGCCAATCGACACACATCATCAAAAGTGCTATAATTCGACACATCAACCTTTCTAGCAATAGATTTATTAAGTCCATTAACAAACCTAGCAATTTTTTCTTGTTCGACTTCATCAACATCACAAATCAAACATAACTTGTCAAATTCAACCATATAATCATGCACGCTTGACACATCTTCGAGTCAAAGAATTCTTTCTCATATATTGCCTTTTGAATAAAATCACTTGGAACAAACTTCTCATGCAATTTCCTTTTAAGCTTAGTCCAACTTTTAAGCTTAGGTTTCCCAAGTCTCGCTCTTTTTGCCTTTAGACTCTCTAACCAAATTCCAAGATACTTAGTTAGTCTAATGGTGGCAATTTTAAAACGTTTCTCATCATCAAATCCCTTATAATCACAAATTTTCTCCAGGTTGACGAATCCATTCAAGTAAATCCTCGGGACTAGAATCACCCAGTAAAATCATCTAGTTTAATCCCCTATCATTATCATAAGTCGGTTTAACAATTTTAACCTCCTCAACATCGATTCATAGTCAATGTGATTAGGGTCGTTTTTATTGTTCACTTTACCCGCAAGAATATTATGAGCTACTGTTAATCTTGCCGTTTTCTCCTTTTCCTCTAATTGAGTGTTATGAATTTTCTCAATAAGAGCTTTTATTTCCGCAAATTCGAGACATTATAATTCAAATAGCAAGCCACAATCACACAAAACCCCAACAAAGGATCGAACAAAGTAGAAGCACTTACCAATGAAAGGAGAATCCCTTCTATCCTCACCCTCTCGAAAAATCGATACCAACTGATATGATTACACGTCCAAAGTGAATGAGCAATCAAGAAATCTCGAGCAAAGGATCAAACTTGATGAAATAATGAAGTCCGAAATTTATGTTCTAAGTCACTGGATATGATAATTAAAATAATCACTCCCGAATATTTTAATTAACTCTTAATCTCACTTACACCACTCCCGGAATAAAGTAGATTAAACACTAAGTAAATAATCACTCCTGAAAATTACTCAATGGTCGAAAGTAATTGATCACACAATTAAATTCAATAACAAAGTTTTTAGGTAAATCTCACATGCCTTGAATGATAGCATGGAACTATTATTTATAATAGAATAAACTTGTCCTCCAAGGACCAAGTAAGGCCGAAAATCGCCATAAGAATTAAGGAAACACTCCTTAATTCCTTACATCCTAATCCCTTGAATCTAGGAGAGAATAAAGGAGTAAATAAGGAAACAACCAAATCAGCCCATAATCCCCCTTCACACGCCTAAACACACCAAGAAATAAGGAAAGTATTACAACTCAATGACAACTTGCAAACTTGGAGCACAAGGACCAAATCACACGCCTAAACCAAATCACACGCCTAATGACACGCTATTCTTGGTCGAAATATCACAAGATATTTTCGGACCTTTATTTGCTGAAAATTAAAGACTTAATTAAAATAACTAAGACTCTAGAAATGGAGTCATCTTCATGCTTCATCCATGGACTCATCGTCCCACTTGAGAATGACACAAATGAGGAGTTTGAATTTAAATTGAACCCGAACACTTCAAGGACTAAACAAATCGGATCATTTGGAGCTTGACCTTGACCTTGACTTGTATCAAATGCATTTGAGTATCATTTGATTCAATTAGCTTTGTTGAATGCATTTGAGTTTCATTTGATTCAATTAGTTTTGTTGAATGCATTTGATTTTCAATTGATTCATTTAGCTTTGTTGAATGCATTTGAGTATCATTTGATTCAATTAGCTTTGTTGATTGCATTTGAGTTTCATTTACTGATATTAGCTATGTTTGACTTTGTTTGACTTTCATTTGATTCAATTAGCTTTGTTTGACTTCATTTGACTTTCATTTGATTCAATTAGCTTTGTTTGCCTTCATTTTACTTTAATTTGATTCAATTAGCTTTGTTGAATGCATTTGAGTTTCATTTGATTCAATTACCTTTGTTGAATGCATTTGAGTCTCATTTGATTCTATTAGCTATGTGTGACTTCATTTGACTTTAATTTGATTCAATTAGCTTTATTTGATTTTATTTTACTTTAATTTGATTCAATTAGCTTTGTTGAATATGTTTGAGTTTAATTTGATTCAATGAGCTTTAATTGAATGCATTTGAGATTCATTTGATTCAATAAGTTTTGTTTGACTTCATTTGACTTTCATTTGATTCAATTAGCTTTGTTGAATGCATTTGAGTTTCATTTGATTATATTAGCTATGTTTGACTTTGTTTGACTTTCATTTGATTCAATTAGCTTTGTTTGACTTCATTTAACTTTAATTTGATTCAATTAGCTTTGTTGAATGCATTTGAGTTTCATTTAATTTAATTAGCTTTGTTGAATGCATTTGAGTTTATTTGATTCAATTAGCTTTCATGAATGCATTTGAGTTTCATTTGATTCAAGCTTTTTGGACTTCATTTGACTTTCGTTTGATACGATTAGCATTGTTTGACTTCATTTGATTCAATTAGCTTTGTTTGACTTCATTTTACTTTAATTTGATTCAATTAGCTTTGTTGAATGCATTTGAATATCATTTGATTCAATTAGCTTTGTTGAATGCATTTGAGTTTCATTTGATTATATTAGCTATGTCTCGACTTTGTTTGACTTTCATTTGATTCAATTAGCTTTGTTTGACTTCATTTGACTTTTATTTGATTCAATTAGCTTTGTTTGACTTCATTTTACTTTAATTTGATTCAATTAACTTTGTTGAATGCATTTGAGTTTCATTTGATTATATTAGCTATGTTTGACTTTGTTTGACTTTCATTTGATTCAATTAGCTTTGTTTGACTTCATTTAACTTTAATTTGATTCAATTAGCTTTGTTGAATGCATTTGAGTTTCATTTGATTCTATGAGCTATGTTTGAATTCATTTGACTTTCATTTGCTTCAATTAGCTTTGTTGAATGCATTTGAGTTTAATTTGATTCCATGAGCTTTAATTGAATGCATTTGAGATTCATTTGATTCAATAAGTTTTGTTTGACTTCATTTGACTTTCATTTGATTCAATTAGCTTTGTTGAATGCATTTGAGTTTATTTGATTATATTAGCTATGTTTGACTTTGTTTGACTTTCATTTGATTCAATTAGCTTTGTTTGACTTCATTTAACTTTAATTTGATTCAATTAGCTTTGTTGAATGCATTTGAGTTTCATTTGATTTAATTAGCTTTGTTGAATGCATTTGAGTTTATTTGATTCAATTAGCTTTGATGAATGCATTTGAGTTTCATTTGATTCAAGCTTTCTTGGACTTCATTTGACTTTCGGTTGATACGATTAGCATTGTTTGACTTCATTTGATTCAATTAGCTTTGTTTGACTTCATTTTACTTTAATTTGATTCAATTAGCATTTGAGTCTCATTTGATTCTATTAGCTATGTGTGACTTCATTTGACTTTAATTTGATTCAATTAGCTTTATTTGATTTTATTTTGCTTTAATTTGATTCAATTAGCTTTGTTGAATATGTTTGAGTTTAATTTGATTCAATGAGCTTTAATTGAATGCATTTGAGATTCATTTGATTCAATAAGTTTTGTTTGACTTCATTTGACTTTCATTTGATTCAATTAGCTTTGTTGAATGCATTTGAGTTTCATTTGATTATATTAGCTATGTTTGACTTTGTTTGACTTTCATTTGATTCAATTAGCTTTGTTTGACTTCATTTAACTTTAATTTGATTCAATTAGCTTTGTTGAATGCATTTGAGTTTCATTTAATTTAATTAGCTTTGTTGAATGCATTTGAGTTTATTTGATTCAATTAGCTTTGATGAATGCATTTGAGTTTCATTTGATTCAAGCTTTTTGGACTTCATTTGACTTTCGTTTGATACGATTAGCATTGTTTGACTTCATTTGATTCAATTAGCTTTGTTTGACTTCATTTTACTTTAATTTGATTCAATTAGCTTTGTTGAATGCATTTGAGTATCATTTGATTCAATTAGCTTTGTTGAATGCATTTGAGTTTCATTTGATTATATTAGCTATGTCGACTTTGTTTGACTTTCATTTGATTCAATTAGCTTTGTTTGACTTCATTTGACTTTTATTTGATTCAATTAGCTTTGTTTGACTTCATTTTACTTTAATTTGATTCAATTAACTTTGTTGAATGCATTTGGGTTTCATTTGATTATATTAGCTATGTTTGACTTTGTTTGACTTTCATTTGATTCAATTAGCTTTGTTTGACTTCATTTAACTTTAATTTGATTCAATTAGCTTTGTTGAATGCATTTGAGTTTCATTTGATTCTATGAGCTATGTTTGAATTCATTTGACTTTCATTTGCTTCAATTAGCTTTGTTGAATGCATTTGAGTTTAATTTGATTCCATGAGCTTTAATTGAATGCATTTGAGATTCATTTGATTCAATAAGTTTTGTTTGACTTCATTTGACTTTCATTTGATTCAATTAGCTTTGTTGAATGCATTTGAGTTTATTTGATTATATTAGCTATGTTTCGACTTTGTTTGACTTTCATTTGATTCAATTAGCTTTGTTTCGACTTCATTTAACTTTAATTTGATTCAATTAGCTTTGTTGAATGCATTTGAGTTTCATTTGATTTAATTAGCTTTGTTGAATGCATTTGAGTTTATTTGATTCAATTAGCTTTGATGAATGCATTTGAGTTTCATTTGATTCAAGCTTTCTTGGACTTCATTTGACTTTCGGTTGAAACGATTAGCATTGTTTGACTTCATTTGATTCAATTAGCTTTGTTTGACTTCATTTTACTTTAATTTGATTCAATTAGCATTTGAGTCTCATTTGATTCTATTAGCTATGTGTGACTTCATTTGACTTTAATTTGATTCAATTAGCTTTATTTGATTTTATTTTACTTTAATTTGATTCAATTAGCTTTGTTGAATATGTTTGAGTTTAATTTGATTCAATGAGCTTTAATTGAATGCATTTGAGATTCATTTGATTCAATAAGTTTTGTTTGACTTCATTTGACTTTCATTTGATTCAATTAGCTTTGTTGAATGCATTTGAGTTTCATTTGATTATATTAGCTATGTTTGACTTTGTTTGACTTTCATTTGATTCAATTAGCTTTGTTTGACTTCATTTAACTTTAATTTGATTCAATTAGCTTTGTTGAATGCATTTGAGTTTCATTTAATTTAATTAGCTTTGTTGAATGCATTTGAGTTTCATTTGATTCAATTACCTTTGTTGAATGCATTTGAGTTTCATTTGATTCTATGAGCTATGTTTAACTTGATTTGACTTTCATTTGATTCAATTAGCTTTCTTGAATGCATTTGAGTTTCATTTGATTCAATTACCTTTGTTGAATGCATTTGAGTCTCATTTGATTCTATTAGCTATGTGTGACTTCATTTGACTTTCATTTGATTAAATTAGCTTTATTTGATTTTATTTTACTTTAATTTGATTCAATTAGCTTTGTTGAATATATTTGAGTTTAATTTGATTCAATGAGCTTTAATTGAATGCATTTGAGATTCATTTGATTCAATAAGTTTTGTTTGACTTCATTTGACTTTCATTTGATTCAATTAGCTTTGTTGAATGCATTTGAGTTTCATTTGATTATATTAGCTATGTTTGA
This sequence comes from Beta corolliflora, assembly GCA_947648045.1. Taxonomy (NCBI): domain Eukaryota; kingdom Viridiplantae; phylum Streptophyta; class Magnoliopsida; order Caryophyllales; family Amaranthaceae; genus Beta; species Beta corolliflora. The sequence continues at coordinate 244,187 of CANSZD010003463.1, read as the reverse complement.
CTTTGTTTGACTTTCATTTGATTCAATTAGCTTTGTTTGACTTTATTTTACTTTAATTTGATTCAATTAGCTTTGTTGAATGCATTTGAGTTTCATTTGATTTAATTAGCTTTGTTGAATGCATTTGAGTTTATTTGATTCAATTAGCTGATGCGAAATGAGACTCCTCTCACGTGTGTTTAGGAGACCCACTAACAGCGGAAACAATCGAACAATGGATATAGACTTTTAGTCGAAAGAATCACTCTTAAAACTAAAAGAATTGTGTTTACTTAAGCTTGATAAGCTTCACTCACTTACTTCCACTTAAGGGTTCTAAATCTGATTAGAGGCTTCACTCACCTAGAAACTGATTTAGGAGGGTTTTGAGAGTAATTCAATTAGCTTCACTCACTAATTATCCTAACTCTCTCTTAGGTTAAGCTTTACTCACTTAACTCAAGGATTTCAAGATTAAGATCACTTCTTAATCACAAGAGGAAATTTCGGGTTTGCACTCCAAAAGTTCGAATAAGCACAATGCTCAAGTTTAACAACCAAATCTCATTTTCCATTGATGAACCACATATATATATTACAAGCTATTCAATCCCAAAAGATCTAAGTACTTAAAAGATTAAACAAGGCAATAAACAACAAATATCTCTAAATTCCAACAAAGGTGTAAGAGGAATAGTGTTGTTGTGTGTTTTGTTGACTATAAGGGAAGGAGGGCCGGTTTTCCACACCCAAGTGGGGAGGCTTCCCTTAGCTTGCAACACAAGCTCCAAAATATCTTCAAGGACCTCCTTTCACACGTCCCAAGTGTAGATCGCATCCCTAAGCATGTTTCGTTGATATTACAACTTACGCTAAGCAAAATAATTCCGGTTTACAAAACCGTAAATTACAAAACCGTAATTAAACTAAGTAGCTTAATTAACTTCCTTTCCTTCGTTGCTTAGCAAGATTATATTAGTACTAATCTTTAGTTAAGCTTACAACAAAACCGGGCCATCGTTCAAAATACATATAACAGTTTAAAAGGGTGGTTAATGTTGGTTAACCCTTTTAATGATATTTTTAATCTCAAAACCAACCATAACCAATAGTTAAACAAACTGATTAGAGATAGCTTGGTTAGGTTGAGGTAGCTTGATGCATATTGGTTGAAGTAGCTTGGCGTATTCGCATCATTAGCTTTGTTGAATGCATTTGACTTTCATTTGATTCAATTAGCATTGTTTGACTTCATTTAACTTTAATTTGATTCAATTAGCTTTGTTGAATGCATTTGAGTTTCATTTGATTTAATTAGCTTTGTTGAATGCATTTGAGTTTATTTGATTCAATTAGGTTTGATGAATGCATTTGAGTTTCATTTGATTCAATTACCTTTGTTGAATGCATTTGAGTTTCATTTGATTCTATGAACTATGTTTGAATTCATTTGACTTTCATTTGATTCAATTAGCTTTGTTTGACTTCATTTTACATTAATTTGATTCAATTAGCTTTGTTGAATTTAATTGAATGCATTTGAGATTCATTTGATTCAATAAGTGTTGTTTGACTTCATTTGACTTTCATTTGATTCAATTAGCTTTGTTGAATGCATTTGAGTTTCATTTGATTCAATTAGCTATGTTTCACTTTGTTTGACATTCATTTGATTCAATTAGCTTTGTTTGACTTCATTTTAATTTAATTTGATTCAATTAGCATTGTTGAATGCATTTGAGGTTCATTTGATTTAATTAGCTTTGTTGAATGCATTTGAGTTTATTTGATTCAATTAGCTTTGTTGAATGCATTTGAGTTTCATTTGATTCAATTAGCTTTGTTGAATGCATTTGAGTATCATTTGATTCAATTAGCTTTGTTGAATGCATTTGAGTTTCATTTGATTATATTTGCTATGTTTGACATTGTTTGACTTTCATTTGATTCAATTAGCTTTGTTTGACTTCATTTGACTTTTATTTGATTCAATTAGCTTTGTTTGACTTTATTTTACTTTACTTTGATTCAATTAGCTTTGTTGAATGCATTTGAGTTTCATTTGATTCAATTACCTTTGTTGAATGCATTTGAGTTTCATTTGATTCTATGAGCTATGTTTAACTTCATTTGACTTTCATTTGATTCAATTAGCTTTCTTGAATGCATTTGAGTTTCATTTGATTCAATTACCTTTGTTGAATGCATTTGAGTCTCATTTGATTCTATTAGCTATGTGTGACTTCATTTGACTTTCATTTGATTAAATTACCTTTATTTGATTTTATTTTACTTTAATTTGAATCAATTAGCTTTGTTGAATATATTTGAGTTTAATTTGATTCAATGAGTTTTAATTGAATGCATTTGAGATTCATTTGATTCAATAAGTTTTGTTTGACTTCATTTGACTTTCATTTGATTCAATTAGCTTTGTTGAATGCATTTGAGTTTCATTTGATTATATTAGCTATGTTTGACTTTGTTTGACTTTCCTTTGATTCAATTAGCTTTGTTTGACTTTATTTTACTTTAATTTGATTCAATTAGCTTTGTTGAATGCATTTGAGTTTCATTTGATTTAATTAGCTTTGTTGAATGCATTTGAGTTTATTTGATTCAATTAGCTTTGTTGAATGCATTTGACTTTCATTTGATTCAATTAGCATTGTTTGACTTCATTTAACTTTAATTTGATTCAATTAGCTTTGTTGAATGCATTTGAGTTTCATTTGATTTAATTAGCTTTGTTGAATGCATTTGAGTTTATTTGATTCAATTAGCTTTGATGAATGCATTTGAGTTTCATTTGATTCAAGCTTTCTTGGACTTCATTTGACTTTCGTTTGATACGATTAGCATTGTTTGACTTCATTTGATTCAATTAGCTTTGTTTGACTTCATTTTACATTCATTTGATTCAATTACCTTTGTTGAATGCATTTGAGTTTCATTTGATTCAATTAGCTTTGTTGAATGCATTTGAGTATCATTTGATTCAATTAGCTTTGTTGAATGCATTTGAGTTTCATTTGATTATATTTGCTATGTTTTGACTTTCATTTGATTCAATTAGCTTTGTTTGACTTCATTTGACTTTTATTTGATTCAATTAGCTTTGTTTGACTTCATTTTACTTTAATTTGATTCAATTAGCTTTGTTGAATGCATTTGAGTTTCATTTGATTCAATTACCTTTGTTGAATGCATTTGAGTTTCATTTGATTCTATGAGCTATGTTTGAATTCATTTGACTTTCATTTGATTCAATTAGCTTTGTTGAATGCATTTGAGTTTAATTTGATTCAATTAGCTTTAATTGAATGCATTTGAGATTCATTTGATTCAATAAGTTTTGTTTGACTTCATTTGACTTTCATTTGATTCAATTAGCCTTGTTGAATGCATTTGAGTTTCATTTGATTCTATTAGCTATGTTTCACTTTGTTTGACATTCATTTGATTCAATTAGCTTTGTTTGACTTTATTTTACTTTAATTTGATTCAATTAGCTTTGTTGAATGCATTTGAGTTTCATTTGATTCAATTAGCTTTGTTGAATGCATTTGAGTTTATTTGATTCAATTAGCTTTGTTGAATGCATTTGAGTTTCATTTGTTTCAATTAGCTTTATTGGACTTCATTTGACTTTCGTTTGATACGATTAGCTTTGTTTGACTTCATTTGATTCAACTAGCTTTCTTTGCCTTTATTTTACTTTAATTTGATTCAATTAGCTTTGTTGAATGCATTTGAGTTTCATTTGATTCAATTAGCTTTACTGAATGTATTTGAGTTTCATTTGATTCAATAAGTTTTGTTTAACTTCGCTTGACTTTAATTTGAATCAATTAGCTTTGTTGAATGCATTTGACTTTCATTTTATTCAATTAGCTTTGTTTGACTTCATTTAACTTTAATTTGATTCAATTAGCTTTGTTGAATGCATTTGAGTTTCATTTGATTTAATTAGCTTTGTTGAATGCATTTGAGTTTATTTGATTCAATTAGCTTTGATGAATGCATTTGAGTTTCATTTGATTCAAGCTTTCTTGGACTTCATTTGACTTTCGTTTGATACGATTAGCATTGTTTGACTTCATTTGATTCAATTAGCTTTGTTTGACTTCATTTTACTTTAATTTGATTCAATTACCTTTGTTGAATGCATTTGAGTTTCATTTGATTCAATTAGCTTTGTTGAATGCATTTGAGTATCATTTGATTCAATTAGCTTTGTTGAATGCATTTGAGTTTCATTTGATTATATTTGCTATGTTTGACTTTGTTTGACTTTCATTTGATTCAATTAGCTTTGTTTGACTTCATTTGACTTTTATTTGATTCAATTAGCTTTGTTTGACTTCATTTTACTTTAATTTGATTCAATTAGCTTTGTTGAATGCATTTGAGTTTCATTTGATTCAATTACCTTTGTTGAATGCATTTGAGTTTCATTTGATTCTATGAGCTATGTTTGAATTCATTTGACTTTCATTTGATTCAATTAGCTTTGTTGAATGCATTTGAGTTTAATTTGATTCAATTAGCTTTAATTGAATGCATTTGAGATTCATTTGATTCAATAAGTTTTGTTTGACTTCATTTGACTTTCATTTGATTCAATTAGCCTTGTTGAATGCATTTGAGTTTCATTTGATTCTATTAGCTATGTTTCACTTTGTTTGACATTCATTTGATTCAATTAGCTTTGTTTGACTTTATTTTACTTTAATTTGATTCAATTAGCTTTGTTGAATGCATTTGAGTTTCATTTGATTCAATTAGCTTTGTTGAATGCATTTGAGTTTATTTGATTCAATTAGCTTTGTTGAATGCATTTGAGTTTCATTTGTTTCAATTAGCTTTATTGGACTTCATTTGACTTTCGTTTGATACGATTAGCTTTGTTTGACTTCATTTGATTCAACTAGCTTTCTTTGCCTTTATTTTACTTTAATTTGATTCAATTAGCTTTGTTGAATGCATTTGAGTTTCATTTGATTCAATTAGCTTTACTTGAATGTATTTGAGTTTCAATTGATTCAATAAGTTTTGTTTAACTTCGCTTGACTTTAATTTGAATCAATTAGCTTTGTTGAATGCATTTGACTTTCATTTTATTCAATTAGCTTTGTTTGACTTCATTTAACTTTAATTTGATTCAATTAGCTTTGTTGAATGCATTTGAGTTTCATTTGATTTAATTAGCTTTGTTGAATGCATTTGAGTTTATTTGATTCAATTAGCTTTGATGAATGCATTTGAGTTTCATTTGATTCAAGCTTTCTTGGACTTCATTTGACTTTCGTTTGATACGATTAGCATTGTTTGACTTCATTTGATTCAATTAGCTTTGTTTGACTTCAGATTACATTAATTTGATTCAATTACCTTTGTTGAATGCATTTGAGTTTCATTTGATTCAATTAGCTTTGTTGAATGCATTTGAGTATCATTTGATTCAATTAGCTTTGTTGAATGCATTTGAGTTTCATTTGATTATATTTGCTATGTTTGACTTTGTTTGACTTTCATTTGATTCAATTAGCTTTGTTTGACTTCATTTGACTTTTATTTGATTCAATTAGCTTTGTTTGACTTCATTTTACTTTAATTTGATTCAATTAGCTTTGTTGAATGCATTTGAGTTTCATTTGATTCAATTACCTTTGTTGAATGCATTTGAGTTTCATTTGATTCTATGAGCTATGTTTGAATTCATTTGACTTTCATTTGATTCAATTAGCTTTGTTGAATGCATTTGAGTTTAATTTGATTCAATTAGCTTTAATTGAATGCATTTGAGATTCATTTGATTCAATAAGTTTTGTTTGACTTCATTTGACTTTCATTTGATTCAATTAGCCTTGTTGAATGCATTTTGAGTTTCATTTGATTCTATTAGCTATGTTTCACTTTGCTTGACATTCATTTGATTCAATTAGCTTTGTTTGACTTTTATTTTACTTTAATTTGATTCAATTAGCTTTGTTGAATGCATTTGAGTTTCATTTGATTATATTTGCTATGTTTGACTTTGTTTGACTTTCATTTGATTCAATTAGCTTTGTTTGACTTCATTTGACTTTTATTTGATTCAATTAGCTTTGTTTGACTTCATTTTACTTTAATTTGATTCAATTAGCTTTGTTGAATGCATTTGAGTTTCATTTGATTCAATTAGCTTTGTTGAATGCATTTGAGTTTCATTTGATTCTATGAGCTATGTTAGAATTCATTTGACTTTCTTTTGATTCAATTAGCTTTGTTGAATGCATTTGAGTTTAATTTGATTCAATTAGCTTTAATTGAATGCATTTGAGATTCATTTGATTCAATAACTTTTGTTTGACTTCATTTGACTTTCATTTGATTCAATTAGCCTTGTTGAATGCATTTGAGTTTCATTTGATTCTATTAGCTATGTTTCACTTTGTTTGACATTCATTTGATTCAATTAGCTTTGTTTGACTTTATTTGACTTTAATTTGATTCAATTAGCTTTGTTGAATGCATTTGAGTTTCATTTGATTATATTTGCTATGTTTGACTTTGTTTGACTTTCATTTTATTCAATTAGCTTTGTTTGACTTCATTTAACTTTAATTTGATTCAATTAGCTTTGTTGAATGCATTTGAGTTTCATTTGATTTAATTAGCTTTGTTGAATGCATTTGAGTTTATTTGATTCAATTAGCTTTGATGAATGCATTTGAGTTTCATTTGATTCAAGCTTTCTTGGACTTCATTTGACTTTCGTTTGATACGATTAGCATTGTTTGACTTCATTTGATTCAATTAGCTTTGTTTGACTTCATATTACATTAATTTGATTCAATTACCTTTGTTGAATGCATTTGAGTTTCATTTGATTCAATTAGCTTTGTTGAATGCATTTGAGTATCATTTGATTGATTCAATTAGCTTTGTTGAATGCATTTGAGTTTATTTGATTCAATTAGCTTTGATGAATGCATTTGAGTATCATTTGATTCAACTAGCTTTGTTAAATGCATTTGAGTTTCATTTGATTATATGTGCTATGTTTGACTTTGTTTGACTTTCATTTGATTCAATTAGCTTTGTTTGACTTCATTTGACTTTTATTTGATTCAATTAGCTTTGTTTGACTTCATTTTACTTTAATTTGATTCAATTAGCTTTGTTGAATGCATTTGAGTTTCATTTGATTCAATTACCTTTGTTGAATGCATTTGAGTTTCATTTGATTCTATGAGCTATGTTTGAATTCATTTGACTTTCATTTGATTCAATTAGCTTTGTTGAATGCATTTGAGTTTAATTTGATTCAATTAGCTTTAATTGAATGCATTTGAGATTCATTTGATTCAATAAGTTTTGTTTGACTTCATTTGACTTTCAATTGATTCAATTAGCCTTGTTGAATGCATTTTGAGTTTCATTTGATTCTATTAGCTATGTTTCACTTTGCTTGACATTCATTTGATTCAATTAGCTTTGTTTGACTTTATTTTTCTTTAATTTGATTCAATTAGCTTTGTTGAATGCATTTGAGTTTCATTTGATTATATTTGCTATGTTTGACTTTGTTTGACTTTCATTTGATTCAATTAGCTTTGTTTGACTTCATTTGACTTTTATTTGATTCAATTAGCTTTGTTTGACTTCATTTTACTTTAATTTGATTCAATTAGCTTTGTTGAATGCATTTGAGTTTCATTTGATTCAATTACCTTTGTTGAATGCATTTGAGTTTCATTTGATTCTATGAGCTATGTTTGAATTCATTTGACTTTCATTTGATTCAATTAGCTTTGTTGAATGCATTTGAGTTTAATTTGATTCAATTAGCTTTAATTGAATGCATTTGAGATTCATTTGATTCAATAAGTTTTGTTTGACTTCATTTGACTTTCATTTGATTCAATTAGCCTTGTTGAATGCATTTGAGTTTCATTTGATTCTATTAGCTATGTTTCACTTTGTTTGACATTCATTTGATTCAAGTAGCTTTCTTTGCCTTTATTTTTCTTTAATTTGATTCAATTAGCTTTGTTGAATGCATTTGAGTTTCATTTGATTCAATTAGCTTTACTGAATGTATTTGAGTTTCATTTGATTCAATAAGGTTTGTTTAACTTCATTTGACTTTAATTTGAATCAATTAGCTTTGTTGAATGCATTTGACTTTCATTTTATTCAATTAGCTTTGTTTGACTTCATTTAACTTTAATTTGATTCAATTAGCTTTGTTGAATGCATTTGAGTTTCATTTGATTTAATTAGCTTTGTTGAATGCATTTGAGTTTATTTGATTCAATTAGCTTTGATGAATGCATTTGAGTTTCATTTGATTCAAGCTTTCTTGGACTTCATTTGACTTTCGTTTGATACGATTAGCATTGTTTGACTTTCATTTGATTCAATTAGCTTTGTTTGACTTCATTTTACTTTAATTTGATTCAATTAGCTTTGTTGAATGCATTTGAGTTTCATTTGATTCAATTAGCTTTGTTGAATGCATTTGAGTTTCATTTGATTCAATTACCTTTGTTGAATGCATTTGAGTTTCATTTGATTCTATGAGCTATGTTTGAATTCATTTGACTTTCATTTGATTCAATTAGCTTTGTTGAATGCATTTGAGTTTAATTTGATTCAATTAGCTTTAATTGAATGCATTTGAGATTCATTTGATTCAATAAGTTTTGTTTGACTTCATTTGACTTTCATTTGATTCAATTAGCCTTGTTGAATGCATTTGAGTTTCATTTGATTCTATTAGCTATGTTTCACTTTGTTTGACATTCATTTGATTCAATTAGCTTTGTTTGACTTTATTTTACTTTAATTTGATTCAATTAGCTTTGTTGAATGCATTTGAGTTTCTTTTGATTCAATTAGCTTTGTTGAATGCATTTGAGTTTATTTGATTCAATTAGCTTTGATGAATGCATTTGAGTTTCATTTGTTTCAATTAGCTTTATTGGACTTCATTTGACTTTCGTTTGATACGATTAGCTTTGTTTGACTTCATTTGATTCAACTAGCTTTCTTTGCCTTTATTTTACTTTAATTTGATTCAATTAGCTTTGTTGAATGCATTTGAGTTTCATTTGATTCAATTAGCTTTACTGAATGTATTTGAGTTTCATTTGATTCAATAAGTTTTGTTTAACTTCGCTTGACTTTAATTTGAATCAATTAGCTTTGTTGAATGCATTTGACTTTCATTTTATTCAATTAGCTTTGTTTGACTTCATTTAACTTTAATTTGATTCAATTAGCTTTGTTGAATGCATTTGAGTTTCATTTGATTTAATTAGCTTTGTTGAATGCATTTGAGTTTATTTGATTCAATTAGCTTTGATGAATGCATTTGAGTTTCATTTGATTCAAGCTTTCTTGGACTTCATTTGACTTTCGTTTGATACGATTAGCATTGTTTGACTTCATTTGATTCAATTAGCTTTGTTTGACTTCATTTTACTTTAATTTGATTCAATTACCTTTGTTGAATGCATTTGAGTTTCATTTGATTCAATTAGCTTTGTTGAATGCATTTGAGTATCATTTGATTCAATTAGCTTTGTTGAATGCATTTGAGTTTCATTTGATTATATTTGCTATGTTTGACATTGTTTGACTTTCATTTGATTCAATTAGCTTTGTTTGTCTTCATTTGACTTTTATTTGATTCAATTAGCTTTGTTTGACTTTATTTTACTTTAATTTGATTCAATTAGCTTTGTTGAATGCATTTGAGTTTCATTTGATTCAATTACCTTTGTTGAATGCATTTGAGTTTCATTTGATTCTATGAGCTATGTTTGACTTCATTTGACTTTCATTTGATTCAATTAGCTTTGTTTGACTTCATTTTACATTAATTTGATTCAATTAGCTTTGTTGAATGCATTTGAGTTTAATTTGATTCAATTAGCTTTAATTGAATGCATTTGAGATTCATTTGATTCAATAAGTTTTGTTTGACTTGATTTGACTTTCATTTGATTCAATTAGCTTTGTTGAATGCATTTGAGTTTCATTTGATTCAATTAGCTATGTTTCACTTTGTTTGACATTCATTTGATTCAATTAGGTTTGTTTGACTTCATTTTACTTTAATTTGATTCAATTAGCTTTGTTGAATGCATTTGAGTTTCATTTGATTTAATTAGCTTTGTTGAATGCATTTGAGTTTATTTGATTCAATTAGCTTTGTTGAATGCATTTGAGTTTCATTTGTTTCAATTAGCTTTATTGGACTTCATTTGACTTTCGTTTGATACGATTAGCTTTGTTTGACTTCATTTGATTCAATTAGCTTTCTTTGCCTTTATTTTACTTTAATTTGATTCAATTAGCTTTGTTGAATGCATTTGAGTTTCATTTGATTCAATTAGCTTTACTGAATGTATTTGAGTTTCATTTGATTCAATAAGTTTTGTTTAACTTCCCTTGACTTTAATTTGAATCAATTAGCTTTGTTGAATGCATTTGAGTTTCATTTGATTCAATTAGTTTTGTTGAATGCATTTGATTTTCAATTGATTCATTTAGCTTTGTTGAATGCATTTGAGTATCATTTGATTCAATTAGCTTTGTTGAATGCATTTGAGTTTCATTTGCTGATATTAGCTATGTTTGACTTTGTTTGACTTTCATTTGATTCAATTAGCTTTGTTTGACTTCATTTGACTTTTATTTGATTCAATTAGCTTTGTTTGACTTCATTTTACTTTAATTTGATTCAATTAGCTTTGTTGAATGCATTTGAGTTTCATTTGATTCAATTACCTTTGTTGAATGCATTTGAGTTTCATTTGATTCTATGAGCTATGTTTGAATTCATTTGACTTTCATTTGATTCAATTAGCTTTGTTGAATGCATTTGAGTTTAATTTGATTCAATTAGCTTTAATTGAATGCATTTGAGATTCATTTGATTCAATAAGTTTTGTTTGACTTCATTTGACTTTCATTTGATTCAATTAGCCTTGTTGAATGCATTTGAGTTTCATTTGATTCTATTAGCTATGTTTCACTTTGTTTGACATTCATTTGATTCAATTAGCTTTGTTTGACTTTATTTTACTTTAATTTGATTCAATTAGCTTTGTTGAATGCATTTGAGTTTCATTTGATTCAATTAGCTTTGTTGAATGCATTTGAGTTTATTTGATTCAATTAGCTTTGTTGAATGCATTTGAGTTTCATTTGTTTCAATTAGCTTTATTGGACTTCATTTGACTTTCGTTTGATACGATTAGCTTTGTTTGACTTCATTTGATTCAACTAGCTTTCTTTGCCTTTATTTTACTTTAATTTGATTCAATTAGCTTTGTTGAATGCATTTGAGTTTCATTTGATTCAATTAGCTTTACTGAATGTATTTGAGTTTCATTTGATTCAATAAGTTTTGTTTAACTTCGCTTGACTTTAATTTGAATCAATTAGCTTTGTTGAATGCATTTGACTTTCATTTTATTCAATTAGCTTTGTTTGACTTCATTTAACTTTAATTTGATTCAATTAGCTTTGTTGAATGCATTTGAGTTTCATTTGATTTAATTAGCTTTGTTGAATGCATTTGAGTTTATTTGATTCAATTAGCTTTGATGAATGCATTTGAGTTTCATTTGATTCAAGCTTTCTTGGACTTCATTTGACTTTCGTTTGATACGATTAGCATTGTTTGACTTCATTTGATTCAATTAGCTTTGTTTGACTTCATTTTACTTTAATTTGATTCAATTACCTTTGTTGAATGCATTTGAGTTTCATTTGATTCAATTAGCTTTGTTGAATGCATTTGAGTATCATTTGATTCAATTAGCTTTGTTGAATGCATTTGAGTTTCATTTGATTATATTTGCTATGTTTGACATTGTTTGACTTTCATTTGATTCAATTAGCTTTGTTTGTCTTCATTTGACTTTTATTTGATTCAATTAGCTTTGTTTGACTTTATTTTACTTTAATTTGATTCAATTAGCTTTGTTGAATGCATTTGAGTTTCATTTGATTCAATTACCTTTGTTGAATGCATTTGAGTTTCACATTTGATTCTATGAGCTATGTTTGACTTCATTTGACTTTCATTTGATTCAATTAGCTTTGTTTGACTTCATTTTACATTAATTTGATTCAATTAGCTTTGTTGAATGCATTTGAGTTTAATTTGATTCAATTAGCTTTAATTGAATGCATTTGAGATTCATTTGATTCAATAAGTTTTGTTTGACTTCATTTGACTTTCATTTGATTCAATTAGCTTTGTTGAATGCATTTGAGTTTCATTTGATTCAATTAGCTATGTTTCACTTTGTTTGACATTCATTTGATTCAATTAGGTTTGTTTGACTTCATTTTACTTTAATTTGATTCAATTAGCTTTGTTGAATGCATTTGAGTTTCATTTGATTTAATTAGCTTTGTTGAATGCATTTGAGTTTATTTGATTCAATTAGCTTTGTTGAATGCATTTGAGTTTCATTTGTTTCAATTAGCTTTATTGGACTTCATTTGACTTTCGTTTGATACGATTAGCTTTGTTTGACTTCATTTGATTCAATTAGCTTTCTTTGCCTTTATTTTACTTTAATTTGATTCAATTAGCTTTGTTGAATGCATTTGAGTTTCATTTGATTCAATTAGCTTTATTGAATGTATTTGAGTTTCATTTGATTCAATAAGTTTTGTTTAACTTCCTTTGACTTTAATTTGATTCAATTAGCTTTGTTGAATGCATTTGAGTTTCATTTGATTCAATTAGTTTTGTTGAATGCATTTGATTTTCAATTGATTCATTTAGCTTTGTTGAATGCATTTGAGTATCATTTGATTCAATTAGCTTTGTTGAATGCATTTGAGTTTCATTTGATGATATTAGCTATGTTTGACTTTGTTTGACTTTCATTTGATTCAATTAGCTTTGTTTGACTTCATTTGACTTTTATTTGATTCAATTAGCTTTGTTTGACTTCATTTTACTTTAATTTGATTCAATTAGCTTTGTTGAATGCATTTGAGTTTCATTTGATTCAATTACCTTTGTTGAATGCATTTGAGTTTCATTTGATTCTATGAGCTATGTTTGAATTCATTTGACTTTCATTTGATTCAATTAGCTTTGTTGAATGCATTTGAGTTTAATTTGATTCAATTAGCTTTAATTGAATGCATTTGAGATTCATTTGATTCAATAAGTTTTGTTTGACTTCATTTGACTTTCATTTGATTCAATTAGCTTTGTTGAATGCATTTGAGTTTCATTTGATTCTATTAGCTATGTTTCACTTTGTTTGACATTCATTTGATTCAATTAGCTTTGTTTGACTTTATTTTACTTTAATTTGATTCAATTAGCTTTGTTGAATGCATTTGAGTTTCATTTGATTCAATTAGCTTTGTTGAATGCATTTGAGTTTATTTGATTCAATTAGCTTTGTTGAATGCATTTGAGTTTCATTTGATTCAATTAGCTTTGTTGACTTCATTTGACTTTCGTTTGATACGATTAGCTTTGTTTGACTTTGATTTGAAATTTGATTCAATTAGCTTTGTTTGACTTTATTTTACTTTAATTTGATTCAATTAGCTTTGTTGAATGCATTTGAGTTTCATTTGATTCAATTAGCTTTGTTGAATGTATTTGAGTTTCATTTGATTCAATTAGCTTTGTTTGACTTCATTTGACTTTAATTTGATTCAATTAGCTTTGTTGAATGCATTTGACTTTCATTTGATTCAATTAGCTTTGTTTGACTTCATTTCACTTTAATTTGATTCAATTAGCTTTGTTGAATGTATTTGAGTTCCATTTGATTCAATTAGCTTAGTTGAATGCATTTGAGTATAATTTGATTCAATTAGCTTTGTTGAATGCATTTGAGTTTCATTTGATTCAAAGCTTTGTTTGACTTCATTTGACTTTCGTTTGATTCGATTAGCTTTGTTTCATTTGACTTCATTTGATTCAATTAGCTTTGTTTGACTTCATTTTACTTTAATTTGATTCAATTAGCTTTGATTGAATGCATTTGAGTTTCATTTGATTCAATTAGCTTTGTTGAATGCATTTGAGTATCATTTGATTCAATTAGCTTTGTTGAATGCATTTGAGTTTCATTTGATTATATTAGCTATGTTTGACTTTGTTTGACTTTCATTTGATTCAATTAGCTTTGTTTGACTTCATTTGACTTTTATTTGATTCAATTAGCTTTGTTTGAATGCATTTTACTTTTAATTTGATTCAATTAGCTTTGTTGAATGCATTTGAGTTTCATTTGATTCAATTAGCTTTGTTGAATGCATTTGAGTTTCATTTGATTAGCTTTATTGACTGCATTTGACTTTTGTTTGATACGATTACTTTGTTTGACTTTCATTTGATTCAATTAGCTTTGTTTGACTTCATTTTACTTTAATTTGATTCAATTAGCTTTGTTGAATGCATTTGAGTTTAATTTGATTCAATTAGCTTTAATTGAATGCATTTGAGATTCATTTGATTCAATAAGTTTTGTTTGACTTCATTTGACTTTCATTTGATTCAATTAGCCTTGTTGAATGCATTTGAGTTTCATTTGATTCAATTAGCTATGTTTCACTTTGTTTGACATTCATTTGATTCAATTAGCTTTGTTTGACTTTATTTTACTTTAATTTGATTCAATTAGCTTTGTTGAATGCATTTGAGTTTCATTTGATTTAATTAGCTTTGTTGAATGCATTTTGAGTTTATTTGATTCAATTAGCTTTGTTGAATGCATTTGAGTTTCATTTGTTTCAATTAGCTTTATTGGACTTCATTTGACTTTCGTTTGATACGATTAGCTTTGTTTGACTTCATTTGATTCAATTAGCTTTCTTTGCCTTTATTTTACTTTAATTTGATTCAATTAGCTTTGTTGAATGCATTTGAGTTTCATTTGATTCAATTAGCTTTACTGAATGTATTTGAGTTTCATTTGATTCAATAAGTTTTGTTTAACTTCGCTTGACTTTAATTTGAATCAATTAGCTTTGTTGAATGCATTTGACTTTCATTTGATTCAATTAGCTTTGTTTGACTTCATTTAACTTTAATTTGATTCAATTAGGTTTGTTGAATGCATTTGAGTTTCATTTGATTTAATTAGCTTTGTTGAATGCATTTGAGTTTCATTTGATTCAATTAGCTTTGTTGAATGCATTTGAGTTTCATTTGATTCTATGAGCTATGTTTGACTTCATTTGACTTTCATTTGATTCAATTAGCTTTGTTTGACTTCATTTTACATTAATTTGATTCAATTAGCTTTGTTGAATGCATTTGAGTTTCATTTGATTCTATTACCTTTAATTGAATGCATTTGAGATTCATTTGATTCAATAAGTTTTGTTTGACTTCATTTGACTTTCATTTGATTCAATTAGCTTTGTTGAATGCATTTGAGTTTGATTTGATTCAATTAGCTATGTTTCACTTTGTTTGACATTCATTTGATTCAATTAGCTTTGTTTAACTTCATTTTACTTTAATTTGATTCAATTAGCTTTGTTGAATGCATTTGAGTTTAATTTGATTCAATTAGCTTTAATTAAATGCATTTGAGATTCATTTGATTCAATAAGTTTTGTTTGACTTCATTTGACTTTCATTTGATTCAATTAGCCTTGTTGAATGCATATGAGTTTCATTTGATTCTATTAGCTATGTTTCACTTTGTTTGAAATTCATTTGATTCAATTAGCTTTGTTTGACTTTATTTTACTTTAATTTGATTCAATTAGCTTTGTTGAATGCATTTGAGTTTCATTTGATTTAATTAGCTTTATTGAATGCATTTGAGTTTATTTGATTCAATTAGCTTTGTTGAATGCATTTGAGTTTCATTTGTTTCAATTAGCTTTATTGGACTTCATTTGACTTTTGTTTGATACGATTAGCTTTGTTTGACTTCATTTGATTCAATTAGCTTTCTTTGCCTTTATTTTACTTTAATTTGATTCAATTAGCTTTGTTGAATGCATTTGAGTTTAATTTGATTCAATTAGCTTTAATTGAATGCATTTGAGATTCATTTGATGCAATAAGTTTTGTTTGACTTCATTTGACTTTCATTTGATTCAATTAGCCTTGTTGAATGCATTTGACTTTCATTTGATTCTATTAGCTATGTTTCACTTTGTTTGACATTCATTTGATTCAATTAGCTTTGTTTGACTTTATTTTACTTTAATTTGATTCAATTAGCTTTGTTGAATGCATTTGAGTTTCATTTGATTTAATTAGCTTTGTTGAATGCATTTGAGTTTATTTGATTCAATTAGCTTTGTTGATTGCATTTGAGTTTCATTTGTTTCAATTAGCTTTATTGGACTTCATTTGACTTTCGTTTGATACGATTAGCTTTGTTTGACTTCATTTGATTCAATTAGCTTTCTTTGCCTTTATTTTACTTTAATTTGATTCAATTAGCTTTGTTGAATGCATTTGAGTTTCATTTGATTCAATTAGCTTTATTGAATGTATTTGAGTTTCATTTGATTCAATAAGTTTTGTTTAACTTCGCTTGACTTTAATTTGAATCAATTAGCTTTGTTGAATGCATTTGACTTTCATTTGATTCAATTAGCTTTGTTTGACTTCATTTAACTTTAATTTGATTCAATTAGGTTTGTTGAATGCATTTGAGTTTCATTTGATTTAATTAGCTTTGTTGAATGCATTTGAGTTTATTTGATTCAATTAGCTTTGATGAATGCATTTGAGTTTCATTTGATTCAAGCTTTCTTGGACTTCATTTGACTTTCGTTTGATACGATTAGCATTGTTTGACTTCAATTGATTCAATTAGCTTTGCTTGACTTCATTTTACTTTAATTTGATTCAATTACCTATGTTGAATGCATTTGAGTTTCATTTGATTCAATTAGCTTTGTTGAATGCATTTGAGTATCATTTGATTCAATTAGCTTTGTTGAATGCATTTGAGTTTCATTTGATTATATTTGCTATGTTTGACATTGTTTGACTTTCATTTGATTCAATTAGCTTTGTTTGACTTCATTTGACTTTTATATGATTCAATTAGCTTTGTTTGACTTCATTTAACTTTAATTTAATTCAATTAGCTTTGTTGAATGCTTTTGAGTTTCATTTGATTCAATTACCTTTGTTGAATGCATTTGAGTTTCATTTGATTCTATGAGCTATGTTTGACTTCATTTGACTTTCATTTGATTCAATTAGCTTTGTTTGACTTCATTTTACATTAATTTGATTCAATTAGCTTTGTTGAATGTATTTGAGTTTCATTTGATTCTATGAGCTATGTTTGACTTCATTTGACTTTCATTTGATTCAATTAGCTTTGTTTGACTTCATTTTACATTAATTTGATTCAATTAGCTTTGTTGAATGCATTTGAGTTTAATTTGATTCAATTACCTTTAATTGAATGCATTTGAGATTCATTTGATTCAATAAGTTTTGTTTGACTTCATTTGACTTTCATTTGATTCAATTAGCTTTGTTGAATGCATTTGAGTTTCATTTGATTCAATTAGCTATGTTTTACTTTGTTTGACATTCATTTGATTCAATTAGCTTTGTTTCACTTCATTTTACTTTAATTTGATTCAATTAGCTTTGTTGAATGCATTTGAGTTTAATTTGATTCAATTAGCTTTAATTAAATGCATTTGAGATTCATTTGATTCAATAAGTTTTGTTTGACTTCATTTGACTTTCATTTGATTCAATTAGCCTTGTTGAATGCATATGAGTTTCATTAGATTCTATGATGTATTTGATCTAGGAAAACCAAATACTAGAGTAAACTTGCGGAAGATTGTAGTATTAATTCGAACAAAAGTAACCAAGGATAGTTCCTAGTTGCTCAATGATAAAGGCAAAGCCACCACAAGGAACAAACTAAGGGTTTTGACGCGTAAAGGCAAAGGCACCAGCAATCAAGAGGGATGAATACTCAAAGCATTCGAAAAGCACAAAGCATAAACTGAATTCATTGATTAAATCACACGTACAACTTAAGCTATTTATAAGCACACATAAAACGTAAATCCTAATAGGTTTAGGACAATTCCCTAAATCCTAGACTCCTAAAAGAAATCAAACACCTAACTACCTCCTTAAAAACGCCACTTAGGCTAACACTCCTAAGAATATCAAACTCTACTCTAAAAAACCGATTCTAGTTAGGAAAACACTCCTAAAGCAAATCAAACACTACACTCCTAGTTGCTGGTCATAATCAAGCTTTACCATGCATACTAGTACGTGTGAGTGTGATGATGATCCTAGGAATCTTCCATGCATAGCCTCAATTGACTCCACATCCAAAATGACACTCTTATGCATTAAGGCTAGCACATCCATACTTGGATCATACTCCTCTTCTTCGAAAACAATTGTCCTCAATTGAGCCACATCATCATCATGAACATAGGGTGATAAGTCGCCAATGTTGAATGTAGAACTTACACCATAGTCTTCCGGCAGCTCCAACTTGAAGGCATTGTCGTTATACTTCTCAATGATTTTGAAAGGTCCTTCTGATCTAGGCATCAACTTGTTTTTTCGCATATTAGGAAACCTTTCTTTACGCAAATGTAGCCATACCAAATCACCAACCTTATACTCATGTTGCTTGCGGTTCTTGTTGGCTAACACCTTGTACCTGTCGTTTACCTTCTCGATCCTTGCGCGTACTTGGGCGTGCAACTTCAACATGGCTTGCGCCTTAGCTTGAGCATCTCCATGCACGTAATCACCCTTTGGCAAAGGAATGAGATCAATAGGCAATCTTGGATTGACACCATACACTACTTCAAACGGAGAATGACGAGTTGCATAAGTAGGAGATCTATTGTATGCAAACTTCGGCATGAGATAACTTGACATCCCAATCCTTAGTACTCTTGCTAACCAAGCCTCAAGCAAAGCCCCCAAGTGTTCGGTTTGTCACTTCCGTCTCGCCCATCATTTTGAGGATGATGAGAAGTGCTAAAACAAAGCTTAGTACCAAGCATCTTCCATAAAGTCTTCCAGAAATAACTCATGAACTTGGTGTCTCGATCACTCACAATTGTTTTAGGCACCCCATGTAAACGTACAATCTCCTTAAAATACAAATCAGCCACTTTTGATGCATCATCCGTTTTGTGGCAAGGAATGAAGTGAGCCATTTTAGAAAAACGGTCCACCACCACCATAATGGAGTCCTTACCTCTTTGTGTACGAGGCAAACCCACAATGAAATCCATGGAGACATCCTCCCAAGGGAATTCCGAACAGGTAAGGGAGTATACAATCCTTGATGAAACGTACTCTTTGCCTTCGACAAGTAGCACATCTAGTAATAACTCCTTGAACATCTCCTTGCATCTTTGGCCAATAAAAATGCTCTTGCAACATTGCAAGTGTCTTGGTAATACCAAAATGGCCAAGCAATGCCTCCCCATGAGCCTCCTCCTAACAAGTAATTCACGAATTGAACAAGATGGAATGCAAAGCTTGTTACCTTTGAAAAGGAAACCCTCGTGCATGACATAGGATCCCACGGCCCCTTTGACACATTCACCAACAATAGGCCCAAAATCAACATCTTCCTTGTAATACTCTTTAAGAAGCTCGAACCCTAACAACTTGGATTGTAACACACCAATCAAAGTATGCCTCCTTGAAAGAGCATCAGCTACCACATTATTTTTGCCTTCTTTGTACTTGGAAGAAAAGTTGAAAGATTGAAGGAACTCAACCCATTTTACATGCCGTGGATTGAGCTTTTGCTTGCCCATGTATATGCTTAAGAGCCTCATGATCCGAATGCAACACAAAGTGACTAGGACGTAAATAATGACTCCAATGATCCAACGCCCTCACTATTGCATAGAATTCCTTGTCATAGGTAGAATAGTTTAACCTTGCGCCATTCAATTTCTCGCTAAAGTAAGCTATGGGACGCTTACCTTGCACCAAAACTGCTCCAATGCCAACTCCACTAGCATCACACTCCACCTCAAAAGGTTGTGAAAAATCGAGCAAAGCTAGGATGGGCGTGTTGCACAATAGTTGTTTAATAGTCTCGAAGGCTTGTTGGGCTGCCTACTACCACTCAAACTTCCCTTGCTTAATACATTCGGTCATGGGAGCCATAATGCTACTGAAATTCTTCACAAAACGCCTATAAAAAGAAGCAAGACCATGAAAAGACCTTACTTGGGAGATAGTAGTAGGCGTAGGCCACGAATTTATGGCTTCCACTTTGGAGGGATCAAATCAAACGCCATCCTTAGAAACTATATAACCAAGAAAAGTGACGCTGGGAACAAGGAAATAGCACTTCTCCACCTTAGCATAGAGTTGCTGCCTCCTTAATACTTCGAATACGGCCCTCAAATGGCCCATATGTTCAAGCAACACTTCGACTATAAATCAAAATGTCATCGAGGTATACCACCACAAATTTGCCCAAGAAAGGTTTGAGCATTTCATTCATCAACCGCATGAAAGTACTAGGAGCATTAGTAAGACCAAATGGCATCACAAGCCATTCATAAAGACCCACCTTAGTCTTGAAAGCCGTCTTCCACTCATCTCCTTCCCTCATTCTAATTTGGTGGTAACCACTTCTCAAGTCTATCTTGGAGAACAACTGTCGAACCATGCAATTCATCAAGCAAATCATCAAGTCTAGGAATAGGAAACCTATACTTGATAGTTATATTATTCACGGCTCTAGAATCAATGCACATGCGCCAAGTCCCATCCTTCTTTGGCACCAATAAAGCGGAACTAAGACAAGGGGCTCATACTTTCCCTCACATATTCCTCTCCATCAACTCCTCAATTTGTCTTTGAAGCTCTTTCGTCTCTTGAGGGTTACACCTATAGGCTGCCTTGTTTGGTAAAGAAGCTCCAGGAATAAGGTCAATTTGGTGCTCAATGCCTCTAATAGGTGGTAATCCCGGGGTAAATCATTAGGGAACACATCCACAAAGTCCTCCAAAATCGAGCTACACACCGAGGAACGGTTGGTTGTGAGTTTGTGGTGCTCTCCTCACTCACTTGAACCAACAAATACCCACCTCCCTCCTTCTCTAACTCATGAGTAATTTGTTTTTCGATCAACAACAAACTCTCTTTGGCGTGGGATTTAGAGACAACAAGAGGTTTCAAGGCGGTTTTCTTATTCCCAATAGTGGCAATATACACATTGGCACGTCCATCATACTTCACAAACCGATCATATTGCCAAGGACGTCCTAATAAGACATGACATGCGTCCATATTCACCACATCACATAACACTTCATCCCTAAATTTACCAATTTCAAAAGAAATAAGGGCTTGTTTATTTACCTTAACATGCTTGCCATCACTTAGCCAATGTAATTTGTAAGGTTTGGGATGAGGTGTGGTTGGCCACTTAAGCTTATCAATCAACGTAGTAGAGGCCACATTGGTGCAACTTCCCGTGTCAATGATCAAATCACACAATCTTTCCTTCACAAGGCAACGTGTAAGGATGATTTTGTCCCTTTGAGTCTCCCAAGGGTGCTGCTTTGGAGTGAAGGGTGCGCATGATGAGTGCTTGGCCCTCCATCACCGGTTCCTCCTCCCGAATCGGCTACATATGCATCCTCCTCATTGCCCCCATACTCCTCTTCTTCGAAGCTTGGGTCCTCCTTGGAAGCATATGCCTCGTCAATCTCACGAATGTCCCTCAATGTCATGACACGATTGTTTGGACAATCTTTGATCACATGGCCATACCCCTTGCACTTAAAACAAATTCGTCTCTCCTCCGTGGGTAAGGGTTGTGATGACTTGCCCTTGTCTTGCTTGAATTTGTCAAACTTGGGCGTGAATTTGGACGTGTTGCCCCCACTTTTCTCTCCTTGAGTTTTCTCAAAACTCCTCACAAACGGCTTTGGAAACGATGCCTTCTTAGCTTTGGCATGTTTCTCAACTCTCATGGCTACTTGACATACCTCCTCAAAGCTCCAATAGGGTTGCAAATCAACCTTCTTCGATATTTTCTTGTCAAGACCCCCAATAAATCGTGCTATTTTAAACTCAACTTTCTCCTCCACATCGCACATCATGGTCAATCTTTCAAATTCAGCCACATATTCCTCGACACTAAGGGTGTTTTGCTTGAAAGCTTGAAGCTTTATGTACATGTCTTGGATAAAATCCGTGGGCAAAAATCGTTTCTTCATACGAACCTTGAGTTGTTCCCATGAATCAAGGCGTGGCTTCCCTTCCTTCCTCCGTTTGTTTTTGAGATTTTCGAACCAAAGGCTTGCATAGGATGTTAGTTTTAGCACAGCCACCTTAAAACGTTTGTGATCATCATAATCCTTATAATCAAAAACGCGTTCAATCCTTTGTAGCCATTCTAAGAACTTTTCGGGTTTCATCTTGCCATCAAATTCGGGAGATCAAGTCTCAATCCCCTATCATCATCATCTTCTTGTTGCCTTCGTCGAGGTCTCCCTTGGGGTTGCTCCCCTTCCGAACTAGACTCATGTATAGAAGGCACACTCCTACTAGGACTAGGAGATTGATTTCTATGCGGAACTCCTTGTTGATTTCGGAAAAGATGAACAAGTTCATCCATGCGTGCTCTTAGGTCGGCTATTTCTCTATCTCGACGCAATTCATTGGCTTGATTGAGTGTAAGGCCTCGAGGGACTCGAACCTCGTTGTCCTCGTCACTTTGAGCACCGTCCATAATGAAGACTCCAAACAGAACTTGGATCTTGGATGAATTTTTTTGCCCTTCACGTTTCTAGTGTGAAGATATTTAGTGAAGTTTTGTGAAAAACACAAAATCTTGAGAAAAAGATGGAGTCTTGGAAGGTTTCTTTGAATGTGTTTGTGTAATGGAGGGATGTACTTTAGTGAAGTTTTGTGGAAATTTCGGAATCTTGAAAAAAAGGTTCAATCTTTAAGGTGTTCTTGAAGGCTGAATACTCTCCTTCAATGGCCGAAAAAAAAAATTCTCAAGGATGAGAACCAAAGCTCTGGATACCAAGATGATGTATTTGATCTAGGAAAACCAAATACTAGAGTGAACGTGCGGAAGATTGTAGTATTAATTCGAACAAAAGTAACCAAGGATAGTTCCTAGTTGCTCAATGATAAAGGCAAAGCCACCACAAGGAACAAACTAAGGGTTTTGACGCGTAAAGGCAAAGCCACCAGCAATCAAGAGGGATGAATACTCAAAGCATTCGAAAAGCACAAAGCATAAACTGAATTCATTGATTAAATCACACGTACAACTTAAGCTATTTATAAGCACACATAAAACGTAAATCCTAATAGGTTTAGGACAATTCCCTAAATCCTAGACTCCTAAAAGAAATCAAACACCTAACAACCTCCTTAAAAACCGCCACTTAGGCTAACACTCCTAAGAATATCAAACTCTACTCTAAAAAACCGATTCTAGTTAGGAAAACACTCCTAAAGCAAATCAAACACTACACTCCTAGTTGCTGGTCATAATCAAGCTTTACCATGCATACTAGTACGTGTGAGTGTGATGATGATCCTAGGAATCTTCCATGCATAGCCTCAATTGACTCCACATCCAAAATGACACTTTTATGCATTAAGGCTAGCACATCCATACTTGGATCATTCTATTAGCTATGTTTCACTTTGTTTGACATTCATTTGATTCAATTAGCTTTGTTTGACTTTATTTTACTTTAATTTGATTCAATTAGCTTTGTTGAATGCATTTGAGTTTCATTTGATTTAATTAGCTTTGTTGAATGCATTTGAGTTTATTTGATTCAATTAGCTTTGTTGAATGCATTTGAGTTTCATTTGTTTCAATTAGCTTTATTGGACTTCATTTGACTTTTGTTTGATACGATTAGCTTTATTTGACTACATTTGATTCAATTAGCTTTCTTTGCCTTTATTTTACTTTAATTTGATTCAATTAGCTTTGTTGAATGCATTTGAGTTTAATTTGATTCAATTAGCTTTAATTGAATGCATTTGAGATTCATTTGATTCAATAAGTTTTGTTTGACTTCATTTGACTTTCATTTGATTCAATTAGCCTTGTTGAATGCATTTGACTTTCATTTGATTCTATTAGCTATGTTTCACTTTGTTTGACATTCATTTGATTCAATTAGCTTTGTTTGACTTTATTTTACTTTAATTTGATTCAATTAGCTTTGTTGAATGCATTTGAGTTTCATTTGATTTAATTAGCTTTGTTGAATGCATTTGAGTTTATTTGATTCAATTAGCTTTGTTGATTGCATTTGAGTTTCATTTGTTTCAATTAGCTTTATTGGACTTCATTTGACTTTCGTTTGATACGATTAGCTTTGTTTGACTTCATTTGATTCAATTAGCTTTCTTTGCCTTTATTTTACTTTAATTTGATTCAATTAGCTTTGTTGAATGCATTTGAGTTTCATTTGATTCAATTAGCTGTATTTGAGTTTCATTTGATTCAATAAGTTTTGTTTAACTTCGCTTGACTTTAATTTGAATCAAATAGCTTTGTTGAATGCATTTGACTTTCATTTGATTCAATTAGCTTTGTTTGACTTCATTTAACTTTAATTTGATTCAATTAGGTTTGTTGAATGCATTTGAGTTTCATTTGATTTAATTAGCTTTGTTGAATGCATTTGAGTTTATTTGATTCAATTAGCTTTGATGAATGCATTTGAGTTTCATTTGATTCAAGCTTTCTTGGACTTCATTTTGACTTTCGTTTGATACGATTAGCATTGTTTGACTTCAATTGATTCAATTAGCTTTGTTTGACTTCATTTTACTTTAATTTGATTCAATTACCTTTGTTGAATGCATTTGAGTTTCATTTGATTCAATTAGCTTTGTTGAATGCATTTGAGTATCATTTGATTCAATTAGCTTTGTTGAATGCATTTGAGTTTCATTTGATTATATTTGCTATGTTTGACATTGTTTGACTTTCATTTGATTCAATTAGCTTTGTTTGACTTCATTTGACTTTTATTTGATTCAATTAGCTTTGTTTGACTTCATTTAACTTTAATTTGATTCAATTTGCTTTGTTGAATGCATTTGAGTTTCATTTGATTCAATTACCTTTGTTGAATGCATTTGAGTTTCATTTGATTCTATGAGCTATGTTTGACTTCATTTGACTTTCATTTGATTCAATTAGCTTTGTTTGACTTCATTTTACATTAATTTGATTCAATTAGCTTTGTTGAATGCATTTGAGTTTAATTTGATTCAATTACCTTTAATTGAATGCATTTGAGATTCAATTGATTCAATAAGTTTTGTTTGACTTCATTTGACTTTCTTTTGATTCAATTAGCTTTGTTGAATGTATTTGAGTTTCATTTGATTCAATTAGCTATGTTTCACTTTGTTTGACATTCATTTGATTGAATTAGCTTTGTTTAACTTCATTTTACTTTAATTTGATTCAATTAGCTTTGTTGAATGCATTTGAGTTTAAATTGATTCAATTAGCTTTAATTAAATGCATTTGAGATTCATTTGATTCAATAAGTTTTGTTTGACTTCATTTGACTTTCATTTGATTCAATTAGCCTTGTTGAATGCATATGAGTTTCATTTGATTCTATTAGCTATGTTTCACTTTGTTTGACATTCATTTGATTCAATTAGCTTTGTTTGACTTTATTTTACTTTAATTTGATTCAATTAGCTTTGTTGAATGCATTTGAGTTTCATTTGATTTAATTAGCTTTGTTGAATGCATTTGAGTTTATTTGATTCAATTAGCTTTGTTGAATGCATTTGAGTTTCATTTGTTTCAATTAGCTTTATTGGACTTCATTTGACTTTTGTTTGATACGATTAGCTTTGTTTGACTTCATTTGATTCAATTAGCTTTCTTTGCCTTTATTTTACTTTAATTTGATTCAATTAGCTTTGTTGAATGCATTTGAGTTTAATTTGATTCAATTAGCTTTAATTGAATGCATTTGAGATTCATTTGATTCAATAAGTTTTGTTTGACTTCATTTGACTTTCATTTGATTCAATTAGCCTTGTTGAATGCATTTGACTTTCATTTGATTCTATTAGCTATGTTTCACTTTGTTTGACATTCATTTGATTCAATTAGCTTTGTTTGACTTTATTTTACTTTAACTTGATTCAATTAGCTTTGTTGAATGCATTTGAGTTTCATTTGATTTAATTAGCTTTGTTGAATGCATTTGAGTTTATTTGATTCAATTAGCTTTGTTGAATGCATTTGAGTTTCATTTGTTTCAATTAGCTTTATTGGACTTCATTTGACTTTCGTTTGATACGATTAGCTTTGTTTGACTTCATTTGATTCAATTAGCTTTCTTTGCCTTTATTTTACTTTAATTTGAATCAATTAGCTTTGTTAAATGCATTTGATTTTCTTTTGATTCAATTAGCTTTACTGAATGTATTTGAGTTTCATTTGATTCAATAAGTTTTGTTTAACTTCGCTTGACTTTAATTTGAATCAATTAGCTTTGTTGAATGTATTTGACTTTCATTTGATTCAATTAACTTTGTTTGACTTCATTTTACATTAATTTGATTCAATTAGCTTTGTTGAATGCATTTGAGTTTAATTTGATTCAATTAGCTTTAATTGAATGCATTTGAGATTCACTTGATTCAATAAGTTTTGTTTGACTTCATTTGACTTTCATTTGATTCAATTAGCTTTGTTGAATGCATTTGAGTTTAATTTGATTCAATTAGCTATGTTTCACTTTGTTTGACATTCATTTGATTCAATTAGCTTTGTTTAACTTCATTTTACTTTAATTTGATTCAATTAGCTTTGTTGAATGCATTTGAGTTTAATTTGATTCAATTAGCTTTAATTGAATGCATTTGAGATTCATTTGATTCAATAAGTTTTGTTTGACTTCATTTGACTTTCATTTGATTCAATTAGCCTTGTTGAATGCATATGAGTTTCATTTGATTCTATTAGCTATGTTTCACTTTGTTTGACATTCATTTGATTCAATTAGCTTTGTTTGACTTCATTTAACTTTAATTTGATTCAATTAGGTTTGTTGAATGCATTTGAGTTTCATTTGATTTAATTAGCTTTGTTGAATGCATTTGAGTTTATTTGATTCAATTAGCTTTGATGAATGCATTTGAGTTTCATTTGATTCAAGCTTTCTTGGACTTCATTTGACTTTCGTTTGATACGATTAGCATTGTTTGACTTCATTTGATTCAATTAGCTTTGTTTGACTTCATTTTACTTTAATTTGATTCAATTACCTTTGTTGAATGCATTTGAGTTTCATTTGATTCAATTAGCTTTGTTGAATGCATTTGAGTATCATTTGATTCAATTAGCTTTGTTGAATGCATTTGAGTTTCATTTGATTATATTTGCTATGTTTGACATTGTTTGACTTTCATTTGATTCAATTAGCTTTGTTTGACTTCATTTGACTTTTATTTGATTCAATTAGCTTTGTTTGACTTCATTTAACTTTAATTTGATTCAATTAGCTTTGTTGAATGCATTTGAGTTTCATTTGATTCAATTACCTTTGTTGAATGCATTTGAGTTTCATTTGATTCTATGAGCTATGTTTGACTTCATTTGACTTTCATTTGATTCAATTAGCTTTGTTTGACTTCATTTTACATTAATTTGATTCAATTAGCTTTGTTGAATGCATTTGAGTTTAATTTGATTCAATTACCTTTAATTGAATGCATTTGAGATTCATTTGATTCAATAAGTTTTGTTTGACTTCATTTGACTTTCATTTGATTCAATTAGCTTTGTTAAATACATTTGAGTTTCATTTGATTCAATTAGCTATGTTTCACTTTGTTTGACATTCATTTGATTCAATTAGCTTTGTTTAACTTCATTTTACTTTAATTTGATTCAATTAGCTTTGTTGAATGCATTTGAGTTTAATTTGATTCAATTAGCTTTAATTAAATGCATTTCAGATTCATTTGATTCAATAAGTTTTGTTTGACTTCATTTGACTTTCATTTGATTCAATTAGCCTTGTTGAATGCATATGAGTTTCATTTGATTCTATTAGCTATGTTTCACTTTGTTTGACATTCATTTGATTCAATTAGCTTTGTTTGAATTTATTTTACTTTAATTTGATTCAATTAGCTTTGTTGAATGCATTTGAGTTTCATTTGATTTAATTAGCTTTGTTGAATGCATTTGAGTTTATTTGATTCAATTAGCTTTGTTGAATGCATTTGAGTTTCATTTGTTTCAATTAGCTTTATTGGACTTCATTTGACTTTTGTTTGATACGATTAGCTTTGTTTGACTTCATTTGATTCAATTAGCTTTCTTTGCCTTTATTTTACTTTAATTTGATTCAATTAGCTTTGTTGAATGCATTTGAGTTTAATTTGATTCAATTAGCTTTAATTGAATGCATTTGAGATTCATTTGATTCAATAAGTTTTGTTTGACTTCATTTGACTTTCATTTGATTCAATTAGCCTTGTTGAATGCATTTGACTTTCATTTGATTCTATTAACTATGTTTCACTTTGTTTGACATTCATTTGATTCAATTAGCTTTGTTTGACTTTATTTTACTTTAATTTGATTCAATTAGCTTTGTTGAATGCATTTGAGTTTCATTTGATTTAATTAGCTTTGTTGAATGCATTTGAGTTTATTTGATTCAATTAGCTTTGTTGATTGCATTTGAGTTTCATTTGTTTCAATTAGCTTTATTGGACTTCATTTGACTTTCGTTTGATACGATTAGCTTTGTTTGACTTCATTTGATTCAATTAGCTTTCTTTGCCTTTATTTTACTTTAATTTGATTCAATTAGCTTTGTTGAATGCATTTGAGTTTCATTTGATTCAATTAGCTTTACTTGAATGTATTTGAGTTTCATTTGATTCAATAAGTTTTGTTTAACTTCGCTTGACTTTAATTTGAATCAATTAGCTTTGTTGAATGCATTTGACTTTCATTTGATTCAATTAGCTTTGTTTGACTTCATTTAACTTTAATTTGATTCAATTAGGTTTGTTGAATGCATTTGAGTTTCATTTGATTTAATTAGCTTTGTTGAATGCATTTGAGTTTATTTGATTCAATTAGCTTTGATGAATGCATTTGAGTTTCATTTGATTCAAGCTTTCTTGGACTTCATTTGACTTTCGTTTGATACGATTAGCATTGTTTGACTTCAATTGATTCAATTAGCTTTGTTTGACTTCATTTTAGTTTCATTTGATTCAATTAGCTTTGTTGAATGCATTTGAGTATCATTTGATTCAATTAGCTTTGTTGAATGCATTTGAGTTTCATTTGATTATATTTGCTATGTTTGACATTGTTTGACTTTCATTTGATTCAATTAGCTTTGTTTGACTTCATTTGACTTTTATTTGATTCAATTAGCTTTGTTTGACTTCATTTAACTTTAATTTGATTCAATTAGCTTTGTTGAATGCATTTGAGTTTCATTTGATTTAATTACCTTTGTTGAATGCATTTGAGTTTCATTTGATTCTATTAGCTATGTTTGACTTCATTTGACTTTCATTTGATTCAATTAGCTTTGTTTGACTTCGTTTTACATTAATTTGATTCAATTAGCTTTGTTGAATGCATTTGAGTTTAATTTGATTCAATTAGCTTTAATTGAATG
Organism: Beta corolliflora; assembly: GCA_947648045.1. Lineage (NCBI taxonomy): Eukaryota > Viridiplantae > Streptophyta > Magnoliopsida > Caryophyllales > Amaranthaceae > Beta > Beta corolliflora. The sequence continues at coordinate 214,523 of CANSZD010003463.1, read as the reverse complement.
CATTTGAGATTCACTTGATTCAATAAGTTTTGTTTGACTTCATTTGACTTTCATTTGATTCAATTAGCTTTGTTGAATGCATTTGAGTTTAATTTGATTCAATTAGCTATGTTTCACTTTGTTTGACATTCATTTGATTCAATTAGCTTTGTTTAACTTCATTTTACTTTAATTTGATTCAATTAGCTTTGTTGAATGCATTTGAGTTTAATTTGATTCAATTAGCTTTAATTGAATGCATTTGAGATTCATTTGATTCAATAAGTTTTGTTTGACTTCATTTGACTTTCATTTGATTCAATTAGCCTTGTTGAATGCATATGAGTTTCATTTGATTCTATTAGCTATGTTTCACTTTGTTTGACATTCATTTGATTCAATTAGCTTTGTTTGACTTCATTTAACTTTAATTTGATTCAATTAGGTTTGTTGAATGCATTTGAGTTTCATTTGATTTAATTAGCTTTGTTGAATGCATTTGAGTTTATTTGATTCAATTAGCTTTGATGAATGCATTTGAGTTTCATTTGATTCAAGCTTTCTTGGACTTCATTTGACTTTCGTTTGATACGATTAGCATTGTTTGACTTCAATTGATTCAATTAGCTTTGCTTGACTTCATTTTACTTTAATTTGATTCAATTACCTTTGTTGAATGCATTTGAGTTTCATTTGATTCAATTAGCTTTGTTGAATGCATTTGAGTATCATTTGATTCAATTAGCTTTGTTGAATGCATTTGAGTTTCATTTGATTATATTTGCTATGTTTGACATTGTTTGACTTTCATTTGATTCAATTAGCTTTGTTTGACTTCATTTGACTTTTATTTGATTCAATTAGCTTTGTTTGACTTCATTTAACTTTAATTTGATTCAATTAGCTTTGTTGAATGCATTTGAGTTTCATTTGATTCAATTACCTTTGTTGAATGCATTTGAGTTTCATTTGATTCTATGAGCTATGTTTGACTTCATTTGACTTTCATTTGATTCAATTAGCTTTGTTTGACTTCATTTTACATTAATTTGATTCAATTATCTTTGTTGAATGCATTTGAGTTTAATTTGATTCAATTACCTTTAATTGAATGCATTTGAGATTCATTTGATTCAATAAGTTTTGTTTGACTTCATTTGACTTTCATTTGATTCAATTAGCTTTGTTGAATACATTTGAGTTTCATTTGATTCAATTAGCTATGTTTCACTTTGTTTGACATTCATTTGATTCAATTAGCTTTGTTTAACTTCATTTTACTTTAATTTGATTCAATTAGCTTTGTTGAATGCATTTGAGTTTAATTTGATTCAATTAGCTTTAATTAAATGCATTTCACATTCATTTGATTCAATAAGTTTTGTTTGACTTCATTTGACTTTCATTTGATTCAATTAGCCTTGTTGAATGCATATGAGTTTCATTTGATTCTATAAGCTATGTTTCACTTTGTTTGACATTCATTTGATTCAATTAGCTTTGTTTGACTTTATTTTACTTTATTTTGATTCAATTAGCTTTGTTGAATGCATTTGAGTTTCATTTGATTTAATTAGCTTTGTTGAATGCATTTGAGTTTATTTGATTCAATTAGCTTTGTTGAATGCATTTGAGTTTCATTTGTTTCAATTAGCTTTATTGGACTTCATTTGACTTTTGTTTGATACGATTAGCTTTGTTTGACTTCATTTGATTCAATTAGCTTTCTTTGCCTTTATTTTACTTTAATTTGATTCAATTAGCTTTGTTGAATGCATTTGAGTTTAATTTGATTCAATTAGCTTTAATTGAATGCATTTGAGATTCATTTGATTCAATAAGTTTTGTTTGACTTCATTTGACTTTCATTTGATTCAATTAGCCTTGTTGAATGCATTTGACTTTCATTTGATTCTATTAACTATGTTTCACTTTGTTTGACATTCATTTGATTCAATTAGCTTTGTTTAACTTTATTTTACTTTAATTTGATTCAATTAGCTTTGTTGAATGCATTTGAGTTTCATTTGATTTAATTAGCTTTGTTGAATGCATTTGAGTTTATTTGATTCAATTAGCTTTGTTGATTGCATTTGAGTTTCATTTGTTTCAATTAGCTTTATTGGACTTCATTTGACTTTCGTTTGATACGATTAGCTTTGTTTGACTTCATTTGATTCAATTAGCTTTCTTTGCCTTTATTTTACTTTAATTTGATTCAATTAGCTTTGTTGAATGCATTTGAGTTTCATTTGATTCAATTAGCTTTACTGAATGTATTTGAGTTTCATTTGATTCAATAAGTTTTGTTTAACTTCGCTTGACTTTAATTTGAATCAATTAGCTTTGTTGAATGCATTTGACTTTCATTTGATTCAATTAGCTTTGTTTGACTTCATTTAACTTTAATTTGATTCAATTAGGTTTGTTGAATGCATTTGATTTTCATTTGATTTAATTAGCTTTGTTGAATGCATTTGAGTTTATTTGATTCAATTAGCTTTGATGAATGCATTTGAGTTTCATTTGATTCAAGCTTTCTTGGACTTCATTTGACTTTCGTTTGATACGATTAGCATTGTTTGACTTCAATTGATTCAATTAGCTTTGTTTGACTTCATTTTACTTTAATTTGATTCAATTACCTTTGATGAATGCATTGGAGTTTCATTTGATTCAATTAGCTTTGTTGAATGCATTTGAGTATCATTTGATTCAATTAGCTTTGTTGAATGCATTTGAGTTTCATTTGATTATATTTGCTATGTTTGACATTGTTTGACTTTCATTTGATTCAATTAGCTTTGTTTGACTTCATTTGACTTTTATTTGATTCAATTAGCTTTGTTTGACTTCATTTAACTTTAATTTGATTCAATTAGCTTTGTTGAATGCATTTGAGTTTCATTTGATTTAATTACCTTTGTTTAATGCATTTGAGTTTCATTTGATTCTATGAGCTATGTTTGACTTCATTTGACTTTCATTTGATTCAATTAGCTTTGTTTGACTTCGTTTTACATTAATTTGATTCAATTAGCTTTGTTGAATGCATTTGAGTTTAATTTGATTCAATTAGCTTTAATTGAATGCATTTGAGATTCACTTGATTCAATAAGTTTTGTTTGACTTCATTTGACTTTCATTTGATTCAATTAGCTTTGTTGAATGCATTTGAGTTTAATTTGATTCAATTAGCTATGTTTCACTTTGTTTGACATTCATTTGATTCAATTAGCTTTGTTTAACTTCATTTTACTTTAATTTGATTCAATTAGCTTTGTTGAATGCATTTGAGTTTAATTTGATTCAATTAGCTTTAATTGAATGCATTGGAGATTCATTTGATTCAATAAGTTTTGTTTGACTTCATTTGACTTTCATTTGATTCAATTAGCCTTGTTGAATGCATATGAGTTTCATTTGATTCTATTAGCTATGTTTCACTTTGTTTGACATTCATTTGATTCAATTAGCTTTGTTTGACTTCATTTAACTTTAATTTGATTCAATTAGGTTTGTTGAATGCATTTGAGTTTCATTTGATTTAATTAGCTTTGTTGAATGCATTTGAGTTTATTTGATTCAATTAGCTTTGATGAATGCATTTGAGTTTCATTTGATTCAAGCTGTCTTGGACTTCATTTGACTTTCGTTTGATACGATTAGCATTGTTTGACTTCATTTGATTCAATTAGCTTTGTTTGACTTCATTTTACTTTAATTTGATTCAATTACCTTTGTTGAATGCATTTGAGTTTCATTTGATTCAATTAGCTTTGTTGAATGCATTTGAGTATCATTTGATTCAATTAGCTTTGTTGAATGCATTTGAGTTTCATTTGATTATATTTGCTATGTTTGACATTGTTTGACTTTCATTTGATTCAATTAGCTTTGTTTGACTTCATTTGACTTTTATTTGATTCAATTAGCTTTGTTTGACTTCATTTAACTTTAATTTGATTCAATTAGCTTTGTTGAATGCATTTGAGTTTCATTTGATTCAATTACCTTTGTTGAATGCATTTGAGTTTCATTTGATTCTATGAGCTATGTTTGACTTCATTTGACTTTCATTTGATTCAATTAGCTTTGTTTGACTTCATTTTACATTAATTTGATTCAATTAGCTTTGTTGAATGCATTTGAGTTGAATTTGATTCAATTACCTTTAATTGAATGCATTTGAGATTCATTTGATTCAATAAGTTTTGTTTGACTTTATTTGACTTTCATTTGATTCAATTAGCTTTGTTGAATGCATTTGAGTTTCATTTGATTCAATTAGCTATGTTTCACTTTGTTTGACATTCATTTGATTCAATTAGCTTTGTTTAACTTCATTTTACTTTAATTTGATTCAATTAGCTTTGTTGAATGCATTTGAGTTTAATTTGATTCAATTAGCTTTAATTAAATGCATTTGAGATTCATTTGATTCAATAAGTTTTTGTTTGACTTCATTTGACTTTCATTTGATTCAATTAGCCTTGTTGAATGCATATGAGTTTCATTTGATTCTATTAGCTATGTTTCACTTTGTTTGACATTCATTTGATTCAATTAGCTTTGTTTGACTTTATTTTACTTTAATTTGATTCAATTAGCTTTGTTGAATACATTTGGGTTTCATTTGATTTAATTAGCTTTGTTGAATGCATTTGAGTTTATTTAATTCAATTAGCTTTGTTGAATGCATTTGAGTTTCATTTGTTTCAATTAGCTTTATTTGACTTCATTTGACTTTTGTTTGATACGATTAGCTTTGTTTGACTTCATTTGATTCAATTAGCTTTCTTTGCCTTTATTTTACTTTAATTTGATTCAATTAGCTTTGTTGATGGTATTTGTGTTTAATTTGATTCAATTAGCTTTAATTGAATGCATTTGAGATTCATTTGATTCAATAAGTTTTGTTTGACTTCATCTGACTTTCATTTGATTCAATTAGCCTTGTTGAATGCATTTGACTTTCATTTGATTCTATTAGCTATGTTTCACTTTGTTTGACATTCATTTGATTCAATTAGCTTTGTTTGACTTTATTTTACTTTAACTTGATTCAATTAGCTTTGTTGAATGCATTTGAGTTTCATTTGATTTAATTAGCTTTGTTGAATGCATTTGAGTTTATTTGATTCAATTAGCTTTGTTGATTGCATTTGAGTTTCATTTGTTTCAATTAGCTTTATTGGACTTCATTTGACTTTCGTTTGATACGATTAGCTTTGTTTGACTTCATTTGATTCAATTAGCTTTCTTTGCCTTTATTTTACTTTAATTTGAATCAATTAGCTTTGTTGAATGCATTTGATTTTCATTTGATTCAATTAGCTTTATTGAATGTATTTGAGTTTCATTTGATTCAATAAGTTTTGTTTAACTTCGCTTGACTTTAATTTGAATCAATTAGCTTTGTTGAATGTATTTGACTTTCATTTGATTCAATTAGCTTTGTTTGACTTCATTTTACATTAATTTGATTCAATTAGCTTTGTTGAATGCATTTGAGTTTAATTTGATTCAATTAGCTTTAATTGAATGCATTTGAGATTCACTTGATTCAATAAGTTTTGTTTGACTTCATTTGACTTTCATTTGATTCAATTAGCTTTGTTGAATGCATTTGAGTTTAATTTGATTCAATTAGCTATGTTTCACTTTGTTTGACATTCATTTGATTCAATTAGCTTTGGTTAACTTCATTTTACTTTAATTTGATTCAATTAGCTTTGTTGAATGCATTTGAGTTTCATTTGATTATATTTGCTATGTTTGACATTGTTTGACTTTCATTTGATTCAATTAGCTTTGTTTGACTTCATTTGACTTTTATTTGATTCAATTAGCTTTGTTTGACTTCATTTAACTTTAATTTGATTCAATTAGCTTTGCTGAATGCATTTGAGTTTCATTTGATTTAATTACCTTTGTTTAATGCATTTGAGTTTCATTTGATTCTATGAGCTATGTTTGACTTCATTTGACTTTCATTTGATTCAATTAGCTTTGTTTGACTTTGTTTTACATTAATTTGATTCAATTAGCTTTGTTGAATGCATTTGAGTTTAATTTGATTCAATTAGATTTAATTGAATGCATTTGAGATTCACTTGATTCAATAAGTTTTGTTTGACTTCATTTGACTTTCATTTGATTCAATTAGCTTTGTTGAATGCATTTGAGTTTAATTTGATTCAATTAGCTATGTTTCACTTTGTTTGACATTCATTTGATTCAATTAGCTTTGTTTAACTTCATTTTACTTTAATTTGATTCAATTAGCTTTGTTGAATGCATTTGAGTTTAATTTGATTCAATTAGCTTTAATTGAATGCATTTGAGATTCATTTGTTCAATAAGTTTTGTTTGACTTAATTTGACTTTCATTTGATTCAATTAGCCTTGTTGAATGCATATGAGTTTCATTTGATTCTATTAGCTATGTTTCACTTTGTTTGACATTCATTTGATTCAATTAGCTTTGTTTGACTTCATTTAACTTTAATTTGATTCAATTAGGTTTGTTGAATGCATTTGAGTTTCATTTGATTTAATTAGCTTTGTTGAATGCATTTGAGTTTATTTGATTCAATTAGCTTTGATGAATGCATTTGAGTTTCATTTGATTCAAGTTGTCTTGGACTTCATTTGACTTTCGTTTGATACGATTAGCATTGTTTGACTTCATTTGATTCAATTAGCTTTGTTTGACTTCATTTTACTTTAATTTGATTCTAATTACCTTTGTTGAATGCATTTGAGTTTCATTTGATTCAATTAGCTTTGTTGAATGCATTTGAGTTTCATTTGATTCAATTACCTTTGTTGAATGCATTTGAGTTTCATTTGATTCTATGAGCTATGTTTGACTTCATTTGACTTTCATTTGATTCAATTAGCTTTGTTTGACTTTATTTTACATTAATTTGATTCAATTAGCTTTGTTGAATGCATTTGAGTTTAATTTGATTCAATTACCTTTAATTGAATGCATTTGAGATTCATTTGATTCAATAAGTTTTGTTTGACTTCATTTGACTTTCTTTTGATTCAATTAGCTTTGTTGAATGTATTTGAGTTTCATTTGATTCAATTAGCTATGTTTCACTTTGTTTGACATTCATTTGATTCAATTAGCTTTGTTTAACTTCATTTTACTTTAATTTGATTCAATTAGCTTTGTTGAATGCATTTGAGTTTAAATTGATTCAATTAGCTTTAATTAAATGCATTTGAGATTCATTTGATTCAATAAGTTTTGTTTGACTTCATTTGACTTTCATTTGATTCAATTAGCCTTGTTGAATGCATATGAGTTTCATTTGATTCTATTAGCTATGTTTCACTTTGTTTGACATTCATTTGATTCAATTAGCTTTGTTTGACTTTATTTTACTTTAATTTGATTCAATTAGCTTTGTTGAATGCATTTGAGTTTCATTTGATTTAATTAGCTTTGTTGAATGCATTTGAGTTTATTTGATTCAATTAGCTTTGTTGAATGCATTTGAGTTTCATTTGTTTCAATTAGCTTTATTGGACTTCATTTGACTTTTGTTTGATACGATTAGCTTTGTTTGACTTCATTTGATTCAATTAGCTTTCTTTGCCTTTATTTTACTTTAATTTGATTCAATTAGCTTTGTTGAATGCATTTGAGTTTAATTTGATTCAATTAGCTTTAATTGAATGCATTTGAGATTCATTTGATTCAATAAGTTTTGTTTGACTTCATTTGACTTTCATTTGATTCAATTAGCCTTGTTGAATGCATTTGACTTTCATTTGATTCTATTAGCTATGTTTCACTTTGTTTGACATTCATTTGATTCAATTAGCTTTGTTTGACTTTATTTTACTTTAACTTGATTCAATTAGCTTTGTTGAATGCATTTGAGTTTCATTTGATTTAATTAGCTTTGTTGAATGCATTTGAGTTTATTTGATTCAATTAGCTTTGTTGATTGCATTTGAGTTTCATTTGTTTCAATTAGCTTTATTGGACTTCATTTGACTTTCGTTTGATACGATTAGCTTTGTTTGACTTCATTTGATTCAATTAGCTTTCTTTGCCTTTATTTTACTTTAATTTGAATCAATTAGCTTTGTTGAATGTATTTGACTTTCATTTGATTCAATTAGCTTTGTTTGACTTCATTTTACATTAATTTGATTCAATTAGCTTTGTTGAATGCATTTGAGTTTAATTTGATTCAATTAGCTTTAATTGAATGCATTTGAGATTCACTTGATTCAATAAGTTTTGTTTGACTTCATTTGACTTTCATTTGATTCAATTAGCTTTGTTGAATGCATTTGAGTTTAATTTGATTCAATTAGCTATGTTTCACTTTGTTTGACATTCATTTGATTCAATTAGCTTTGTTTAACTTCATTTTACTTTAATTTGATTCAATTAGCTTTGTTGAATGCATTTGAGTTTAATTTGATTCAATTAGCTTTAATTGAATGCATTTGAGATTCATTTGATTCAATAAGTTTTGTTTGACTTCATTTGACTTTCATTTGATTCAATTAGCCTTGTTGAATGCATATGAGTTTCATTTGATTCTATTAGCTATGTTTCACTTTGTTTGACATTCATTTGATTCAATTAGCTTTGTTTGACTTCATTTAACTTTAATTTGATTCAATTAGGTTTGTTGAATGCATTTGAGTTTCATTTGATTTAATTAGCTTTGTTGAATGCATTTGAGTTTATTTGATTCAATTAGCTTTGATGAATGCATTTGAGTTTCATTTGATTCAAGTAGTCTTGGACTTCATTTGACTTTCGTTTGATACGATTAGCATTGTTTGACTTCATTTGATTCAATTAGCTTTGTTTGACTTCATTTTACTTTAATTTGATTCTAATTACCTTTGTTGAATGCATTTGAGTTTCATTTGATTCAATTAGCTTTGTTGAATGCATTTGAGTTTCATTTGATTCAATTACCTTTGTTGAATGCATTTGAGTTTCATTTGATTCTATGAGCTATGTTTGACTTCATTTGACTTTCATTTGATTCAATTAGCTTTGTTTGACTTTATTTTACATTAATTTGATTCAATTAGCTTTGTTGAATGCATTTGAGTTTAATTTGATTCAATTACCTTTAATTGAATGCATTTGAGATTCATTTGATTCAATAAGTTTTGTTTGACTTCATTTGACTTTCTTTTGATTCAATTAGCTTTGTTGAATGTATTTGAGTTTCATTTGATTCAATTAGCTATGTTTCACTTTGGTTTGACATTCATTTGATTCAATTAGCTTTGTTTAACTTCATTTTACTTTAATTTGATTCAATTAGCTTTGTTGAATGCATTTGAGTTTAAATTGATTCAATTAGCTTTAATTAAATGCATTTGAGATTCATTTGATTCAATAAGTTTTGTTTGACTTCATTTGACTTTCATTTGATTCAATTAGCCTTGTTGAATGCATATGAGTTTCATTTGATTCTATTAGCTATGTTTCACTTTGTTTGACATTCATTTGATTCAATTAGCTTTGTTTGACTTTATTTTACTTTAATTTGATTCAATTAGCTTTGTTGAATGCATTTGAGTTTCATTTGATTTAATTAGCTTTGTTGAATGCATTTGAGTTTATTTGATTCAATTAGCTTTGTTGAATGCATTTGAGTTTCATTTGTTTCAATTAGCTTTATTGGACTTCATTTGACTTTTGTTTGATACGATTAGCTTTGTTTGACTTCATTTGATTCAATTAGCTTTCTTTACCTTTATTTTACTTTAATTTGATTCAATTAGCTTTGTTGAATGCATTTGAGTTTAATTTGATTCAATTAGCTTTAATTGAATGCATTTGAGATTCATTTGATTCAATAAGTTTTGTTTGACTTCATTTGACTTTCATTTGATTCAATTAGCCTTGTTGAATGCTTTTGACTTTCATTTGATTCTATTAGCTATGTTTCACTTTGTTTGACATTCATTTGATTCAATTAGCTTTGTTTGACTTTATTTTACTTTAACTTGATTCAATTAGCTTTGTTGAATGCATTTGAGTTTCATTTGATTTAATTAGCTTTGTTGAATGCATTTGAAGTTTATTTGATTCAATTAGCTTTGTTGATTGCATTTGAGTTTCATTTGTTTCAATTAGCTTTATTGGACTTCATTTGACTTTCGTTTGATACGATTAGCTTTGTTTGACTTCATTTGATTCAATTAGCTTTCTTTGCCTTTATTTTACTTTAATTTGAATCAATTAGCTTTGTTGAATGTATTTGACTTTCATTTGATTCAATTAGCTTTGTTTGACTTCATTTTACATTAATTTGATTCAATTAGCTTTGTTGAATGCATTTGAGTTTAATTTGATTCAATTAGCTTTATTTGAATGCATTTGAGATTCACTTGATTCAATAAGTTTTGTTTGACTTCATTTGACTTTCATTTGATTCAATTAGCTTTGTTGAATGCATTTGAGTTTAATTTGATTCAATTAGCTATGTTTCACTTTGTTTGACATTCATTTGATTCAATTAGCTTTGTTTAACTTCATTTTACTTTAATTTGATTCAATTAGCTTTGTTGAATGCATTTGAGTTTAATTTGATTCAATTAGCTTTAATTGAATGCATTTGAGATTCATTTGATTCAATAAGTTTTGTTTGACTTCATTTGACTTTCATTTGATTCAATTAGCCTTGTTGAATGCATATGAGTTTCATTTGATTCTATTAGCTATGTTTGACTTTATTTGACATTCATTTGATTCAATTAGCTTTGTTTGACTTCATTTAACTTTAATTTGATTCAATTAGGTTTGTTGAATGCATTTGAGTTTCATTTGATTTAATTAGCTTTGTTGAATGCAATTGAGTTTATTTGATTCAATTAGCTTTGATGAATGCATTTGAGTTTCATTTGATTCAAGCTTTCTTGGACTTCATTTGACTTTCGTTTGATACGATTAGCATTGTTTGACTTCATTTGATTCAATTAGCTTTGTTTGACTTCATTTTACTTTAATTTGATTCAATTACCTTTGTTGAATGCATTTGAGTTTCATTTGATTCAATTAGCTTTGTTGAATGCATTTGAGTATCATTTGATTCAATTAGCTTTGTTGAATGCATTTGAGTTTCATTTGATTATATTTGCTATGTTTGACATTGTTTGACTTTCATTTGATTCAATTAGCTTTGTTTGACTTCATTTGACTTTTATTTGATTCAATTAGCTTTGTTTGACTTCATTTAACTTTAATTTGATTCAATTAGCTTTGTTGAATGCATTTGAGTTTCATTTGATTTAATTAGCTTTGTTGAATGCATTTGAGTTTATTTGATTCAATTAGCTTTGTTGAATGCATTTGAGTTTCATTTGTTTCAATTAGCTTTATTGGACTTCATTTGACTTTTGTTTGATACGATTAGCTTTGTTTGACTTCATTTGATTCAATTAGCTTTCTTTGCCTTTATTTTACTTTAATTTGATTCAATTAGCTTTGTTGAATTCATTTGAGTTTAATTTGATTCAATTAGCTTTAATTGAATGCATTTGAGATTCATTTGATTCAATAAGTTTTGTTTGACTTCATTTGACTTTCATTTGATTCAATTAGCCTTGTTGAATGCATTTGACTTTCATTTGATTCTATTAGCTATGTTTCACTTTGTTTGACATTCATTTGATTCAATTAGCTTTGTTTGACTTTATTTTACTTTAACTTGATTCAATTAGCTTTGTTGAATGCATTTGAGTTTCATTTGATTTAATTAGCTTTGTTGAATGCATTTGAGTTTATTTGATTCAATTAGCTTTGTTGATTGCATTTGAGTTTCATTTGTTTCAATTAGCTTTATTGGACTTCATTTGACTTTCGTTTGATACGATTAGCTTTGTTTGACTTCATTTGATTCAATTAGCTTTCTTTGCCTTTATTTTACTTTAATTTGAATCAATTAGCTTTGTTGAATGCATTTGATTTTCATTTGATTCAATTAGCTTTCCTTGAATGTATTTGAGTTTTATTTGATTCAATAAGTTTTGTTTAACTTCACTTGACTTTAATTTGAATCAATTAGCTTTGTTGAATGTATTTGACTTTCATTTGATTCAATTGGCTTTGTTTGACTTCATTTTACATTAATTTGATTCAATTAGCTTTGTTGAATGCATTTGAGTTTAATTTGATTCAATTAGCTTTAATTGAATGCATTTGAGATTCACTTGATTCAATAAGTTTTGTTTGACTTCATTTGACTTTCATTTGATTCAATTAGCTTTGTTGAATGCATTTGAGTTTAATTTGATTCAATTAGCTATGTTTCACTTTGTTTGACATTCATTTGATTCAATTAGCTTTGTTTAACTTCATTTTACTTTAATTTGATTCAATTAGCTTTGTTGAATGCATTTGAGTTTAATTTGATTCAATTAGCTTTAATTGAATGCATTTCGAGATTCATTTGATTCAATAAGTTTTGTTTGACTTCATTTGACTTTCATTTGATTCAATTAGCCTTGTTGAATGCATATGAGTTTCATTTGATTCTATTAGCTATGTTTCACTTTGTTTGACATTCATTTGATTCAATTAGCTTTGTTTGACTTCATTTAACTTTAATTTGATTCAATTAGGTTTGTTGAATGCATTTGAGTTTCATTTGATTTAATTAGCTTTGTTGAATGCATTTGAGTTTATTTGATTCAATTAGCTTTGATGAATGCATTTGAGTTTCATTTGATTCAAGCTTGTCTTGGACTTCATTTGACTTTCGTTTGATACGATTAGCATTGTTTGACTTCATTTGATTCAATTAGCATTGTTTGACTTCATTTTACTTTAATTTGATTCAATTACCTTTGTTGAATGCATTTGAGTTTCATTTGATTCAATTAGCTTTGTTGAATGCATTTGAGTATCATTTGATTCAATTAGCTTTGTTGAATGCATTTGAGTTTCATTTGATTATATTTGCTATGTTTGACATTGTTTGACTTTCATTTGATTCAATTAGCTTTGTTTGACTTCATTTGACTTTTATTTGATTCAATTAGCTTTGTTTGACTTCATTTAACTTTAATTTGATTCAATTAGGATTTTTGAATGCATTTGAGTTTCATTTGATTCAATTACCTTTGTTGAATGCATTTGAGTTTCATTTGATTCTATGAGCTATGTTTGACTTCATTTGACTTTCATTTGATTCAATTAGCTTTGTTTGACTTCATTTTACATTAATTTGATACAATTAGCTTTGTTGAATGCATTTGAGTTTAATTTGATTCAATTACCTTTAATTGAATGCATTTGAGATTCATTTGATTCAATAAGTTTTGTTTGACTTCATTTGACTTTCATTTGATTCAATTAGCTTTGTTGAATACATTTGAGTTTCATTTGATTCAATTAGCTATGTTTCACTTTGTTTGACATTCATTTGATTCAATTAGCTTTGTTTAACTTCATTTTACTTTAATTTGATTCAATTAGCTTTGTTGAATGCATTTGAGTTTAATTTGATTCAATTAGCTTTAATTAAATGCATTTTGATTCATTTGATTCAATAAGTTTTGTTTGACTTCATTTGACTTTCATTTGATTCAATTAGCCTTGTTGAATGCATGTGAGTTTCATTTGATTCTATTAGCTATGTTTCACTTTGTTTGACATTCATTTGATTCAATTAGCTTTGTTTGACTTTTATTTTACTTTAATTTGATTCAATTAGCTTTGTTGAATGCATTTGAGTTTCATTTGATTTAATTAGCTTTGTTGAATGCATTTGAGTTTATTTGATTCAATTAGCTTTGTTGAATGCATTTGAGTTTCATTTGTTTCAATTAGCTTTATTGGACTTCATTTGACTTTTGTTTGATACGATTAGCTTTGTTTGACTTCATTTGATTCAATTAGCTTTCTTTGCCTTTATTTTACTTTAATTTGATTCAATTAGCTTTGTTGAATGCATTTGAGTTTAATTTGATTCAATTAGCTTTAATTGAATGCATTTGAGATTCATTTGATTCAATAAGTTTTGTTTGACTTCATTTGACTTTCATTTGATTCAATTAGCCTTGTTGAATGCATTTGACTTTCATTTGATTCTATTAACTATGTTTCACTTTGTTTGACATTCATTTGATTCAATTAGCTTTGTTTGACTTTATTTTACTTTAATTTGATTCAATTAGCTTTGTTGAATGCATTTGAGTTTCATTTGATTTAAATAGCTTTGTTGAATGCATTTGAGTTTATTTGATTCAATTAGCTTTGTTGATTGCATTTGAGTTTCATTTGTTTCAATTAGCTTTATTGGACTTCATTTGACTTTCGTTTGATACGATTAGCTTTGTTTGACTTCATTTGATTCAATTAGCTTTCTTTGCCTTTATTTTACTTTAATTTGATTCAATTAGCTTTGTTGAATGCATTTGAGTTTCATTTGATTCAATTAGCTTTACTGAATGTATTTGAGTTTCATTTGATTCAATAAGTTTTGTTTAACTTCGCTTGACTTTAATTTGAATCAATTAGCTTTGTTGAATGCATTTGACTTTCATTTGATTCAATTAGCTTTGTTTGACTTCATTTAACTTTAATTTGATTCAATTAGGTTTGTTGAATGCATTTGAGTTTCATTTGATTTAATTAGCTTTGTTGAATGCATTTGAGTTTATTTGATTCAATTAGCTTTGATGAATGCATTTGAGTTTCATTTGATTCAAGCTTTCTTGGACTTCATTTGACTTTCGTTTGATACGATTAGCATTGTTTGACTTCAATTGATTCAATTAGCTTTGTTTGACTTCATTTTACTTTAATTTGATTCAATTACCTTTGATGAATGCATTTGAGTTTCATTTGATTCAATTAGCTTTGTTGAATGCATTTGAGTATCATTTGATTCAATTAGCTTTGTTGAATGCATTTGAGTTTCATTTGATTATATTTGCTATGTTTGACATTGTTTGACTTTCATTTGATTCAATTAGCTTTGTTTGACTTCATTTGACTTTTATTTGATTCAATTAGCTTTGTTTGACTTCATTTAACTTTAATTTGATTCAATTAGCTTTGTTGAATGCATTTGAGTTTCATTTGATTCAATTACCTTTGTTGAATGCATTTGAGTTTCATTTGATTCTATGAGCTATGTTTGACTTCATTTGACTTTCATTTGATTCAATTAGCTTTGTTTGACTTCATTTTACATTAATTTGATTCAATTAGCTTTGTTGAATGCATTTTGAGTTTAATTTGATTCAATTAGCTTTAATTGAATGCATTTGAGATTCACTTGATTCAATAAGTTTTGTTTTTGACTTCATTTGACTTTCATTTGATTCAATTAGCTTTGTTGAATGCATTTGAGTTTAATTTGATTCAATTAGCTATGTTTCACTTTGTTTGACATTCATTTGATTCAATTAGCTTTGTTTAACTTCATTTTACTTTAATTTGATTCAATTAGCTTTGTTGAATGCATTTGAGTTTAATTTGATTCAATTAGCTTTAATTGAATGCATTTGAGATTCATTTGATTCAATAAGTTTTGTTTGACTTCATTTGACTTTCATTTGATTCAATTAGCCTTGTTGAATGCATATGAGTTTCATTTGATTCTATTAGCTATGTTTCACTTTGTTTGACATTCATTTGATTCAATTAGCTTTGTTTGACTTCATTTAACTTTAATTTGATTCAATTAGGTTTGTTGAATGCATTTGAGTTTCATTTGATTTAATTAGCTTTGTTGAATGCATTTGAGTTTATTTGATTCAATTAGCTTTGATGAATGCATTTGAGTTTCATTTGATTCAAGCTCTTGGACTTCATTTGACTTTCGTTTGATACGATTAGCATTGTTTGACTTCATTTGATTCAATTAGCTTTGTTTGACTTCATTTTACTTTAATTTGATTCAATTACCTTTGTTGAATGCATTTGAGTTTCATTTGATTCAATTAGCTTTGTTGAATGCATTTGAGTATCATTTGATTCAATTAGCTTTGTTGAATGCATTTGAGTTTCATTTGATTATATTTGCTATGTTTGACATTGTTTGACTTTCATTTGATTCAATTAGCTTTGTTTGACTTCATTTGACTTTTATTTGATTCAATTAGCTTTGTTTGACTTCGTTTAACTTTAATTTGATTCAATTAGCTTTGTTGAATGCATTTGAGTTTCATTTGATTCAATTACCTTTGTTGAATGCATTTGAGTTTCATTTGATTCTATGAGCTATGTTTGACTTCATTTGACTTTCATTTGATTCAATTAGCTTTGTTTGACTTCATTTTACATTAATTTGATTCAATTAGCTTTGTTGAATGCATTTGAGTTTAATTTGATTCAATTACCTTTAATTGAATGCATTTGAGATTCATTTGATTCAATAAGTTTTGTTTGACTTCATTTGACTTTCATTTGATTCAATTAGCTTTGTTGAATACATTTGAGTTTCATTTGATTCAATTAGCTATGTTTCACTTTGTTTGACATTCATTTGATTCAATTAGCTTTGTTTAACTTCATTTTACTTTAATTTGATTCAATTAGCTTTGTTGAATGCATTTGAGTTTAATTTGATTCAATTAGCTTTAATTAAATGCATTTGAGATTCATTTGATTCAATAAGTTTTGTTTGACTTCATTTGACTTTCATTTGATTCAATTAGCCTTGTTGAATGCATGTGAGTTTCATTTGATTCTATTAGCTATGTTTCACTTTGTTTGACATTCATTTGATTCAATTAGCTTTGTTTGACTTTATTTTACTTTAATTTGATTCAATTAGCTTTGTTGAATGCATTTGAGTTTCATTTGATTTAATTAGCTTTGTTGAATGCATTTGAGTTTATTTGATTCAATTAGCTTTGTTGAATGCATTTGAGTTTCATTTGTTTCAATTAGCTTTATTGGACTTCATTTGACTTTTGTTTGATACGATTAGCTTTGTTTCACTTCATTTGATTCAATTAGCTTTCTTTGCCTTTATTTTACTTTAATTTGATTCAATTAGCTTTGTTGAATGCATTTGAGTTTAATTTGATTCAATTAGCTTTAATTGAATGCATTTGAGATTCATTTGATTGAATAAGTTTTGTTTGACTTCATTTGACTTTCATTTTATTCAATTAGCCTTGTTGAATGCATTTGACTTTCATTTGATTCTATTAACTATGTTTCACTTTGTTTGACATTCATTTGATTCAATTAGCTTTGTTTGACTTTATTTTACTTTAATTTGATTCAATTAGCTTTGTTGAATGCATTTGAGTTTCATTTGATTTAATTAGCTTTGTTGAATGCATTTGAGTTTATTTGATTCAATTAGCTTTGTTGAATGCATTTGAGTTTCATTTGTTTCAATTAGCTTTATTGGACTTCATTTGACTTTCGTTTGATACGATTAGCTTTGTTTGACTTCATTTGATTCAATTAGCTTTCTTTGCCTTTTATTTTACTTTAATTTGATTCAATTAGCTTTGTTGAATGCATTTGAGTTTCATTTGATTCAATTAGCTTTACTGAATGTATTTGAGTTTCATTTGATTCAATAAGTTTTGTTTAACTTCGCTTGACTTTAATTTGAATCAATTAGCTTTGTTGAATGCATTTGACTTTCATTTGATTCAATTAGCTTTGTTTGACTTCATTTAACTTTAATTTGATTCAATTAGGTTTGTTGAATGCATTTGAGTTTCATTTGATTTAATTAGCTTTGTTGAATGCATTTGAGTTTATTTGATTCAATTAGCTTTGATGAATGCATTTGAGTTTCATTTGATTCAAGCTTTCTTGGACTTCATTTGACTTTCGTTTGATACGATTAGCATTGTTTGACTTGAATTGATTCAATTAGCTTTGTTTGACTTCATTTTACTTTAATTTGATTCAATTACCTTTGATGAATGCATTTGAGTTTCATTTGATTCAATTAGCTTTAATTGAATGCATTTGAGATTCATTTGATTCAATAAGTTTTGTTTGACTTCATTTGACTTTCATTTGATTCAATTAGCCTTGTTGAATGCATATGAGTTTCATTTGATTCTATTAGATATGTTTCACTTTGTTTGACATTCATTTGATTCAATTAGCTTTGTTTGACTTCATTTAACTTTAATTTGATTCAATTAGGTTTGTTGAATGCATTTGAGTTTCATTTGATTTAATTAGCTTTGTTGAATGCATTTGAGTTTATTTGATTCAATTAGCTTTGATGAATGCATTTGAGTTTCATTTGATTCAAGCTGTCTTGGACTTCATTTGACTTTCGTTTGATACGATTAGCATTGTTTGACTTCATTTGATTCAATTAGCTTTGTTTGACTTCATTTTACTTTAATTTGATTCAATTACCTTTGTTGAATGCATTTGAGTTTCATTTGATTCAATTAGCTTTGTTGAATGCATTTGAGTATCATTTGATTCAATTAGCTTTGTTGAATGCATTTTGAGTTTCATTTGATTATATTTGCTATGTTTGACATTGTTTGACTTTCATTTGATTCAATTAGCTTTGTTTGACTTCATTTGACTTTTATTTGATTCAATTAGCTTTGTTTGACTTCGTTTAACTTTAATTTGATTCAATTAGCTTTGTTGAATGCATTTGAGTTTCATTTGATTCAATTACCTTTGTTGAATGCATTTGAGTTTCATTTGATTCTATTAGCTATGTTTGACTTCATTTGACTTTCATTTGATTCAATTAGCTTTGTTTGACTTCATTTTACATTAATTTGATTCAATTAGCTTTGTTGAATGCATTTGAGTTAAATTTGATTCAATTACCTTTAATTGAATGCATTTGAGATTCATTTGATTCAATAAGTTTTGTTTGACTTCATTTGACTTTCATTTGATTCAATTAGCTTTGTTGAATACATTTGAGTTTCATTTGATTCAATTAGCTATGTTTCACTTTGTTTGACATTCATTTGATTCAATTAGCTTTGTTTAACTTCATTTTACTTTAATTTGATTCAATTAGCTTTGTTGAATGCATTTGAGTTTAATTTGATTCAATTAGCTTTAATTAAATGCATTTGAGATTCATTTGATTCAATAAGTTTTGTTTGACTTCATTTGACTTTCATTTGATTCAATTAGCCTTGTTGAATGCATGTGAGTTTCATTTGATTCTATTAGCTATGTTTCACTTTGTTTGACATTCATTTGATTCAATTAGCTTTGTTTGACTTTATTTTACTTTAATTTGATTCAATTAGCTTTGTTGAATGCATTTGAGTTTCATTTGATTTAATTAGCTTTGTTGAATGCATTTGAGTTTATTTGATTCAATTAGCTTTGTTGAATGCATTTGAGTTTCATTTGTTTCAATTAGCTTTATTTGAATTCATTTGACTTTTGTTTGATACGATTAGCTTTGTTTCACTTCATTTGATTCAATTAGCTTTCTTTGCCTTTATTTTACTTTAATTTGATTCAATTAGCTTTGTTGAATGCATTTGAGTTTAATTTGATTCAATTAGCTTTAATTGAATGCATTTGAGATTCATTTGATTCAATAAGTTTTGTTTGACTTCATTTGACTTTCATTTGATTCAATTAGCCTTGTTGAATGCATTTGACTTTCATTTGATTCTATTAACTATGTTTCACTTTGTTTGACATTCATTTGATTCAATTAGCTTTGTTTGACTTTATTTTACTTTAATTTGATTCAATTAGCTTTGTTGAATGCATTTGAGTTTCATTTGATTTAATTAGCTTTGTTGAATGCATTTGAGTTTATTTGATTCAATTAGCTTTGTTGATTGCATTTGGAGTTTCATTTGTTTCAATTAGCTTTATTGGACTTCATTTGACTTTCGTTTGATACGATTAGCTTTGTTTGACTTCATTTGATTCAATTAGCTTTCTTTGCCTTTATTTTACTTTAATTTGATTCAATTAGCTTTGTTGAATGCATTTGAGTTTCATTTGATTCAATTAGCCTTCTTGAATGTATTTGAGTTTCATTTGATTCAATAAGTTTTGTTTAACTTCGCTTGACTTAAATTTGAATCAATTAGCTTTGTTGAATGCATTTGACTTTCATTTGATTCAATTAGCTTTGTTTGACTTCATTTAACTTTAATTTGATTCAATTAGGTTTGTTGAATGCATTTGAGTTTCATTTGATTTAATTAGCTTTGTTGAATGCATTTGAGTTTATTTGATTCAATTAGCTTTGATGAATGCATTTGAGTTTCATTTGATTCAAGCTTTCTTGGACTTCATTTGACTTTCGTTTGATACGATTAGCATTGTTTGACTTGAATTGATTCAATTAGCTTTGTTTGACTTCATTTTACTTTAATTTGATTCAATTACCTTTGATGAATGCATTTGAGTTTCATTTGATTCAATTAGCTTTGTTGAATGCATTTGAGTATCATTTGATTCAATTAGCTTTGTTGAATGCATTTGAGTTTCATTTGATAATATTTGCTATGTTTGACATTGTTTGACTTTCATTTGATTCAATTAGCTTTGTTTGACTTCATTTGACTTTTATTTGATTCAATTAGCTTTGTTTGACTTCATTTGACTTTAATTTGATTCAATTAGCTTTGTTGAATGCATTTGAGTTTCATTTGATTCAATTACCTTTGTTGAATGCATTTGAGTTTCATTTGATTCTATGAGGTATGTTTGACTTCATTTGACTTTCATTTGATTCAATTAGCTTTGTTTGACTTCATTTTTACATTAATTTGATTCAATTAGCTTTGTTGAATGCATTTGAGTTTAATTTGATTCAATTAGCTTTAATTGAATGCATTTGAGATTCACTTGATTCAATAAGTTTTGTTTGACTTCATTTGACTTTCATTTGATTCAATTAGCTTTGTTGAATGCATTTGAGTTTAATTTGATTCAATTAGCTATGTTTCACTTTGTTTGACATTCATTTGATTCAATTAGCTTTGTTTAACTTCATTTTACTTTAATTTGATTCAATTAGCTTTGTTGAATGCATTTGAGTTTAATTTGATTCAATTAGCTTTAATTGAATGCATTTGAGATTCATTTGATTCAATAAGTTTTGTTTGACTTCATTTGACTTTCATTTGATTCAATTAGCCTTGTTGAATGCATATGAGTTTCATTTGTTTCTATTAGCTATGTTTCACTTTGTTTGACATTCATTTGATTCAATTAGCTTTGTTTGACTTCATTTAACTTTAATTTGATTCAATTAGGTTTGTTGAATGCATTTGAGTTTCATTAGATTTAATTAGCTTTGTTGAATGCATTTGAGTTTATTTGATTCAATTAGCTTTGATGAATGCATTTGAGTTTCATTTGATTCAAGGCTTTCTTGGACTTCATTTGACTTTCGTTTGATACGATTAGCATTGTTTGACTTCATTTGATTCAATTAGCTTTGTTTGACTTCATTTTACTTTAATTTGATTCAATTACCTTTGTTGAATGCATTTGAGTTTCATTTGATTCAATTAGCTTTGTTGAATGCATTTGAGTATCATTTGATTCAATTAGCTTTGTTGAATGCATTTGAGTTTCATTTGATTATATTTGCTATGTTTGACTTTGTTTGACTTTCATTTGATTCAATTAGCTTTGTTTGACTTCATTTGACTTTTATTTGATTGAATTAGCTTTGTTTGACTTCATTTAACTTTAATTTGATTCAATTAGCTTTGTTGAATGCATTTGAGTTTCATTTGATTCAATTACCTTTGTTGAATGCATTTGAGTTTCATTTGATTCTATGAGCTATGTTTGATTTCATTTGACTTTCATTTGATTCAATTAGCTTTGTTTGACTTTATTTTACATTAATTTGATTCAATTAGCTTTGTTGAATGCATTTGAGTTTAATTTGATTCAATTACCTTTAATTGAATGCATTTGAGATTCATTTGATTCAATAAGTTTTGTTTGACTTCATTTGACTTTCATTTGATTCAATTTGCTTTGTTGAATTCATTTGAGTTTCATTTGATTCAATTAGCTATGTTTCACTTTGTTTGACATTCATTTGATTCAATTAGCTTTGTTTAACTTCATTTTACTTTAATTTGATTCAATTAGCTTTGTTGAATGCATTTGAGTTTAATTTGATTCAATTAGCTTTAATTAAATGCATTTGAGATTCATTTGATTCAATAAGTTTTGTTTGACTTCATTTGACTTTCATTTGATTCAATTAGCCTTGTTGAATATATATGAGTTTCATTTGATTCTATTAGCTATGTTTCACTTTGTTTGACATTCATTTGATTCAATTAGCTTTGTTTGACTTTATTTTACTTTAATTTGATTCAATTAGCTTTGTTGAATGCATTTGAGTTTCATTTGATTTAATTAGCTTTGTTGAATGCATTTGAGTTTATTTGATTCAATTAGCTTTGTTGAATGCATTTGAGTTTCATTTGTTTCAATTAGCTTTATTGGACTTCATTTGACTTTTGTTTGATACGATTAGCTTTGTTTGACTTCATTTGATTCAATTAGCTTTCTTTGCCTTTATTTTACTTTAATTTGATTCAATTAGCTTTGTTGATGGCATTTGTGTTTAATTTGATTCAATTAGCTTTAATTGAATGCATTTGAGATTCATTTGATTCAATAAGTTTTGTTTGACTTCATTTGACTTTCATTTGATTCAATTAGCCTTGTTGAATGCATTTGACTTTCATTTGATTCTATTAGCTATGTTTCACTTTGTTTGACATTCATTTGATTCAATTAGCTTTGTTTGACTTTATTTTACTTTAATTTGATTCAATTAGCTTTGTTGAATGCATTTGAGTTTCATTTGATTTAATTACCTTTGTTGAATGCATTTGAGTTTATTTGATTCAATTAGCTTTAATGATTGCATTTGAGTTTCATTTGTTTCAATTAGCTTTATTGGACTTCATTTGACTTTCGTTTGATACGATTAGCTTTGTTTGACTTCATTTGATTCAATTAGCTTTCTTTGCCTTTATTTTACTTTAATTTGATTCAATTAGCTTTGTTGAATGCATTTGAGTTTCATTTGATTCAATTAGCTTTGCTTGAATGTATTTGAGTTTCATTTGATTCAATAAGTTTTGTTTAACTTCGCTTGACTTTAATTTGAATCAATTAGCTTTGTTGAATGCATTTGACTTTCATTTGATTCAATTAGCTTTGTTTGACTTCATTTAACTTTAATTTGATTCAATTAGGTTTGTTGAATGCATTTGAGTTTCATTTGATTTAATTAGCTTTGTTGAATGCATTTGAGTTTATTTGATTCAATTAGCTTTGATGAATGCATTTGAGTTTCATTTGATTCAAGCTTTCTTGGACTTCATTTGACTTTCGTTTGATACGATTAGCATTGTTTGACTTGAATTGATTCAATTAGCTTTGTTTGACTTCATTTTACTTTAATTTGATTCAATTACCTTTGATGAATGCATTTGAGTTTCATTTGATTCAATTAGCTTTGTTGAATGCATTTGAGTATCATTTGATTCAATTAGCTTTGTTGAATGCATTTGAGTTTCATTTGATTATATTTGCTATGTTTGACATTGTTTGACTTTCGTTTGATTCAATTAGCTTTGTTTGACTTCATTTGACTTTTATTTGATTCAATTAGCTTTGTTTGACTTCATTTGACTTTAATTTGATTCAATTAGCTTTGTTGAATGCATTTGAGTTTCATTTGATTCAATTACCTTTGTTGAATGCATTTGAGTTTCATTTGATTCTATGAGCTATGTTTGACTTCATTTGACTTTCATTTGATTCAATTAGCTTTGTTTGACTTCATTTTACATTAATTTGATTCAATTAGCTTTGTTGAATGCATTTGAGTTTAATTTGATTCAATTAGCTTTAATTGAATGCATTTGAGATTCACTTGATTCAATAAGTTTTGTTTGACTTCATTTGACTTTCATTTGATTCAATTAGCTTTGTTGAATGCATTTGAGTTTAATTTGATTCAATTAGCTATGTTTCACTTTGTTTGACATTCATTTGATTCAATTAGCTTTGTTTAACTTCATTTTACTTTAATTTGATTCAATTAGCTTTGTTGAATGCATTTGAGTTTAATTTGATTCAATTAGCTTTAATTGAATGCATTTGAGATTCATTTGATTCAATAAGTTTTGTTTGACTTCATTTGACTTTCATTTGATTCAATTAGCCTTGTTGAATGCATATGAGTTTCATTTGATTCTATTAGCTATGTTTCACTTTGTTTGACATTCATTTGATTCAATTAGCTTTGTTTGACTTCATTTAACTTTAATTTGATTCAATTAGGTTTGTTGAATGCATTTGAGTTTCATTTGATTTAATTAGCTTTGTTGAATGCATTTGAGTTTATTTGATTCAATTAGCTTTGTTGAATGCATTTGAGTTTCATTTGATTCAATTAGCTTTATTGGACTTCATTTGACTTTCGTTTGATACGATTAGCATTGTTTGACTTCATTTGATTCAATTAGATTTGTTTGACTTCATTTTACTTTAATTTGATTCAATTACCTTAGTTGAATGCATTTGAGTTTCATTTGATTCAATTAGCTTTATTTGAATGCATTTGAGTTTCATTTGATTCAATTAGTTTTGTTTGACTTCATTTGACTTTCATTTGATTCAATTAGCCTTGTTGAATGCATTTGACTTTCATTTGATTCTATTAGCTATGTTTCACTTTGTTTGACATTCATTTGATTCAATTAGCTTTGTTTGACTTTATTTTACTTTAACTTGATTCAATTAGCTTTGTTGAATGCATTTGAGTTTCATTTGATTTAATTAGCTTTGTTGAATGCATTTGAGTTTATTTGATTCAATTAGCTTTGTTGATTGCATTTGAGTTTCATTTGTTTCAATTAGCTTTATTGGACTTCATTTGACTTTCGTTTGATACGATTAGCTTTGTTTGACTTCATTTGATTCAATTAGCTTTCTTTGCCTTTATTTTACTTTAATTTGAATCAATTAGCTTTGTTGAATGCATTTGATTTTCATTTGATTCAATTAGCTTTACTGAATGTATTTGAGTTTCATTTGATTCAATAAGTTTTGTTCAACTTCGCTTGACTTTAATTTGAATCAATTAGCTTTGTTGAATGTATTTGACTTTCATTTGATTCAATTAGCTTTGTTTGACTTCATTTTACATTAATTTGATTCAATTAGCTTTGTTGAATGCATTTGAGTTTAATTTGATTCAATTAGCTTTAATTGAATGCATTTGAGATTCACTTGATTCAATAAGTTTTGTTTGACTTCATTTGACTTTCATTTGATTCAATTAGCTTTGTTGAATGCATTTGAGTTTAATTTGATTCAATTAGCTATGTTTCACTTTGTTTGACATTCATTTGATTCAATTAGCTTTGTTTAACTTCATTTTACTTTAATTTGATTCAATTAGCTTTGTTGAATGCATTTGAGTTTAATTTGATTCAATTAGCTTTAATTGAATGCATTTGAGATTCATTTGATTCAATAAGTTTTGTTTGACTTCATTTGACTTTCATTTGATTCAATTAGCCTTGTTGAATGCATATGAGTTTCATTTGATTCTATTAGCTATGTTTCACTTTGTTTGACATTCATTTGATTCAATTAGATTTGTTTGACTTTATTTTACTTTAATTTGATTCAATTAGCTTTGTTGAATGCATTTGAGTTTCATTTGATTTAATTAGCTTTGTTGAATGCATTTGAGTTTATTTGATTCAATTAGCTTTGTTGAATGCATTTGAGTTTCATTTGTTTCAATTAGCTTTATTGGACTTCATTTGACTTTTTGTTTGATACGATTAGCTTTGTTTGACTTCATTTGATTCAATTAGCTTTCTTTGCCTTTATTTTACTTTATTTGATTCAATTAGCTTTGTTGAATGCATTTGAGTTTAATTTGATTCAATTAGCTTTAATTGAATGCATTTGAGATTCATTTGATTGAATAAGTTTTGTTTGACTTCATTTGACTTTCATTTGATTCAATTAGCCTTGTTGAATGCATTTGACTTTCATTTGATTCTATTAACTATGTTTCACTTTGTTTGACATTCATTTGATTCAATTAGCTTTGTTTGACTTTATTTTACTTTAATTTGATTCAATTAGCTTTGTTGAATGCATTTGAGTTTCATTTGATTTAATTAGCTTTGTTGAATGCATTTGAGTTTATTTGATTCAATTAGCTTTGTTGATTGCATTTGAGTTTCATTTATTTCAATTAGCTTTATTGGACTTCATTTGACTTTCGTTTGATACGATTAGCTTTGTTTGACTTCATTTGATTGAATTAGCTTTCTTTGCCTTTATTTTACTTTAATTTGATTCAATTAGCTTTGTTGAATGCATTTGAGTTTCATTTGATTCAATTAGCTTTCCTGAATGTATTTGAGTTTCATTTGATTCAATAAGTTTGGTTTAACTTCGCTTGACTTTAATTTGAATTAATTAGCTTTATTGAATGCATTTGACTTTCATTTGATTCAATTAGCTTTGTTTGACTTCATTTAACTTTAATTTGATTCAATTAGGTTTGTTGAATGCATTTGAGTTTCATTTGATTTAATTAGCTTTGTTGAATGCATTTGAGTTTATTTGATTCAATTAGCTTTGATGAATGCATTTGAGTTTCATTTGATTCAAGCTTTCTTGAACTTCATTTGACTTTCGTTTGATACGATTAGCATTGTTTGACTTGAATTGATTCAATTAGCTTTGTTTGACTTCATTTTACTTTAATTTGATTCAATTACCTTTGCTGAATGCATTTGAGTTTCATTTGATTCTATTAGCTTTGTTGAATGCATTTGAGTTTCATTTGATTCAATTAGCTTTGTTGAATGCATTTGAGTTTCATTTGATTATATTTGCTATGTTTGACATTGTTTGACTTTCATTTGATTCAATTAGCTTTGTTTGACTTCATTTGACTTTTATTTGATTCAATTAGCTTTGTTTGACTTCATTTAACTTTAATTTGATTCAATTAGCTTTGTTGAATGCATTTGAGTTTCATTTGATTCAATTACCTTTGTTGAATGCATTTGAGTTTCATTTGATTCTATGAGCTATGTTTGACTTCATTTGACTTTCATTTGATTCAATTAGCTTTGTTTGACTTCATTTTACATTAATTTGATTCAATTAGCTTTGTTGAATGCATTTGAGTTTAATTTGATTCAATTAGCTTTAATTGAATGCATTTGAGATTCACTTGATTTAATAAGTTTTGTTTGACTTCATTTGACTTTCATTTGATTCAATTAGTTTTGTTGAATGCATTTGAGTTTAATTTGATTCAATTAGCTATGTTTCACTTTGTTTGACATTCATTTGATTCAATTTGCTTTGTTTAACTTCATTTTACTTTAATTTGATTCAATTAGCTTTGTTGAATGCATTTGAGTTTAATTTGATTCAATTAGCTTTAATTGAATGCATTTGAGATTCATTTGATTCAATAAGTTTTGTTTGACTTCATTTGACTTTCATTTGATTCAATTAAACCTTGTTGAATGCATATGAGTTTCATTTGATTCTATTAGCTATGTTTCACTTTGTTTGACATTCATTTGATTCAATTAGCTTTGTTTGACTTCATTTAACTTTAATTTGATTCAATTAGGTTTGTTGAATGCATTTGAGTTTCATTTGATTTAATTAGCTTTGTTGAATGCATTTGAGTTTATTTGATTCAATTAGCTTTGATGAATGCATTTGAGTTTCATTTGATTCAAGCTTTTTGGACTTCATTTGACTTTCGTTTGATACGATTAGCATTGTTTGACTTCATTTGATTCAATTAGCTTTGTTTGACTTCATTTTACTTTAATTTGATTCAATTACCTTTGTTGAATGCATTTGAGTTTCATTTGATTCAATTAGCTTTGTTGAATGCATTTGAGTATCATTTGATTCAATTAGCTTTGTTGAATGCATTTGAGTTTCATTTGATTATATTTGCTATGTTTGACATTGTTTGACTTTCATTTGATTGAATTAGCTTTGTTTGACTTCATTTGACTTTTATTTGATTCAATTAGCTTTGTTTGACTTCATTTAACTTTAATTTGATTCAATTAGCTTTGTTGAATGCATTTGAGTTTCATTTGATTCAATTACCTTTGTTGAATGCATTTGAGTTTCATTTGATTCTATGAGCTATGTTTCGACTTCATTTGACTTTCATTTGATTCAATTAGCTTTGTTTGACTTCATTTTACATTAATTTGATTCAATTAGCTTTGTTGAATGCATTTGAGTTTAATTTGATTCAATTACCTTTAATTGAATGCATTTGAGATTCATTTGATTCAATAAGTTTTGTTTGACTTTATTTGACTTTCATTTGATTCAATTAGCTTTGTTGAATGCATTTGACTTTCATTTGATTCAATTAGCTATGTTTCACTTTGTTTCGACATTCATTTGATTCAATTAGCTTTGTTTAACTTCATTTTACTTTAATTTGATTCAATTAGCTTTGTTGAATGTATTTGAGTTTAATTTGATTCAATTAGCTTTAATTAAATGCATTTGAGATTCATTTGATTCAATAAGTTTTGTTTGACTTCATTTGACTTTCATTTGATTCAATTAGCCTTGTTGAATGCATATGAGTTTCATTTGATTCTATTATCTATGTTTCACTTTGTTTGACATTCATTTGATTCAATTAGCTTTGTTTGACTTTATTTTACTTTAATTTGATTCAATTAGCTTTGTTGATTGCATTTGTGTTTCATTTGATTTAATTAGCTTTGTTGAATACATTTGAGTTTATTTGATTCAATTAGCTTTGTTGAATGCATTTGAGTTTCATTTGTTTCAATTAGCTTTATTGGACTTCATTTGACTTTTGTTTGATACGATTAGCTTTGTTTGACTTCATTTGATTCAATTAGCTTTCTTTGACTTTATTTTACTTTAATTTGATTCAATTAGCTTTGTTGATGGCATTTGTGTTTAATTTGATTCAATTAGCTTTAATTGAATGCATTTGAGATTCATTTGATTCAATAAGTTTTGTTTGACTTTATTTGACTTTCATTTGATTCAATTAGCTTTGTTGAATGCATTTGACTTTCATTTGATTCAATTAGCTTTGTTTGACTTCATTTAACTTTAATTTGATTCAATTAGGTTTGTTGAATGCATTTGAGTTTCATTTGATTTAATTAGCTTTGTTGAATGCATTTGAGTTTATTTGATTCAATTAGCTTTGATGAATGCATTTGAGTTTCATTTGATTCAAGCTTTCTTGGACTTCATTTGACTTTCGTTTGATACGATTAGCATTGTTTGACTTCAATGGATTCAATTAGCTTTGTTTGACTTCATTTTACTTTAATTTGATTCAATTGCCTTTGTTGAATGCATTTGATTCAATTAGCTTTGTTGAATGCATTTGAGTATCATTTGATTCAATTAGCTTTGTTGAATGCATTTGAGTTTCATTTGATTATATTTGCTATGTTTGACATTGTTTGACTTTCATTTGATTCAATTAGCTTTGTTTGACTTCATTTGACTTTTATTTGATTCAATTAGCTTTGTTTGACTTCATTTAACTTTAATTTGATTCAATTAGCTTTGTTGAATGCATTTGAGTTTCATTTGATTCAATTACCTTTGTTGAATGCATTTGAGTTTCATTTGATTCTATGAGCTTTGTTTGACTTCATTTGACTTTTATTTGATTCAATTAGCTTTGTTTGACTTCTTTTAACTTTAATTTGATTCAATTAGCTTTGTTGAATGCATTTGAGTTTCATTTGATTCAATTACCTTTGTTGAATGCATTTGAGTTTCATTTGATTCTATGAGCTATGTTTCGACTTCATTTGACTTTCATTTGATTCAATTAGCTTTGTTTGACTTCATTTTACATTAATTTGATTCAATTAGCTTTGTTGAATGCATTTGAGTTTAATTTAATTCAATTACCTTTAATTGAATGCATTTGAGATTCATTTGATTCAATAAGTTTTGTTTGACTTTATTTGACTTTCATTTGATTCAATTAGCTTTGTTGAATGCATTTGACTTTCATTTGATTCAATTAGCTATGTTTCACTTTGTTTGACATTCATTTGATTCAATTAGCTTTGTTTAACTTCATTTTACTTTAATTTGATTCAATTAGCTTTGTTGAATGTATTTGAGTTTAATTTGATTCAATTAGCTTTAATTAAATGCATTTGAGATTCATTTGATTCAATAAGTTTTGTTTGACTTCATTTGACTTTCATTTGATTCAATTAGCCTTGTTGAATGCATATGAGTTTCATTTGATTCTATTAGCTATGTTTCACTTTGTTTTGACATTCATTTGATTCAATTAGCTTTGTTTGACTTTATTTTACTTTAATTTGATTCAATTAGCTTTGTTGAATGCATTTGTGTTTCATTTGATTTAATTAGCTTTGTTGAATACATTTGAGTTTATTTGATTCAATTAGCTTTGTTGAATGCATTTGAGTTTCATTTGTTTCAATTAGCTTTATTGGACTTCATTTGACTTTTTGTTTGATACGATTAGCTTTGTTTTGACTTCATTTGATTCAATTAGCTTTCTTTGCCTTTATTTTAATTTAATTTGATTCAATTAGCTTTGTTGATGGCATTTGTGTTTAATTTGATTCAATTAGCTTTAATTGAATGCATTTGAGATTCATTTGATTCAATAAGTTTTGTTTCGACTTCATTTGACTTTCATTTGATTCAATTAGCCTTGTTGAATGCATTTGACTTTCATTTGATTCTATTAGCTATGTTTCACTTTGTTTGACATTCATTTGATTCAATTAGCTTTGTTTGACTTTATTTTACTTTAATTTGATTCAATTAGCTTTGTTGAATGCATTTGAGTTTCATTTGATTTAATTACCTTTGTTGAATGCATTTGAATTTATTTGATTCAATTAGCTTTAATGATTGCATTTGGAGTTTCATTTGTTTCAATTAGCTTTATTGGACTTCATTTGACTTTCGTTTGATACGATTAGCTTTGTTTGACTTCATTTGATTCAATTAGCTTTCTTTGCCTTTATTTTACATTAATTTGATTCAATTAGCTTTGTTGAATGCATTTGAGTTTCATTTGATTCAATTAGCTTTACTGAATGTATTTGAGTTTCATTTGATTCAATAAGTTTTGTTTAACTTCGCTTGACTTTAATTTGAATCAATTAGCTTTGTTGAATGCATTTGACTTTCATTTGATTCAATTAGCTTTGTTTGACTTCATTTAACTTTAATTTGATTCAATTAGGTTTGTTGAATGCATTTGAGTTTCATTTGATTTAATTAGCTTTGTTGAATGCATTTGAGTTTATTTGATTCAATTAGCTTTGATGAATGCATTTGAGTTTCATTTGATTCAAGCTTTCTTGGACTTCATTTGACTTTCGTTTGATACGATTAGCATTGTTTGACTTCAATTGATTCAATTAGCTTTGTTTGACTTCATTTTACTTTAATTTGATTCAATTGCCTTTGTTGAATGCATTTGATGATTCAATTAGCTTTGTTGAATGCATTTGAGTATCATTTGATTCAATTAGCTTTGTTGAATGCATTTGAGTTTCATTTGATTATATTTGCTATGTTTGACATTGTTTGACTTTCATTTGATTCAATTAGCTTTGTTTGACTTCATTTGACTTTTTATTTGATTCAATTAGCTTTGTTTGACTTCATTTAACTTTAATTTGATTCAATTAGCTTTGTTGAATGCATTTGAGTTTCATTTGATTCAATTACCTTTGTTGAATGCATTTGAGTTTCATTTGATTCTATGAGCTATGTTTGACTTCATTTGACTTTCATTTGATTCAATTAGCTTTGTTTGACTTCATTTTACATTAATTTGATTCAATTAGCTTTGTTGAATGCATTTGAGATTAATTTGATTCAATTAGCTTTAATTGAATGCATTTGAGATTCACTTGATTCAATAAGTTTTGTTTGACTTCATTTGACTTTCATTTGATTCAATTAGCTTTGTTGAATGCATTTGAGTTTAATTTGATTCAATTAGCTATGTTTCACTTTGTTTGACATTCATTTGATTCAATTAGCTTTGTTTAACTTCATTTTACTTTAATTTGATTCAATTAGCTTTGTTGAATGCATTTGAGTTTAATTTGATTCAATTAGCTTTAATTGAATGCATTTGAGATTCATTTGATTCAATAAGTTTTGTTTGACTTCATTTGACTTTCATTTGATTCAATTAGCCTTGTTGAATGCATATGAGTTTCATTTGATTCTATTAGCTATGTTTCACTTTGTTTGACATTCATTTGATTCAATTAGCTTTGTTTGACTTCATTTAACTTTAATTTGATTCAATTAGGTTTGTTGAATGCATTTGAGTTTCATTTGATTTTATTAGCTTTGTTGAATGCATTTGAGTTTATTTGATTCAATTAGCTTTGATGAATGCATTTGAGTTTCATTTGATTCAAGCTGTCTTGGACTTCATTTGACTTTCGTTTGATACGATTAGCATTGTTTGACTTCATTTGATTCAATTAGCTTTGTTTGACTTCATTTTACTTTAATTTGATTCAATTACCTTTGTTGAATGCATTTGAGTTTCATTTGATTCAATTAGCTTTGTTGAATGCATTTGAGTATCATTTGATTCAATTAGCTTTGTTGAATGCATTTGAGTTTCATTTGATTATATTTGCTATGTTTGACATTGTTTGACTTTCATTTGATTCAATTAGCTTTGTTTGACTTCATTTGACTTTTATTTGATTCAAGTAGCTTTGTTTGACTTCATTTAACTTTAATTTGATTCAATTAGCTTCGTTGAATGCATTTGAGTTTCATTTGATTCAATTACCTTTGTTGAATGCATTTGAGTTTCATTTGATTCTATGAGCTATGTTTGACTTCATTTGACTTTCATTTGATTCAATTAGCTTTGTTTGACTTCATTTTACATTAATTTGATTCAATTAGCTTTGTTGAATGCATTTGAGTTTAATTTGATTCAATTACCTTTAATTGAATGCATTTGAGATTCATTTGATTCAATAAGTTTTGTTTGACTTCATTTGACTTTCATTTGATTCAATTAGCTTTGTTGAATGCATTTGAGTTTCATTTGATTCAATTAGCTATGTTTCACTTTGTTTGACATTCATTTGATTCAATTAGCTTTGTTTAACTTCATTTTACTTTAATTTGATTCAATTAGCTTTGTTGAATGCATTTGAGTTTAATTTGATTCAATTAGCTTTAATTAAATGCATTTGAGATTCATTTGATTCAATAAGTTTTGTTTGACTTCATTTGACTTTCATTTGATTCAATTAGCCTTGTTGAATGCATATGGGTTTCATTTGATTCATTAGCTATGTTTCACTTTGTTTGACATTCATTTGATTCAATTAGCTTTGTTTGACTTTATTTTACTTTAATTTGATTCAATTAGCTTTGTTGAATGCATTTGAGTTTCATTTGATTTAATTAGCTTTGTTGAATGCATTTGAGTTTATTTGATTCAATTAGCTTTGTTGAATGCATTTGAGTTTCATTTGTTTCAATTAGCTTTATTGGACTTCATTTGACTTTTGTTTGATACGATTAGCTTTGTTTGACATCATTTGATTCAATTAGCTTTCTTTGCCTTTATTTTTCTTTTAATTTGATTCAATTAGCTTTGTTGCATGCATTTGAGTTTCATTTTATTCAATTAGCTTTCCTGAATGTATTTGAGTTTCATTTGATTCAATAAGTTTTGTTTAACTTCGGCTTGACTTTAATTTGAATCAATTAGCTTTGTTGAATGCATTTGACTTTCATTTGATTCAATTAGCTTTGTTTGACTTCATTTAACTTTAATTTGATTCAATTAGGTTTGTTGAATGCATTTGAGTTTCATTTGATTTAATTAGCTTTGTTGAATGCAATTGAGTTTATTTGATTCAATTAGCTTTGATGAATGCATTTGAGTTTCATTTGATTCAAGCTTTCTTGGACTTCATTTGACTTTCGTTTGATACGATTAGCATTGTTTGACTTCATTTGATTCAATTAGATTTGTTTGACTTCATTTTACTTTAATTTGATTCAATTACCTTTGTTGAATGCATTTGAGTTTCATTTGATTCAATTAGCTTTGTTGAATGCATTTGAGTATCATTTGATTCAATTAGCTTTGTTGATTTGACTTCATTTGACTTTTATTTGATTCAATTAGCTTTGTTTGACTTCATTTAACTTTAATTTGATTCAATTTGCTTTGTTGAATGCATTTGAGTTTCATTTGATTCAATTACCTTTGTTGAATGCATTTGAGTTTCATTTTGATTCTATGAGCTATGTTTGACTTCATTTGACTTTCATTTGATTCAATTAGCTTTGTTTGATTTCATTTTACATTAATTTGATTCAATTAGCTTTGTTGAATGCATTTGAGTTTAATTTGATTCAATTACCTTTAATTGAATGTATTTGAGATTCATTTGATTCAATAAGTTTTGTTTGACTTCATTTGACTTTCATTTGATTCAATTAGCTTTGTAGAATGCATTTGAGTTTCATTTGATTCAATTAACTATGTTTCACTTTGTTTGACATTCATTTGATTCAATTAGCTTTGTTTAACTTCATTTTACTTTAATTTGATTCAATTAGCTTTGTTGAATGCATTTGAGTTTAATTTGATTCAATTAGCTTTAATTGAATGCATTTGAGATTCATTTGATTCAATAAGTTTTGTTTGACTTCATTTGACTTTCATTTGATTCAATTAGCCTTGTTGAATGCATATGAGTTTCATTTGATTCTATTAGCTATGTTTCACTTTGTTTGACATTCTTTTGATTCAATTAGCTTTGTTTGACTTTATTTTACTTTAATTTGATTCAATTAGCTTTGTTGAATGCATTTGAGTTTCATTTGATTTAATTAGCTTTGTTGAATGCAATTGAGTTTATTTGATTCAATTAGCTTTGATGAATGCATTTGAGTTTCATTTGATTCAAGCTTTCTTGGACTTCATTTGACTTTCGTTTGATACGATTAGCATTGTTTGACTTCATTTGATTCAATTAGATTTGTTTGACTTCATTTTACTTTAATTTGATTCAATTACCTTTGTTGAATGCATTTGAGTTTCATTTGATTCAATTAGCTTTGTTGAATGCATTTGAGTATCATTTGATTCAATTAGCTTTGTTGAATGCATTTGAGTTTCATTTGATTATATTTGCTATGTTTGACATTGTTTGACTTTCATTTGATTCAATTAGCTTTGTTTGACTTCATTTGACTTTTATTTGATTCAATTAGCTTTGTTTGACTTCATTTAACTTTAATTTGATTCAATTAGCTTCGTTGAATGCATTTTGAATTTCATTTGATTCAATTACCTTTGTT
This sequence comes from Beta corolliflora, assembly GCA_947648045.1. Lineage (NCBI taxonomy): Eukaryota > Viridiplantae > Streptophyta > Magnoliopsida > Caryophyllales > Amaranthaceae > Beta > Beta corolliflora. The sequence continues at coordinate 179,143 of CANSZD010003463.1, read as the reverse complement.
GAATGCATTTGAGTTTCATTTGATTCTATGAGCTATGTTTGACTTCATTTGACTTTCATTTGATTCAATTAGCTTTGTTTGACTTCATTTTACATTAATTTGATTCAATTAGCTTTGTTGAATGCATTTGAGTTTAATTTGATTCAATTACCTTTAATTGAATGCATTTGAGATTCATTTGATTCAATAAGTTTTGTTTGACTTCATTTGACTTTCATTTGATTCAATTAGCTTTGTTGAATGCATTTGAGTTTCATTTGATTCAATTAGCTATGTTTCACTTTGTTTGACATTCATTTGATTCAATTAGCTTTGTTTAACTTCATTTTACTTTAATTTGATTCAATTAGCTTTGTTGAATGCATTTGAGTTTAATTTGATTCAATTAGCTTTAATTAAATGCATTTGAGATTCATTTGATTCAATAAGTTTTGTTTGACTTCATTTGACTTTCATTTGATTCAATTAGCCTTGTTGAATGCATATGGGTTTCATTTGATTCAATTAGCTATGTTTCACTTTGTTTGACATTCATTTGATTCAATTAGCTTTGTTTGACTTTATTTTACTTTAATTTGATTCAATTAGCTTTGTTGAATGCATTTGAGTTTCATTTGATTTAATTAGCTTTGTTGAATGCATTTGAGTTTATTTGATTCAATTAGCTTTGTTGAATGCATTTGAGTTTCATTTGTTTCAATTAGCTTTATTGGACTTCATTTGACTTTTGTTTGATACGATTAGCTTTGTTTGACATCATTTGATTCAATTAGCTTTCTTTGCCTTTATTTTTCTTTAATTTGATTCAATTAGCTTTGTTGCATGCATTTGAGTTTCATTTTATTCAATTAGCTTTACTCGAATGTATTTGAGTTTCATTTGATTCAATAAGTTTTGTTTAACTTCGCTGACTTTAATTTGAATCAATTAGCTTTGTTGAATGCATTTGACTTTCATTTGATTCAATTAGCTTTGTTGACTTCATTTAACTTTAATTTGATTCAATTAGGTTTGTTGAATGCATTTGAGTTTCATTTGATTTAATTAGCTTTGTTGAATGCAATTGAGTTTATTTGATTCAATTAGCTTTGATGAATGCATTTGAGTTTCATTTGATTCAAGCTTTCTTGTACTTCATTTGACTTTCGTTTGATACGATTAGCATTGTTTGACTTCATTTGATTCAATTAGATTTGTTTGACTTCATTTTACTTTAATTTGATTCAATTACCTTTGTTGAATGCATTTGAGTTTCATTTGATATAATTAGCTTTGTTGAATGCATTTGAGTATCATTTGATTCAATTAGCTTTGTTTGACTTCATTTGACTTTTATTTGATTCAATTAGCTTTGTTTGACTTCATTTAACTTTAATTTGATTCAATTTGCTTTGTTGAATGCATTTGAGTTTCATTTGATTCAATTACCTTTGTTGAATGCATTTGAGTTTCATTTGATTCTATGAGCTATGTTTGACTTCATTTGACTTTCATTTGATTCAATTAGCTTTGTTTGATTTCATTTTACATTAATTTGATTCAATTAGCTTTGTTGAATGCATTTGAGTTTAATTTGATTCAATTACCTTTAATTGAATGTATTTGAGATTCATTTGATTCAATAAGTTTTGTTTGACTTCATTTGACTTTCATTTGATTCAATTAGCTTTGTAGAATGCATTTGAGTTTCATTTGATTCAATTAGCTATGTTTCACTTTGTTTGACATTCATTTGATTCAATTAGCTTTGTTTAACTTCATTTTACTTTAATTTGATTCAATTAGCTTTGTTGAATGCATTTGAGTTTAATTTGATTCAATTAGCTTTAATTGAATGCATTTGAGATTCATTTGATTCAATAAGTTTTGTTTGACTTCATTTGACTTTCATTTGATTCAATTAGCCTTGTTGAATGCATATGAGTTTCATTTGATTCTATTAGCTATGTTTCACTTTGTTTGACATTCTTTTGATTCAATTAGCTTTGTTTGACTTTATTTTTACTTTAATTTGATTCAATTAGCTTTGTTGAATGCATTTGAGTTTCATTTGATTTAATTAGCTTTTTTGAATGCAATTGAGTTTATTTGATTCAATTAGCTTTGATGAATGCATTTGAGTTTCATTTGATTCAAGCTTTCTTGGACTTCATTTGACTTTCGTTTGATACGATTAGCATTGTTTGACTTCATTTGATTCAATTAGATTTGTTTGACTTCATTTTACTTTAATTTGATTCAATTACATTTGTTGAATGCATTTGAGTTTCATTTGATTCAATTAGCTTTGTTGAATGCATTTGAGTATCATTTGATTCAATTAGCTTTGTTGAATGCATTTGAGTTTCATTTGATTATATTTGCTATGTTTGACATTGTTTGACTTTCATTTGATTCAATTAGCTTTGTTTGACTTCATTTGACTTTTATTTGATTCAATTAGCTTTGTTTGACTTCATTTAACTTTAATTTGATTCAATTAGCTTTGTTGAATGCATTTGAGTTTCATTTGATTCAATTACCTTTGTTGAATGCATTTGAGTTTCATTTGATTCTATGAGCTATGTTTGACTTCATTTGACTTTCATTTGATTCAATTAGCTTTGTTTGACTTCATTTTACATTAATTTGATTCAATTAGCTTTGTTGAATGCATTTGAGTTTAATTTGATTCAATTACCTTTAATTGAATGCATTTGAGATTCATTTGATTCAATAAGTTTTGTTTGACTTCATTTGACTTTCATTTGATTCAATTAGCTTTGTTGAATGCATTTGAGTTTCATTTGATTCAATTAGCTATGTTTCACTTTGTTTGACATTCATTTGATTCAATTAGCTTTGTTTAACTTCATTTTACTTTAATTTGATTCAATTAGCTTTGTTGAATGCATTTGAGTTTAATTTGATTCAATTAGCTTTAATTAAATGCATTTGAGATTCATTTGATTCAATAAGTTTTGTTTGACTTCATTTGACTTTCATTTGATTCAATTAGCCTTGTTGAATGCATATGGGTTTCATTTGATTCAATTAGCTATGTTTCACTTTGTTTGACATTCATTTGATTGAATTAGCTTTGTTTGACTTTATTTTACTTTAATTTGATTCAATTAGCTTTGTTGAATGCATTTTGAGTTTCATTTGATTTAATTAGCTTTGTTGAATGCATTTGAGTTTATTTGATTCAATTAGCTTTGTTTAATGCATTTGAGTTTCATTTGTTTCAATTAGCTTTATTGGACTTCATTTGACTTTTGTTTGATACGATTAGCTTTGTTTGACATCATTTGATTCAATTAGCTTTCTTTGCCTTTATTTTTCTTTAATTTGATTCAATTAGCTTTGTTGCATGCATTTGAGTTTCATTTTATTCAATTAGCTTTACTGAATGTATTTGAGTTTCATTTGATTCAATAAGTTTTGTTTAACTTCGCTTGACTTTAATTTGAATCAATTAGCTTTGTTGAATGCATTTGACTTTCATTTGATTCAATTAGCTTTGTTTGACTTCATTTAACTTTAATTTGATTCAATTAGGTTTGTTGAATGCATTTGAGTTTCATTTGATTTAATTAGCTTTGTTGAATGCAATTGAGTTTATTTGATTCAATTAGCTTTGATGAATGCATTTGAGTTTCATTTGATTCAAGCTTTCTTGGACTTCATTTGACTTTCGTTTGATACGATTAGCATTGTTTGACTTCATTTGATTCAATTAGATTTGTTTGACTTCATTTTACTTTAATTTGATTCAATTACCTTTGTTGAATGCATTTGAGTTTCATTTGATTCAATTAGCTTTGTTGAATGCATTTGAGTATCATTTGATTCAATTAGCTTTGTTTGACTTCATTTGACTTTTATTTGATTCAATTAGCTTTGTTTGACTTCATTTAACTTTAATTTGATTCAATTTGCTTTGTTGAATGCATTTGAGTTTCATTTGATTCAATTACCTTTGTTGAATGCATTTGAGTTTCATTTGATTCATAGCGGCATTATTCTATGAGCTATGTTTGACTTCATTTGACTTTCATTTGATTCAATTAGCTTTGTTTGATTTCATTTTACATTAATTTAATTCAATTAGCTTTGTTGAATGCATTTGAGTTTAATTTGATTCAATTACCTTTAATTGAATGTATTTGAGATTCATTTGATTCAATAAGTTTTGTTTGACTTCATTTGACTTTCATTTGATTCAATTAGCTTTGTAGAATGCATTTGAGTTTCATTTGATTCAATTAGCTATGTTTCACTTTGTTTGACATTCATTTGATTCAATTAGCTTTGTTTAACTTCATTTTACTTTAATTTGATTCAATTAGCTTTGTTGAATGCATTTGAGTTTAATTTGATTCAATTAGCTTTAATTGAATGCATTTGAGATTCATTTGATTGAATAAGTTTTGTTTGACTTCATTTGACTTTCATTTGATTCAATTAGCCTTGTTGAATGCATATGAGTTTCATTTGATTCTATTAGCTATGTTTCACTTTGTTTGACATTCTTTTGATTCAATTAGCTTTGTTTGACTTTATTTTACTTTAATTTGATTCAATTAGCTTTGTTGAATGCATTTGAGTTTCATTTGATTTAATTAGCTTTGTTGAATGCAATTTGAGTTTATTTGATTCAATTAGCTTTGATGAATGCATTTGAGTTTCATTTGATTCAAGCTTTCTTGGACTTCATTTGACTTTCGTTTGATACGATTAGCATTGTTTGACTTCATTTGATTCAATTAGATTTGTTTGACTTCATTTTACTTTAATTTGATTCAATTACCTTTGTTGAATGCATTTGAGTTTCATTTGATTCAATTAGCTTTGTTGAATGCATTTGAGTATCATTTGATTCAATTAGCTTTGTTGAATGCATTTGAGTTTCATTTGATTATATTTGCTATGTTTGACATTGTTTGACTTTCATTTGATTCATTAGCTTTGTTTGACTTCATTTGACTTTTATTTGATTCAATTAGCTTTGTTTGACTTCATTTAACTTTAATTTGATTCAATTAGCTTTGTTGAATGCATTTGAGTTTCATTTGATTCAATTACCTTTGTTGAATGCATTTGAAGTTTCATTTGATTCTATGAGCTATGTTTGACTTCATTTGACTTTCATTTGATTCAATTAGCTTTGTTTGACTTCATTTTACATTAATTTGATTCAATTAGCTTTGTTGAATGCATTTGGAAGTTTAATTTGATTCAATTACCTTTAATTGAATGCATTTGAGATTCATTTGATTCAATAAGTTTTGTTTGACTTTATTTGACTTTCATTTGATTCAATTAGCTTTGTTGAATGCATTTGACTTTCATTTGATTCAATTAGCTATGTTTCACTTTGCTTTGTGACATTCATTTGATTCAATTAGCTTTGTTTAACTTCATTTTACTTTAATTTGATTCAATTAGCTTTGTTGAATGTATTTGAGTTTAATTTGATTCAATTAGCTTTAATTAAATGCATTTGAGATTCATTTGATTCAATAAGTTTTGTTTGACTTCATTTGACTTTCATTTGATTAAATTAGCCTTGTTGAATGCATATGAGTTGCATTTGATTCTATTAGCTATGTTTCACTTTGTTTGACATTCATTTGATTCAATTAGCTTTGTTTGACTTTATTTTACTTTAATTTGATTCAATTAGCTTTGTTGAATGCATTTGTGTTTCATTTGATTTAATTAGCTTTGTTGAATACATTTGAGTTTATTTGATTCAATTAGCTTTGTTGAATGCATTTGAGTTTCATTTGTTTCAATTAGCTTTATTGGACTTCATTTGACTTTTGTTTGATACGATTAGCTTTGTTTGACTTCATTTGATTCAATTAGCTTTCTTTGCCTTTATTTTACTTTAATTTGATTCAATTAGCTTTGTTGATGGCATTTGTGTTTAATTTGATTCAATTAGCTTTAATTGAATGCATTTGAGATTCATTTGATTGAATAAGTTTTGTTTGACTTCATTTGACTTTCATTTGATTCAATTAGCCTTGTTGAATGCATTTGACTTTCATTTGATTCTATTAGCTATGTTTCACTTTGTTTGACATTCATTTGATTCAATTAGCTTTGTTTGACTTTATTTTTACTTTAATTTGATTCAATTAGCTTTGTTGAATGCATTTGAGTTTCATTTGATTTAATTACCTTTGTTGAATGCATTTGAATTTATTTGATTCAATTAGCTTTAATGATTGCATTTGAGTTTCATTTGTTTCAATTAGCTTTATTGGACTTCATTTGACTTTCGTTTGATACGATTAGCTTTGTTTGACTTCATTTGATTCAATTAGCTTTCTTTGCCTTTATTTTACATTAATTTGATTCAATTAGCTTTGTTGAATGCATTTGAGTTTCATTTGATTCAATTAGCTTTACTGAATGTATTTCAGTTTCATTTGATTCAATAAGTTTTTGTTTAACTTCGCTTGACTTTAATTTGAATCAATTAGCTTTGTTGAATGCATTTGACTTTCATTTGATTCATTCAATTAGCTTTGTTTGACTTCATTTAACTTTAATTTGATTCAATTAGGTTTGTTGAATGCATTTGATTTTCATTTGATTTAATTAGCTTTGTTGAATGCATTTGAGTTTATTTGATTCAATTAGCTTTGATGAATGCATTTGAGTTTCATTTGATTCAAGCTTTCTTGGACTTCATTTGACTTTCGTTTGATACGATTAGCATTGTTTGACTTCAATTGATTCAATTAGCTTTGTTTGACTTCATTTTACTTTAATTTGATTCAATTGCCTTTGTTGAATGCATTTGATTCAAATTAGCTTTGTTGAATGCATTTGAGTATCATTTGATTCAATTAGCTTTGTTGAATGCATTTGAGTTTCATTTGATTATATTTGCTATGTTTGACATTGTTTGACTTTCATTTGATTCAATTAGCTTTGTTTGACTTCATTTGACTTTTATTTGATTCAATTAGCTTTGTTTGACTTCATTTAACTTTAATTTGATTCAATTAGCTTTGTTGAATGCATTTGAGTTTCATTTGATTCAATTACCTTTGTTGAATGCATTTGAGTTTCATTTGATTCTATGAGCTATGTTTGACTTCATTTGACTTTCATTTGATTCAATTAGCTTTGTTTGACTTCATTTTACATTAATTTGATTCAATTAGCTTTGTTGAATGCATTTGAGATTAATTTGATTCAATTAGCTTTAATTGAATGCATTTGAGATTCACTTGATTCAATAAGTTTTGTTTGACTTCATTTGACTTTCATTTGATTCAATTAGCTTTGTTGAATGCATTTGAGTTTAAATTTGATTCAATTAGCTATGTTTCACTTTGTTTGACATTCATTTGATTCAATTAGCTTTGTTTAACTTCATTTTACTTTAATTTGATTCAATTAGCTTTGTTGAATGCATTTGAGTTTAATTTGATTCAATTAGCTTTAATTGAATGCATTTGAGATTCATTTGATTCAATAAGTTTTGTTTGACTTCATTTGACTTTCATTTGATTCAATTAGCCTTGTTGAATGCATATGAGTTTCATTTGATTCTATTAGCTATGTTTCACTTTGTTTGACATTCATTTGATTCAATTAGCTTTGTTTGACTTCATTTAACTTTAATTTGATTCAATTAGGTTTGTTGAATGCATTTGAGTTTCATTTGATTTAATTAGCTTTGTTGAATGCATTTGAGTTTATTTGATTCAATTAGCTTTGATGAATGCATTTGAGTTTCATTTGATTCAAGTGTCTTGGACTTCATTTGACTTTCGTTTGATACGATTAGCATTGTTTGACTTCATTTGATTCAATTAGCTTTGTTTGACTTCATTTTACTTTAATTTGATTCAATTACCTTTGTTGAATGCATTTGAGTTTCATTTGATTCAATTAGCTTTGTTGAATGCATTTGAGTATCATTTGATTCAATTAGCTTTGTTGAATGCATTTGAGTTTCATTTGATTATATTTGCTATGTTTGACATTGTTTGACTTTCATTTGATTCAATTAGCTTTGTTTGACTTCATTTGACTTTTATTTGATTCAAGTAGCTTTGTTTGACTTCATTTAACTTTAATTTGATTCAATTAGCTTCGTTGAATGCATTTGAGTTTCATTTGATTCAATTACCTTTGTTGAATGCATTTGAGTTTCATTTGATTCTATGAGCTATGTTTGACTTCATTTGACTTTCATTTGATTCAATTAGCTTTGTTTGACTTCATTTTACATTAATTTGATTCAATTAGCTTTGTTGAATGCATTTGAGTTTAATTTGATTCAATTACCTTTAATTGAATGCATTTGAGATTCATTTGATTCAATAAGTTTTGTTTGACTTCATTTGACTTTCATTTGATTCAATTAGCTTTGTTGAATGCATTTGAGTTTCATTTGATTCAATTAGCTATGTTTCACTTTGTTTGACATTCATTTGATTCAATTAGCTTTGTTTAACTTCATTTTACTTTAATTTGATTCAATTAGCTTTGTTGAATGCATTTGAGTTTAATTTGATTCAATTAGCTTTAATTAAATGCATTTGAGATTCATTTGATTCAATAAGTTTTGTTTGACTTCATTTTACTTTCATTTGATTCAATTAGCCTTGTTGAATGCATATGGGTTTCATTTGATTCAATTAGCTATGTTTCACTTTGTTTGACATTCATTTGATTCAATTAGCTTTGTTTGACTTTATTTTACTTTAATTTGATTCAATTAGCTTTGTTGAATGCATTTGAGTTTCATTTGATTTAATTAGCTTTGTTGAATGCATTTGAGTTTATTTGATTCAATTAGCTTTGTTGAATGCATTTGAGTTTCATTTGTTTCAATTAGCTTTATTGGACTTCATTTGACTTTGTGTTTGATACGATTAGCTTTGTTTGACATCACATCATTTGATTCAATTAGCTTTCTTTGCCTTTATTTTTCTTTAATTTGATTCAATTAGCTTTGTTGCATGCATTTGAGTTTCATTTTATTGAATTAGCTTTACTTGAATGTATTTGAGTTTCATTTGATTCAATAAGTTTTGTTTAACTGACGTGACTTTAATTTGAATCAATTAGCTTTGTTGAATGCATTTGACTTTCATTTGATTCAATTAGCTTTGTTTGACTTCATTTAACTTTAATTTGATTCAATTAGGTTTGTTGAATGCATTTGAGTTTCATTTGATTTAATTAGCTTTGTTGAATGCAATTGAGTTTATTTGATTCAATTAGCTTTGATGAATGCATTTGAGTTTCATTTGATTCAAGCTTTCTTGGACTTCATTTGACTTTCGTTTGATACGATTAGCATTGTTTGACTTCATTTGATTCAATTAGATTTGTTTGACTTCATTTTACTTTAATTTGATTCAATTACCTTTGTTGAATGCATTTGAGTTTCATTTGATTCAATTAGCTTTGTTGAATGCATTTGAGTATCATTTGATTCAATTAGCTTTGTTTGACTTCATTTGACTTTTATTTGATTCAATTAGCTTTGTTTGACTTCATTTAACTTTAATTTGATTCAATTTGCTTTGTTGAATGCATTTGAGTTTCATTTGATTCAATTACCTTTGTTGAATGCATTTGAGTTTCATTTGATTCTATGAGCTATGTTTGACTTCATTTGACTTTCATTTGATTGAATTAGCTTTGTTTGACTTCATTTTACATTAATTTGATTCAATTAGCTTTGTTGAATGCATTTGAGTTTAATTTGATTCAATTACCTTTAATTGAATGTATTTGAGATTCATTTGATTCAATAAGTTTTGTTTGACTTCATTTGACTTTCATTTGATTCAATTAGCTTTGTAGAATGCATTTGAGTTTCATTTGATTCAATTAGCTATGTTTCACTTTGTTTGACATTCATTTGATTCAATTAGCTTTGTTTAACTTCATTTTACTTTAATTTGATTCAATTACCTTTGTTGAATGCATTTGAGTTTCATTTGATTCAATTAGCTTTGTTGAATGCATTTGAGTATCATTTGATTCAATTAGCTTTGTTGAATGCATTTGAGTTTCATTTGATTATATTTGCTATGTTTGACATTGTTTGACTTCACTTGACTTTTATTTGATTCAATTAGCTTTGTTTGACTTCATTTAACTTTAATTTGATTCAATTTGCTTTGTTGAATGCATTTGTGTTTCATATGATTCAATTACCTTTGTTGAATGCATTTGAGTTTCATTTGATTCTATGAGCTATGTTTGACTTCATTTGACTTTCATTTGATTCAATTAGCTTTGTTGAATGCATTTGAGTTTCATTTGATTCAATTAGCTATGTTTCACTTTGTTTGACATTCATTTGATTCAATTAGCTTTGTTTAACTTCATTTTACTTTAATTTGATTCAATTAGCTTTGTTGAATGCATTTGAGTTTAATTTGATTCAATTAGATTTAATTGAATGCATTTGAGATTCATTTGATTCAATAAGTTTTGTTTGACTTCATTTGACTTTCATTTGATTTAATTAGCCTTGTTGAATGCATATGAGTTTCATTTGATTCTATTAGCTATGTTTGACTTTGTTTGACATTCTTTTGATTCAATTAGCTTTGTTTGACTTTATTTTACTTTAATTTGATTCAATTAGCTTTGTTGAATGCATTTGAGTTTCATTTGATTTAATTAGCTTTGTTGAATGCATTTGAGTTTATTTGATTCAATTAGCTTTGTTGAATGCATTTGAGTTTCATTTGTTTCAATTAGCTTTATTGGACTTCATTTGACTTTTGTTTGATACGATTAGCTTTGTTTGACTTCATTTGATTCAATTAGCTTTCTTTGCCTTTATTTTACTTTAATTTGATTCAATTAGCTTTGTTGAATGCATTTGAGTTTAATTTGATTCAATTAGCTTTAATTGAATGCATTTGAGATTCATTTGATTCAATAAGTTTTGTTTGACTTCATTTGACTTTCATTTGATTCAATTAGCCTTGTTGAATGCATTTGACTTTCATTTGATTCTATTAGCTATGTTTCACTTTGTTTGACATTCATTTGATTCAATTAGCTTTGTTTGACTTTATTTTACTTTAATTTGATTCAATTAGCTTTGTTGAATGCATTTGAGTTTCATTTGATTTAATTAGCTTTGTTGAATGCATTTGAGTTTATTTGATTCAATTAGCTTTGTTGAATGCATTTGAGTTTCATTTGTTTCAATTAGCTTTATTGGACTTCATTTGACTTTCGTTTGATACGATTAGCTTTGTTTGACTTCATTTGATTCAATTAGCTTTCTTTGCTTTTATTTTACTTTAATTTGATTCAATTAGCTTTGTTGAATGCATTTGAGTTTCATTTAATTCAATTAGCTTTACTGAATGTATTTGAGTTTCATTTGATTCAATAAGTTTTGTTTAACTTTGCTTGACTTTAATTTGAATCAATTAGCTTTGTTGAATGCATTTGACTTTCATTTGATTCAATTAGCTTTGTTTGACTTCATTTAACTTTAATTTGATTCAATTAGGTTTGTTGAATGCATTTGAGTTTAATTTGATTTAATTAGCTTTGTTGAATGCATTTGAGTTTATTTGATTCAATTAGCGTTGATGAATGCATTTGAGTTCATTTGATTCAAGCCGGTCTTGGACTTCATTTGACTTTCGTTTGATACGATTAGCATTGTTTGACTTCATTTGATTCAATTAGATTTGTTTGACTTCATTTTACTTTAATTTGATTCAATTACCTTTGTGGAATGCATTTGAGTTTCATTTGATTCAATTAGCTTTGTTGAATGCATTTGAGTATCATTTGATTCAATTAGCTTTGTTGAATGCATTTGAGTTTCATTTGATTATATTTGCTATGTTTGACATTGTTTGACTTTCGTTTGATTCAATTAGCTTTGTTTGACTTCATTTGACTTTTATTTGATTCAATTAGCTTTGTTTGACTTCATTTAACTTTAATTTGATTCAATTAGCTTTGTTGAATGCATTTGAGTTTCATTTGATTCAATTACCTTTGTTGAATTCATTTGAGTTTCATTTGATTCTATGAGCTATGTTTGACTTCATTTGACTTTCATTTGATTCAATTAGCTTTGTTTGACTTCATTTTACATTAATTTGATTCAATTAGCTTTGTTGAATGCATTTGAGTTTAATTTGATTCAATTACCTTTAATTGAATGCATTTGAGATTCATTTGATTCAATAAGTTTTGTTTGACTTCATTTGACTTTCATTTGATTCAATTAGCTTTGTTGAATGCATTTGAGTTTCATTTGATTCAATTAGCTATGTTTCACTTTGTTTGACATTCATTTGATTCAATTAGCTTTGTTTAACTTCATTTTACTTTAATTTGATTCAATTAGCCTTGTTGAATGCATTTGAGTTTAATTTGATTCAATTAGCTTTAATTGAATGCATTTGAGATTCATTTGATTCAATAAGTTTTGTTTGACTTCATTTGACTTTCATTTGATTCAATTAGCCTTGTTGAATGCATATGAGTTTCATTTGATTCTATTAGCTATGTTTCACTTTGTTTGACATTCTTTTGATTCAATTAGCTTTGTTTGACTTTATTTTACTTTAATTTGATTCAATTAGCTTTGTTGAATGTATTTGAGTTTCATTTGATTTAATTAGCTTTGTTGAATGCAATTGAGTTTATTTGATTCAATTAGCTTTGATGAATGCATTTGAGTTTCATTTGATTCAAGCTTTCTTGGACTTCATTTGACTTTCGTTTGATACGATTAGCATTGTTTGACTTCATTTGATTCAATTAGATTTGTTTGACTTCATTTTACTTTAATTTGATTCAATTACCTTTGTTGAATGCATTTGAGTTTCATTTGATTCAATTAGCTTTGTTGAATGCATTTGAGTATCATTTGATTCAATTAGCTTTGTTGAATGCATTTGAGTTTCATTTGATTATATTTGCTATGTTTGACATTGTTTGACTTTCATTTGATTCAATTAGCTTTGTTTGACTTCACTTGACTTTTATTTGATTCAATTAGCTTTGTTTGACTTCATTTAACTTTAATTTGATTCAATTAGCTTTGTTGAATGCATTTGAGTTTCATTTGATTCAATTACCTTTGTTGAATGCATTTGAGTTTCATATGATTCAATTTGCTTTGTTGAATGCATTTGAGTTTCATATGATTCAATTAGCTTTGTTGAATGCATTTGAGTTTCATTTGATTCTATGAGCTATGTTTGACTTCATTTGACTTTCATTTGATTCAATTAGCTTTGTTTGACTTCATTTTACATTAATTTGATTCAATTAGCTTTGTTGAATGTATTTGAGTTTAATTTGATTCAATTACCTTTAATTGAATGCATTTGAGATTCATTTGATTCAATAAGTTTTGTTTGACTTCATTTGACTTTCATTTGATTCAATTAGCTTTGTTGAATGCATTTGAGTTTCATTTGATTCAATTAGCTATGTTTCACTTTGTTTGACATTCATTTGATTCAATTAGCTTTGTTTAACTTCATTTTACTTTAATTTGATTCAATTAGCTTTGTTGAATGCATTTGAGTTTAATTTGATTCAATTAGCTTTAATTGAATGCATTTGAGATTCATTTGATTCAATAAGTTTTGTTTGACTTCATTTGACTTTCATTTGATTTAATTAGCCTTGTTGAATGCATATGAGTTTCATTTGATTCTATTAGCTATGTTTCACTTTGTTTGACATTCTTTTGATTCAATTAGCTTTGTTTGACTTTATTTTACTTTAATTTGATTCAATTAGCTTTGTTGAATGCATTTGAGTTTCATTTGATTTAATTAGCTTTGTTGAATGCATTTGAGTTTATTTGATTCAATTAGCTTTGTTGAATGCATTTGAGTTTCATTTGTTTTAATTAGCTTTATTGGACTTCATTTGACTTTTGTTTGATACGATTAGCTTTGTTTGACTTCATTTGATTCAATTAGCTTTCTTTGCCTTTATTTTACTTTAATTTGATTCAATTAGCTTTGTTGAATGCATTTGAGTTTAATTTGATTCAATTAGCTTTAATTGAATGCATTTGAGATTCATTTGATTCAATAAGTTTTGTTTGACTTCATTTGACTTTCATTTGATTCAATTAGCCTTGTTGAATGCATTTGACTTTCATTTGATTCTATTAGCTATGTTTCACTTTGTTTGACATTCATTTGATTCAATTAGCTTTGTTTGACTTTATTTTACTTTAATTTGATTCAATTAGCTTTGTTGAATGCATTTGAGTTTCATTTGATTTAATTAGCTTTGTTGAATGCATTTGAGTTTATTTGATTCAATTAGCTTTGTTGAATGCATTTGAGTTTCATTTGTTTCAATTAGCTTTATTGGACTTCATTTGACTTTCGTTTGATACGATTAGCTTTGTTTGACTTCATTTGATTCAATTAGATTTGTTTGACTTCATTTTACATTAATTTGATTCAATTACCTTTGTTGAATGCATTTGAGTTTCATTTGATTCAATTAGCTTTGTTGAATGCATTTGAGTATCATTTGATTCAATTAGCTTTGTTGAATGCATTTGAGTTTCATTTGATTATATTTGCTATGTTTTACATTGTTTGACTTTCATTTGATTCAATTAGCTTTGTTTGACTTCATTTGACTTTTATTTGATTCAATTAGCTTTGTTTGACTTCATTTAACTTTAATTTGATTCAATTAGATTTGTTGAATGCATTTGAGTTTCATTTGATTCAATTACCTTTGTTGAATGCATTTTGAGTTTCATTTGATTCTATGAGCTATGTTTGACTTCATTTGACTTTCATTTGATTCAATTAGCTTTGTTTGACTTCATTTTACATTAATTTGATTCAATTAGCTTTGTTGAATGCATTTGAGTTTAATTTGATTCAATTACCTTTAATTGAATGCATTTGAGATTCATTTGATTCAATAAGTTTTGTTTGACTTCATTTGACTTTCATTTGATTCAATTAGCTTTGTTGAATGCATTTGAGTTTCATTTGATTCAATTAGCTATGTTTCACTTTGTTTGACATTCATTTGATTCAATTAGCTTTGTTTAACTTCATTTTACTTTAATTTGATTCAATTAGCTTTGTTGAATGCATTTGAGTTTAATTTGATTCAATTAGCTTTAATTGAATGCATTTGAGATTCATTTGATTCAATAAGTTTTGTTTGACTTCATTTGACTTTCATTTGATTCAATTAGCCTTGTTGAATGCATATGAGTTTCATTTGATTCTATTAGCTATGTTTCACTTTGTTTGACATTCTTTTGATTCAATTAGCTTTGTTTGACTTTATTTTACTTTAATTTGATTCAATTAGCTTTGTTGAATGTATTTGAGTTTCATTTGATTTAATTAGCTTTGTTGAATGCAATTGAGTTTATTTGATTCAATTAGCTTTGATGAATGCATTTGAGTTTCATTTGATTCAAGCTTTCTTGGACTTCATTTGACTTTCGTTTGATACGATTAGCATTGTTTGACTTCATTTGATTCAATTAGATTTGTTTGACTTCATTTTACTTTAATTTGATTCAATTACCTTTGTTGAATGCATTTGAGTTTCATTTGATTCAATTAGCTTTGTTGAATGCATTTGAGTATCATTTGATTCAATTAGCTTTGTTGAATGCATTTGAGTTTCATTTGATTATATTTGCTATGTTTGACATTGTTTGACTTTCATTTGATTCAATTAGCTTTGTTTGACTTCACTTGACTTTTATTTGATTCAATTAGCTTTGTTTGACTTCATTTAACTTTAATTTGATTCAATTTGCTTTGTTGAATGCATTTGAGTTTCATATGATTCAATTACCTTTGTTGAATGCATTTGAGTTTCATTTGATTCTATGAGCTATGTTTGACTTCATTTGACTTTCATTTGATTCAATTAGCTTTGTTTGACTTCATTTTACTTTAATTTGATTCAATTAGCTTTGTTGAATGCATTTGAGTTTCATTTGATTATATTAGCTATGTTTGACTTTGTTTGACTTTCATTTGATTCAATTAGCTTTGTTTGACTTCATTTTACATTAATTTGATTCAATTAGCTTTGTTGAATGCATTTGAGTTTAATTTGATTCAATTACCTTTAATTGATTGCATTTGAGATTCATTTGATTCAATAAGTTTTGGTTGACTTCATTTGACTTTCATTTGATTCAATTAGCTTTGTTGAATGCATTTGAGTTTCATTTGATTCAATTAGCTATGTTTCACTTTGTTTGACATTCATTTGATTCAATTAGCTTTGTTTAACTTCATTTTACTTTAATTTGATTCAATTAGCTTTGTTGAATGCATTTGAGTTTAATTTGATTCAATTAGCTTTAATTGAATGCATTTGAGATTCATTTGATTCAATAAGTTTTGTTTGACTTCATTTGACTTTCATTTGATTCAATTAGCCTTGTTGAATGCATATGAGTTTCATTTGATTCTATTAGCTATGTTTCACTTTGTTTGACATTCTTTTGATTCAATTAGCTTTGTTTGACTTTATTTTACTTTAATTTGATTCAATTAGCTTTGTTGAATGTATTTGAGTTTCATTTGATTTAATTAGCTTTGTTGAATGCAATTTGAGTTTATTTGATTCAATTAGCTTTGATGAATGCATTTGAGTTTCATTTGATTCAAGCTTTCTTGGACTTCATTTGACTTTCGTTTGATACGATTAGCATTGTTTGACTTCATTTGATTCAATTAGATTTGTTTGACTTCATTTTACTTTAATTTGATTCAATTACCTTTGTTGAATGCATTTGAGTTTCATTTGATTCAATTAGCTTTGTTGAATGCATTTGAGTATCATTTGATTCAATTAGCTTTGTTGAATGCATTTGAGTTTCATTTGATTATATTTGCTATGTTTGACATTGTTTGACTTTCATTTGATTCAATTAGCTTTGTTTGACTTCACTTGACTTTTATTTGATTCAATTAGCTTTGTTTGACTTCATTTAACTTTAATTTGATTCAATTTGCTTTGTTGAATGCATTTGAGTTTCATATGATTCAATTACCTTTGTTGAATGCATTTGAGTTTCATTTGATTCTATGAGCTATGTTTGACTTCATTTGACTTTCATTTGATTGAATTAGCTTTGTTTGACTTCATTTTACATTAATTTGATTCAATTAGCTTTGTTGAATGCATTTGAGTTTAATTTGATTCAATTACCTTTAATTGAATGCATTTGAGATTCATTTGATTCAATAAGTTTTGTTTGACTTCATTTGACTTTCATTTGATTCAATTAGCTTTGTTGAATGCATTTGAGTTTCATTTGATTCAATTAGCTATGTTTCACTTTGTTTGACATTCATTTGATTCAATTAGCTTTGTTTAACTTCATTTTACTTTAATTTGATTACAATTAGCTTTGTTGAATGCATTTGAGTTTAATTTGATTCAATTAGCTTTAATTGAATGCATTTGAGATTCATTTGATTCAATAAGTTTTGTTTGACTTCATTTGACTTTCATTTGATTTAATTAGCCTTGTTGAATGCATATGAGTTTCATTTGATTCTATTAGCTATGTTTCACTTTGTTTGACATTCTTTTGATTCAATTAGCTTTGTTTGACTTTATTTTACTTTAATTTGATTCAATTAGCTTTGTTGAATGCATTTGAGTTTCATTTGATTTAATTAGCTTTGTTGAATGAATTTGAGTTTATTTGATTCAATTAGCTTTGTTGAATGCATTTTAGTTTCATTTGATTCAATTAGCTTTATTGGACTTCATTTGACTTTTGTTTGATACGATTAGCTTTGTTTGACTTCATTTGATTCAATTAGCTTTCTTTGCCTTTATTTTACTTTAATTTGATTCAATTAGCTTTGTTGAATGCATTTGAGTTTAATTTGATTCAATTAGCTTTAATTGAATGCATTTGAGATTCATTTGATTCAATAAGTTTTGTTTGACTTCATTTGACTTTCATTTGATTCAATTAGCCTTGTTGAATGCATTTGACTTTCATTTGATTCTATTAGCTATGTTTCACTTTGTTTGACATTCATTTGATTCAATTAGCTTTGTTTGACTTTTATTTTACTTTAATTTGATTCAATTAGCTTTGTTGAATGCATTTGAGTTTCATTTGATTTAATTAGCTTTGTTGAATGCATTTGAGTTTATTTGATTCAATTAGCTTTGTTGAATGCATTTGTGTTTCATTTGTTTCAATTAGCTTTATTGGACTTCATTTGACTTTCGTTTGATACGATTAGCTTTGTTTGACTTCATTTGATTCAATTAGCTTTCTTTGCTTTTATTTTACTTTAATTTGATTCAATTAGCTTTGTTGAATGCATTTGAGTTTCATTTGATTCAATTAGCTTTACTGAATGTATTTGAGTTTCATTTGATTCAATAAGTTTTGTTTAACTTTGCTTGACTTTATTTTGAATCAATTAGCTTTGTTGAATGCATTTGACTTTCATTTGATTCAATTAGCTTTGTTTGACTTCATTTAACTTTAATTTGATTTAATTAGGTTTGTTGAATGCATTTGATGCGAATACGCCAAGCTACTTCAACCAATATGCACCCACCTCCCCACAACCTAACCTATCTCTAATTTGTTTATCTATCTTTTGGTTATGGTTGGTTTTGAAAAAATGTCATTAAAAGGGTTAACCAACATTAACCACCCTTTTAAAGCGTTATATGTATTTTGAGCGAGGGCCCGGTTTTGTTGGTAAGCTTAACTAAAGATTAGTACTAATATAATCTTGCTAAGCAACGAAGGAAAGGAAGTTAATTAAGCTACTTAGTTTAATTACGGTTTTTGTAATTTACGGTTTTGTAAACCGGAATTATTTTGTGATACGAAATCGGTTGCAAATCAAGAGGTATTACTAAGTACTAATCTCAATCACAACAAAGGAGAGATTCATGGCCTAAAGATTAGTACTAACGTAATCATGCTAAGCAATAATGGAAGAGAAGCTAAGTAAGCTAGCAACTGCCCATGGGTGTTGGGGAGGTGTGTGCTTGAGGTGCTTGATATTAGTTAGTGTTAGTTTAGTCTTAAACATGCTTAACTCTCACTAAACATGCTTTGAAATCACTTAGCACCAAAGAAAGAAAAATCGGTCATTTTGTGTTAGAATGAAGCTACGGTTTTCATGATGGTTTTTTGTGATGCAATGGATGATCTAATGAAGCTAGTAGGTGAAGCACCTTGCTTATTCATGCTTACCAAGAGGCCTGCAGCAAGGGGGTCCAATTACAACCTTTCCTAAGCAAGGAGGAAAGAACATGAATGGAGGAAAGAAAAAGGGGGCGCTATGCGGCGTTTTTCTGTCCCTTCTTTCTTCCGATTTGGGCAGCCACATTTTAGGCTCCAATGATGATGATTCACACATGGAAGGAAGCTACTTCAAGTATAGGTTTTCTTTTCATTGGTTTGCAGCCATTTTAAAGCATCCAATAGGAGTAAAAGGCTAGGAGAATAGAGATGCTGATTTCGGCTAGCCTTAGAAGATATTTTGTACTTTAAATGCTTTGTTTAAATCTCTTTAGTGTATTAGATGTAATAGCTGGTGTTTTAAACTTTTAACTCTTGTACTATAAGTATGTAATCCTGATTATGAATGAAGATGAGATTTTGGTTGTTGAAAACTTGAGCTTTGTGCTTATTCAAAAACACGTTGTGTTTAAAGTCTAAAACCGAGGTTTTTATTCTATCTTTGAAACGAATTTCTTGGGAGGTAACACTACAAGAATTCAACCCAATTAGCAGATTTGAGAGTGGAGGTTCTCATAATTTGTTAGTTAAAACCCTTAATTAAGGTTGAGAGTGGAGATTCACTTCCTTAATTAAACCCGAATTACTAACTTTGAGTGGAGTCTTTTATTTGGTAATTCAATCTATCCTAAACACATTTCTTCATTGAGTTGTGTTTGAACCAATTCTTTTAGTTTTAAGAGTGATTCTTTCGACTAAAAGTCTATATCCATTGATCATTCGTTTTCCGCTGCATCGTGTTTTTGGGCCTTCTAAATACACACGTGAGAGGAGTCCAATTTCGCATCAAGTGGTATCAGAGCTCCAGCCCTCTAAGTCCTCTTGGCGCTTAGACGTTCTTGGAAAAGAAGGAAAACCACAAAAAAGAAGCAAAAGGAAGCAACCCGTAAAAGACAGTTTTTTGAGGTAACTTTGAACGCGAGGTTCTCACATCTCAGATCGTGTTTTTGGGTGATTCTTTTTTTGAAAGTGGTTATTTTTATGTCTAGTTTTGGCCTGTAAAATTGTATAACTTTTGGTGGTCATTTGCTAGCATAATCAGCGTGTTTTTCTTAAGTGGTCTAAAACCGGATTAATCTGGACCAGCTTTAGAAAAATAAAAACTGCAATCAATTGGTTTGTTATTTTTTTATGAAATTTTGGTCGAGTGCTTAAAACACATAGGGCTACGTTGTGACAAAATTTCATTCAATTTCAAGTTGATTTGATTAGGTTTTGAAGCTCGAATTTTTGGTGAAAATTCTGGGCAGTTTCTAGGCAGAATGTTTTTTTTTTCTTCTGTTTGTATTCATTGTAATAGTAGTTCATCTTGAACTTCTATAAGTGTATTGTTGTTAATATGGATGAACTAGTTGAAGTTTTTGCACGGATGCAAGAAGCTAATCAAAAGGTTCGATTCTTGAGGCAACAAATGCAAGAAGATAAGAAGCAAAAACTTCACAAGAAGAAAGTGTCTCTATCAGTAGAGAAGCTTCAATCCCAAGAAGGAGAGAGTGAAGTTAGTGCTGAAGAAGAAGAAGAGCAGACAAGTGTGTATGAATTGGATGCAAAAACAAACGAGGAAGTAAAGGTAGCCTCATTGGAGGTTGTTTCGATAGAACAACTACCATTACAAAATGAAGCGAAAGATCAATTCAAAATGCATAGAGTTGAAGAAGAAAGACCATCCACGGCTTTCAAGCTCCAACAACAAAATTCGAGGTCGAATTTTCTCCGAACAAGGAGAGTATGATGCGAATACGCCAAGCTACTTCAACCAATATGCATCAAGCTACCTCAACCTAACCAAGCTATCTCTAATCGGTTTGTTTAACTATTGGTTATGGTTGGTTTTGAGATTAAAAATGTCATTAAAAGGGTTAACCAACATTAACCACCCTTTTAAACTGTTATATGTATTTTGAACGATGGCCCGGTTTTGTTGTAAGCTTAACTAAAGATTAGTACTAATATAATCTTGCTAAGCAACGAAGGAAAGGAAGTTAATTAAGCTACTTAGTTTAATTACGGTTTTGTAATTTACGGTTTTGTAAACCGGAATTATTTTGTGATACGAAATCAGTTGCAAATCAAGAGGTATTACTAAAAACTAATCTCAATCACAACAAAGGAGAGATTCATGGCCTAAAGATTAGTACTAACGTAATCATGCTAAGCAATAATGGAAGAGAAGCTAAGTAAGCTAGCAACTGCCCATGGGTGTTGGGGGAGGTGTGTGCTTGAGGTGCTTGATATTAGTTAGTGTTAGTTTAGTCTTAAACATGCTTAACTCTCACTAAACATGCTTTGAAATCACTTAGCACCAAAGAAAGAAAAATCAGTCATTTTGTGTTAGAATGAAGCTACGGTTTTCATGATGGTTTTTTGTGATGCAATGGATGATCTAATGAAGCTAGTAGGTGAAGCACCTTGCTTATTCATGCTTACCAAGAGGCCTGCAGCAAGGGGTCCAATTACAACCTTTCCTAAGCAAGGAGGAAAGAACATGAATGGAGGAAAGAAAAGGGGCCGCTATGCGGCGTTTTTCGTCCCTTCTTTCTTCGATTTGGGCAACCACATTTTAGGCTCCAATGATGATGATTCACACATGGAAGGAAGCTACTTCAAGTATAGGTTTTCTTTTCATTGGTTTGCAGCCATTTTAAAGCATCCAATAGGAGTAAAAGGCTAGGAGAATAGAGATGCTGATTTCGGCTAGCCTTAGAAGATATTTTGTACTTTAAATGCTTTGTTTAAATCTCTTTAGTGTATTAGATGTAATAGCTGGTGTTTTAAACTTTTAACTCTTGTACTATAAGTATGTAATCCTGATTATGAATGAAGATCAGATTTTGGTTGTTGAAAACTTGAGCTTTGTGCTTATTCAAAAACACGTTGTGTTTAAAGTCTAAAAACCGAGGTTTTTATTCTATCTTTGAAACGAATTTCTTGGGAGGTAACACTACAAGAATTCAACCCAATTAGCAGATTTGAGAGTGGAGGTTCTCATAATTTGTTAGTTAAAACCCTTAATTAAGGTTGAGAGTGGAGATTCACTTCCTTAATTAAACCCGAATTACTAACTTTGAGTGGAGTCTTTTATTTGGTAATTCAATCTATCCTAAACACATTTCTTCATTGAGTTGTGTTTGAACCAATTCTTTTAGTTTTAAGAGTGATTCTTTCGACTAAAAGTCTATATCCATTGATCATTCGTTTTCCGCTGCATCGTGTTTTTGGGCCTTCTAAACACACACGTGAGAGGAGTCCAATTTCGCATCAGCATTTGAGTTTAATTTGATTTAATTAGCTTTGTTGAATGCATTTGAGTTTATTTGATTCAATTAGCTTTGATGAATGCATTTGAGTTTCATTTGATTCAAGCTGTCTTGGACTTCATTTGACTTTCGTTTGATACGATTAGCATTGTTTGACTTCATTTGATTCAATTAGATTTGTTTGACTTCATTTTACATTAATTTGATTCAATTACCTTTGTTGAATGCATTTGAGTTTCATTTGATTCAATTAGCTTTGTTGAATGCATTTGAGTATCATTTGATTCAATTAGCTTTGTTGAATGCATTTGAGTTTCATTTGATTATATTTGCTATGTTTGACATTGTTTGACTTTCATTTGATTCAATTAGCTTTGTTTGACTTCATTTGACTTTTATTTGATTCAATTAGCTTTGTTTGACTTCATTTAACTTTAATTTGATTCAATTAGCTTTGTTGAATGCATTTGAGTTTCATTTGATTCAATTACCTTTGTTGAATGCATTTGAGTTTCATTTGATTCTATGAGCTATGTTTGACTTCATTTGACTTTCATTTGATTCAATTAGCTTTGTTTGACTTCATTTTACATTAATTTGATTCAATTAGCTTTGTTGAATGCATTTGAGTTTAATTTGATTCAATTACCTTTAATTGAATGCATTTGAGATTCATTTGATTCAATAAGTTTTGTTTGACTTCATTTGACTTTCATTTGATTCAATTAGCTTTGTTGAATGCATTTGAGTTTCATTTGATTCAATTAGCTATGTTTCACTTTGTTTGACATTCATTTGATTCAATTAGCTTTGTTTAACTTCATTTTACTTTAATTTGATTCAATTAGCTTTGTTGAATGCATTTGAGTTTAATTTGATTCAATTAGCTTTAATTGAATGCATTTGAGATTCATTTGATTCAATAAGTTTTGTTTGACTTCATTTGACTTTCATTTGATTCAATTAGCCTTGTTGAATGCATATGAGTTTCATTTGATTCTATTAGCTATGTTTCACTTTGTTTGACATTCTTTTGATTCAATTAGCTTTGTTTGACTTTATTTTACTTTAATTTGATTCAATTAGCTTTGTTGAATGTATTTGAGTTTCATTTGATTTAATTAGCTTTGTTGAATGCAATTGAGTTTATTTGATTCAATTAGCTTTGATGAATGCATTTGAGTTTCATTTGATTCAAGCTTTCTTGGACTTCATTTGACTTTCGTTTGATACGATTAGCATTGTTTGACTTCATTTGATTCAATTAGATTTGTTTGACTTCATTTTACTTTAATTTGATTCAATTACCTTTGTTGAATGCATTTGAGTTTCATTTGATTCAATTAGCTTTGTTGAATGCATTTGAGTATCATTTGATTCAATTAGCTTTGTTGAATGCATTTGAGTTTCATTTGATTATATTTGCTATGTTTGACATTGTTTGACTTTCATTTGATTCAATTAGCTTTGTTTGACTTCACTTGACTTTTATTTGATTCAATTAGCTTTGTTTGACTTCATTTAACTTTAATTTGATTCAATTTACTTTGTTGAATGCATTTGAGTTTCATATGATTCAATTACCTTTGTTGAATGCATTTGAGTTTCATTTGATTCTATGAGCTATGTTTGACTTCATTTGACTTTCATTTGATTCAATTAGCTTTGTTTGACTTCATTTTACATTAATTTGATTCAATTAGCTTTGTTGAATGCATTTGAGTTTCATTTGATTATATTAGCTATGTTTGACTTTGTTTGACTTTCATTTGATTCAATTAGCTTTGTTTGACTTCATTTTACATTAATTTGATTCAATTAGCTTTGTTGAATGCATTTGAGTTTAATTTGATTCAATTACCTTTAATTGATTGCATTTGAGATTCATTTGATTCAATAAGTTTTGTTTGACTTCATTTGACTTTCATTTGATTCAATTAGCTTTGTTGAATGCATTTGAGTTTCATTTGATTCAATTAGCTATGTTTCACTTTGTTTGACATTCATTTGATTCAATTAGCTTTGTTTAACTTCATTTTACTTTAATTTGATTCAATTAGCTTTGTTGAATGCATTTGAGTTTAATTTGATTCAATTAGCTTTAATTGAATGCATTTGAGATTCATTTGATTCAATAAGTTTTGTTTGACTTCATTTGACTTTCATTTGATTCAATTAGCCTTGTTGAATGCATATGAGTTTCATTTGATTCTATTAGCTATGTTTCACTTTGTTTGACATTCTTTTGATTCAATTAGCTTTGTTTGACTTTATTTTACTTTAATTTGATTCAATTAGCTTTGTTGAATGTATTTGAGTTTCATTTGATTTAATTAGCTTTGTTGAATGCAATTGAGTTTATTTGATTCAATTAGCTTTGATGAATGCATTTGAGTTTCATTTGATTCAAGCTTTCTTGGACTTCATTTGACTTTCGTTTGATACGATTAGCATTGTTTGACTTCATTTGATTCAATTAGATTTGTTTGACTTCATTTTACTTTAATTTGATTCAATTACCTTTGTTGAATGCATTTGAGTTTCATTTGATTCAATTAGCTTTGTTGAATGCATTTGAGTATCATTTGATTCAATTAGCTTTGTTGAATGCATTTGAGTTTCATTTGATTATATTTGCTATGTTTGACATTGTTTGACTTTCATTTGATTCAATTAGCTTTGTTTGACTTCATTTGACTTTTATTTGATTCAATTAGCTTTGTTTGACTTCATTTAACTTTAATTTGATTCAATTAGCTTTGTTGAATGCATTTGAGTTTCATTTGATTCAATTACCTTTGTTGAATGCATTTGAGTTTCATATGATTCAATTTGCTTTGTTGAATGCATTTGAGTTTAATATGATTCAATTACCTTTGTTGAATGCATTTGAGTTTCATTTGATTCTATGAGCTATGTTTGACTTCATTTGACTTTCATTTGATTCAATTAGCTTTGTTTGACTTCATTTGACGTTAACTTGATTTAATTAGCTTTGTTGAATGTATTTGAGTTTAATTTGATTCAATTACCTTTAATTGAATGCATTTGAGATTCATTTGATTCAATAAGTTTTGTTTGACTTCATTTGACTTTCATTTGATTCAATTAGCTTTGTTGAATGCATTTGAGTTTCATTTGATTCAATTAGCTATGTTTCACTTTGTTTGACATTCATTTGATTCAATTAGCTTTGTTTAACTTCATTTTACTTTAATTTGATTCAATTAGCTATGTTGAATGCATTTGAGTTTAATTTGATTCAATTAGCTTTAATTGAATGCATTTGAGATTCATTTGATTCAATAAGTTTTGTTTGACTTCATTTGACTTTCATTTGATTTAATTAGCCTTGTTGAATGCATATGAGTTTCATTTGATTCTATTAGCTATGTTTCACTTTGTTTGACATTCTTTTGATTCAATTAGCTTTGTTTGACTTTATTTTACTTTAATTTGATTCAATTAGCTTTGTTGAATGCATTTGAGTTTCATTTGATTTAATTAGCTTTGTTGAATGCATTTGAGTTTATTTGATTCAATTAGCTTTGTTGAATGCATTTGAGTTTCATTTGTTTCAATTAGCTTTATTGGACTTCATTTGACTTTTGTTTGATACGATTAGCTTTGTTTGACTTCATTTGATTCAATTAGCTTTCTTTGCCTTTATTTTACTTTAATTTGATTCAATTAGCTTTGTTGAATGCATTTGAGTTTAATTTGATTCAATTAGCTTTAATTGAATGCATTTGAGATTCATTTGATTCAATAAGTTTTGTTTGACTTCATTTGACTTTCATTTGATTCAATTAGCTTTGTTGAATGCATTTGACTTTCATTTGATTCTATTAGCTATGTTTCACTTTGTTTGACATTCATTTGATTCAATTAGCTTTGTTTGACTTTATTTTACTTTAATTTGATTCAATTAGCTTTGTTGAATGCATTTGAGTTTCATTTGATTTAATTAGCTTTGTTGAATGCATTTGAGTTTATTTGATTCAATTAGCTTTGTTGAATGCATTTGAGTTTCATTTGTTTCAATTAGCTTTATTGGACTTCATTTGACTTTCGTTTGATACGATTAGCTTTGTTTGACTTCATTTGATTCAATTAGCTTTCTTTGCTTTTATTTTACTTTAATTTGATTCAATTAGCTTTGTTGAATGCATTTGAGTTTCATTTGATTCAATTAGCTTTACTTGAATGTATTTGAGTTTCATTTGATTCAATAAGTTTTGTTTAACTTTGCTTGACTTTAATTTGAATCAATTAGCTTTGTTGAATGCATTTGACTTTCATTTGATTCAATTAGCTTTGTTTGACTTCATTTAACTTTAATTTGATTCAATTAGGTTTGTTGAATGCATTTGATGCGAATACGCCAAGCTACTTCAACCAATATGCATCAAGCTACCTCAACCTAACCAAGCTATCTCTAATCAGTTTGTTTAACTATTGGTTATGGTTGGTTTTGAGATTAAAAATGTCATTAAAAGGGTTAACCAACATTAACCACCCTTTTAAACCGTTATATGTATTTTGAACGATGGCCGTGTTTGTTGTAAGCTTAACTAAAGATTAGTACTAATATAATCTTGCTAAGCAACGAAGGAAAGGAAGTTAATTAAGCTACTTAGTTTAATTACGGTTTTTGTAATTTACGGTTTTGTAAACCGGAATTATTTTGTGATACGAAATCAGTTGCAAATCAAGAGGTATTACTAAAAACTAATCTCAATCACAACAAAGGAGAGATTCATGGCCTAAAGATTAGTACTAACGTAATCATGCTAAGCAATAATGGAAGAGAAGCTAAGTAAGCTAGCAAACTTCCATGGGTGTTGGGGAGGTGTGTGCTTGAGGTGCTTGATATTAGTTAGTGTTAGTTTAGTCTTAAACATGCTTAACTCTCACTAAACATGCTTTGAAATCACTTAGCACCAAAGAAAGAAAAATCAGTCATTTTGTGTTAGAATGAAGCTACGGTTTTCATGATGGTTTTTTGTGATGCAATGGATGATCTAATGAAGCTAGTAGGTGAAGCACCTTGCTTATTCATGCTTACCAAGAGGCCTGCAGCAAGGGGTCCAATTACAACCTTTCCTAAGCAAGGAGGAAAGAACATGAATGGAGGAAAGAAAAGGGCGGCTATGCGGCGTTTTTTCGTCCCTTCTTTCTTCCGATTTGGGCAGCCACATTTTAGGCTCCAATGATGATGATTCACACATGGAAGGAAGCTACTTCAAGTATAGGTTTTCTTTTCATTGGTTTGCAGCCATTTTAAAGCATCCAATAGGAGTAAAAGGCTAGGAGAATAGAGATGCCGATTTCGGCTAGCCTTAGAAGATATTTTGTACTTTAAATGCTTTGTTTAAATCTCTTTAGTGTATTAGATGTAATAGCTGGTGTTTTAAACTTTTAACTCTTGTACTATAAGTATGTAATCCCGATTATGAATGAAGATCGATTTTGGTTGTTGAAAACTTGAGCTTTGTGCTTATTCAAAAACACGTTGTGTTTAAAGTCTAAAAACCGAGGTTTTTATTCTATCTTTGAAACGAATTTCTTGGGAGGTAACACTCACAAGAATTCAACCCAATTAGCAGATTTGAGAGTGGAGGTTCTCATAATTTGTTAGTTAAAACACTTAATTAAGGTTGAGAGTGGAGATTCACTTCCTTAATTAAACCCGAATTACTAACTTTGAGTGGAGTCTTTTATTTGGTAATTCAATCTATCCTAAACACATTTCTTCATTGAGTTGTGTTTGAACCAATTCTTTTAGTTTTAAGAGTGATTCTTTCGACTAAAAGTCTATATCCATTGATCATTCGTTTTCCGCCGCATCGTGTTTTTGGGCCTTCTAAACACACACGTGAGAGGAGTCCAATTTCGCATCGGCATTTGAGTTTAATTTGATTTAATTAGCTTTGTTGAATGCATTTGAGTTTATTTGATTCAATTAGCTTTGATGAATGCATTTGAGTTTCATTTGATTCAAGCTTGTCTTGGACTTCATTTGACTTTCGTTTGATACGATTAGCATTGTTTGACTTCATTTGATTCAATTAGATTTGTTTGACTTCATTTTACTTTAATTTGATTCAATTACCTTTGTTGAATGCATTTGAGTTTCATTTGATTCAATTAGCTTTGTTGAATGCATTTGAGTATCATTTGATTCAATTAGCTTTGTTGAATGCATTTGAGTTTCATTTGATTATATTTGCTATGTTTGACATTGTTTGACTTTCATTTGATTCAATTAGCTTTGTTTGACTTCATTTGACTTTTATTTGATTCAATTAGCTTTGTTTGACTTAATTTAACTTTAATTTGATTCAATTAGCTTTGTTGAATGCATTTGAGTTTCATTTGATTCAATTACCTTTGTTGAATGCATTTGAGTTTCATTTGATTCTATGAGCTATGTTTGACTTCATTTGACTTTCATTTGATTCAATTAGCTTTGTTTGACTTCATTTTACATTAATTTGATTCAATTAGCTTTGTTGAATGCATTTGAGTCTAATTTGATTCAATTACCTTTAATTGAATGCATTTGAGATTCATTTGATTCAATAAGTTTTGTTTGACTTCATTTGACTTTCATTTGATTCAATTAGCTTTGTTGAATGCATTTGAGTTTCATTTGATTCAATTAGCTATGTTTCACTTTGTTTGACATTCATTTGATTCAATTAGCTTTGTTTAACTTCATTTTACTTTAATTTGATTCAATTAGCTTTGTTGAATGCATTTGAGTTTAATTTGATTCAATTAGCTTTAATTGAATGCATTTGAGATTCATTTGATTCAATAAGTTTTGTTTGACTTCATTTGACTTTCATTTGATTCAATTAGCCTTGTTGAATGCATATGAGTTTCATTTGATTCTATTAGCTATGTTTCACTTTGTTTGACATTCTTTTGATTCAATTAGCTTTGTTTGACTTTATTTTACTTTAATTTGATTCAATTAGCTTTGTTGAATGTATTTGAGTTTCATTTGATTTAATTAGCTTTGTTGAATGCAATTGAGTTTATTTGATTCAATTAGCTTTGATGAATGCATTTGAGTTTCATTTGATTCAAGCTTTCTTGGACTTCATTTGACTTTCGTTTGATACGATTAGCATTGTTTGACTTCATTTGATTCAATTAGATTTGTTTGACTTCATTTTACTTTAATTTGATTCAATTACCTTTGTTGAATGCATTTGAGTTTCATTTGATTCAATTAGCTTTGTTGAATGCATTTGAGTATCATTTGATTCAATTCGCTTTGTTGAATGCATTTGAGTTTCATTTGATTATATTTGCTATGTTTGACATTGTTTGACTTTCATTTGATTCAATTAGCTTTGTTTGACTTCACTTGACTTTTATTTGATTCAATTAGCTTTGTTTGACTTCATTTAACTTTAATTTGATTCAATTTGCTTTGTTGAATGCATTTGAGTTTCATATGATTCAATTACCTTTGTTGAATGCATTTGAGTTTCATTTGATTCTATGAGCTATGTTTGACTTCATTTGACTTTCATTTGATTCAATTAGCTTTGTTTGACTTCATTTTACATTAATTTGATTCAATTAGATTTGTTGAATGCATTTGAGTTTAATTTGATTCAATTACCTTTAATTGAATGCATTTGAGATTCATTTGATTCAATAAGTTTTGTTTGACTTCATTTGACTTTCATTTGATTCAATTAGCTTTGTTGAATGCATTTGAGTTTCATTTGATTCAATTAGCTATGTTTCACTTTGTTTGACATTCATTTGATTCAATTAGCTTTGTTTAACTTCATTTTACTTTAATTTGATTCAATTAGCTTTGTTGAATGCATTTGAGTTTAATTTGATTCAATTAGCTTTAATTGAATGCATTTGAGATTCATTTGATTCAATAAGTTTTGTTTGACTTCATTTGACTTTCATTTGATTTAATTAGCCTTGTTGAATGCATATGAGTTTCATTTGATTCTATTAGCTATGTTTCACTTTGTTTGACATTCTTTTGATTCAATTAGCTTTGTTTGACTTTATTTTACTTTAATTTGATTCAATTAGCTTTGTTGAATGCATTTGAGTTTCATTTGATTTAATTAGCTTTGTTGAATGCATTTGAGTTTATTTGATTCAATTAGCTTTGTTGAATGCATTTGAGTTTCATTTGTTTCAATTAGCTTTATTGGACTTCATTTGACTTTCGTTTGATACGATTAGCTTTGTTTGACTTCATTTGATTCAATTAGCTTTCTTTGCTTTTATTTTACTTTAATTTGATTCAATTAGCTTTGTTGAATGCATTTGAGTTTCATTTGATTCAATTAGCTTTATTGAATGTATTTGAGTTTCATTTGATTCAATAAGTTTTGTTTAACTTTGCTTGACTTTAATTTGAATCAATTAGCTTTGTTGAATGCATTTGACTTTCATTTGATTCAATTAGCTTTGTTTGACTTCATTTAACTTTAATTTGATTCAATTAGGTTTGTTGAATGCATTTGAGTTTAATTTGATTTAATTAGCTTTGTTGAATGCATTTGAGTTTATTTGATTCAATTAGCTTTGATGAATGCATTTGAGTTTCATTTGATTCAAGCTGTCTTGGACTTCATTTGACTTTCCTTTGATACGATTAGCATTGTTTGACTTCATTTGATTCAATTAGATTTGTTTGACTTCATTTTACTTTAATTTGATTCAATTACCTTTGTTGAATGCATTTGAGTTTCATTTGATTCAATTAGCTTTGTTGAATGCATTTGAGTATCATTTGATTCAATTAGCTTTGTTGAATGCATTTGAGTTTCATTTGATTATATTTGCTATGTTTGACATTGTTTGACTTTCATTTGATTCAATTAGCTTTGTTTGACTTCATTTGACTTTTATTTGATTCAATTAGCTTTGTTTGACTTCATTTAACTTTAATTTGATTCAATTAGCTTTGTTGAATGCATTTGAGTTTCATTTGATTCAATTACCTTTGTTGAATGCATTTGAGTTTCATTTGATTCTATGAGCTATGTTTGACTTCATTTGACTTTCATTTGATTCAATTAGCTTTGTTTGACTTCATTTTACATTAATTTGATTCAATTAGCTTTGTTGAATGCATTTGAGTTTAATTTGATTCAATTACCTTTAATTGAATGCATTTGAGATTCATTTGATTCAATAAAGTTTTGTTTGACTTCATTTGACTTTCATTTGATTCAATTAGCTTTGTTGAATGCATTTGAGTTTCATTTGATTCAATTAGCTATGTTTCACTTTGTTTGACATTCATTTGATTCAATTAGCTTTGTTTAACTTCATTTTACTTTAATTTGATTCAATTAGCTTTGTTGAATGCATTTTGAGTTTAATTTGATTCAATTAGCTTTAATTGAATGCATTTGAGATTCATTTGATTCAATAAGTTTTGTTTGACTTCATTTGACTTTCATTTGATTCAATTAGCCTTGTTGAATGCATATGAGTTTCATTTGATTCTATTAGCTATGTTTCACTTTGTTTGACATTCTTTTGATTCAATTAGCTTTGTTTGACTTTATTTTACTTTAATTTGATTCAATTAGCTTTGTTGAAAGAATTTGAGTTTCATTTGATTTAATTAGCTTTGTTGAATGCAATTGAGTTTATTTGATTCAATTAGCTTTGATGAATGCATTTGAGTTTCATTTGATTCAAGCTTTCTTGGACTTCATTTGACTTTCGTTTGATACGATTAGCATTGTTTGACTTCATTTGATTCAATTAGATTTGTTTGACTTCATTTTACTTTAATTTGATTCAATTACCTTTGTTGAATGCATTTGAGTTTCATTTGATTCAATTAGCTTTGTTGAATGCATTTGAGTATCATTTGATTCAATTAGCTTTGTTGAATGCATTTGAGTTTCATTTGATTATATTTGCTATGTTTGACATTGTTTGACTTTCATTTGATTCAATTAGCTTTGTTTGACTTCACTTGACTTTTATTTGATTCAATTAGCTTTGTTTGACTTCATTTAACTTTAATTTGATTCAATTTGCTTTGTTGAATGCATTTGAGTTTCATATGATTCAATTACCTTTGTTGAATGCATTTGAGTTTCATTTGATTCTATGAGCTATGTTTGACTTCATTTAACTTTCATTTGATTCAATTAGCTTTGTTTGACTTCATTTTACATTAATTTGATTCAATTAGCTTTGTTGAATGCATTTGAGTTTAATTTGATTCAATTACCTTTAATTGAATGCATTTGAGATTCATTTGATTCAATAAGTTTTGTTTGACTTCATTTGACTTTCATTTGATTTAATTAGCCTTGTTGAATGCATATGAGTTTCATTTGATTCTATTAGCTGTGTTTGAATTTGTTTGACTTTCTTTTGATTCAATTAGCTTTGTCTGAATGCATTTTAGTTTCATTTGACTCAATTAGCTTTGTTGAATGCATTTGAGTTTCATTTGATTTAATTAGCTTTGTTGAATGCATTTGAGTTTATTTGATTCAATTAGCTTTGTTGAATGCATTTGAGTTTCATTTGTTTCAATTAGCTTTATTGGACTTCATTTGACTTTTGTTTGATACGATTAGCTTTGTTTGACTTCATTTGATTCAATTAGCTTTCTTTGCCTTTATTTTACTTTAATTTGATTCAATTAGCTTTGTTGAATGCATTTGAGTTTAATTTGATTCAATTAGCTTTAATTGAATGCATTTGAGATTCATTTGATTCAATAAGTTTTGTTTGACTTCATTTGACTTTCATTTGATTTAATTAGCCTTGTTGAATGCATATGAGTTTCATTTGATTCTATTAGCTATGTTTCACTTTGTTTGACATTCTTTTGATTCAATTAGCTTTGTTTGACTTTATTTTACTTTAATTTGATTCAATTAGCTTTGTTGAATGCATTTGAGTTTCATTTGATTTAATTAGCTTTGTTGAATGCATTTGAGTTTATTTGATTCAATTAGCTTTGTTGAATGCATTTGAGTTTCATTTGTTTCAATTAGCTTTATTGGACTTCATTTGACTTTTGTTTGATACGATTAGCTTTGTTTGACTTCATTTGATTCAATTAGCTTTCTTTGCCTTTATTTTACTTTAATTTGATTCAATTAGCTTTGTTGAATGCATTTGAGTTTAATTTGATTCAATTAGCTTTAATTGAATGCATTTGAGATTCATTTGATTCAATAAGTTTTGTTTGACTTCATTTGACTTTCATTTGATTTAATTAGCCTTGTTGAATGCATATGAGTTTCATTTGATTCTATTAGCTATGTTTCACTTTGTTTGACATTCTTTTGATTCAATTAGCTTTGTTTGACTTTATTTTACTTTAATTTGATTCAATTAGCTTTGTTGAATGCATTTGAGTTTCATTTGATTTAATTAGCTTTGTTGAATGCATTTGAGTTTATTTGATTCAATTAGCTTTGTTGAATGCATTTGAGTTTCATTTGTTTCAATTAGCTTTATTGGACTTCATTTGACTTTTGTTTGATACGATTAGCTTTGTTTGACTTCATTTGATTCAATTAGCTTTCTTTGCCTTTATTTTACTTTAATTTGATTCAATTAGCTTTGTTGAATGCATTTGAGTTTAATTTGATTCAATTAGCTTTAATTGAATGCATTTGAGATTCATTTGATTCAATAAGTTTTGTTTGACTTCATTTGACTTTCATTTGATTCAATTAGCCTTGTTGAATGCATTTGACTTTCATTTGATTCTATTAGCTATGTTTCACTTTGTTTGACATTCATTTCATTCAATTAGCTTTGTTTGACTTTATTTTACTTTAATTTGATTCAATTAGCTTTGTTGAATGCATTTGAGTTTCATTTGATTTAATTAGCTTTGTTGAATGCATTTGAGTTTATTTGATTCAATTAGCTTTGTTGAATGCATTTGAGTTTCATTTGATTCAATTAGCTTTATTGAATGTATTTGAGTTTCATTTGATTCAATAAGTTTTTGTTTAACTTTGCTTGACTTTAATTTGAATCAATTAGCTTTGTTGAATGCATTTGACTTTCATTTGATTCAATTAGCTTTGTTTGACTTCATTTAACTTTAATTTGATTCAATTAGGTTTGTTGAATGCATTTGAGTTTAATTTGATTTAATTAGCTTTGTTGAATGCATTTGAGTTTATTTGATTCAATTAGCTTTGATGAATGCATTTGAGTTTCATTTGATTCAAGCTGTCTTGGACTTCATTTGACTTTCCTTTGATACGATTAGCATTGTTTGACTTCATTTGATTCAATTAGATTTGTTTGACTTCATTTTACTTTAATTTGATTCAATTACCTTTGTTGAATGCATTTGAGTTTCATTTGATTCAATTAGCTTTGTTGAATGCATTTGAGTATCATTTGATTCAATTAGCTTTGTTGAATGCATTTGAGTTTCATTTGATTATATTTGCTATGTTTGACATTGTTTGACTTTCATTTGATTCAATTAGCTTTGTTTGACTTCATTTGACTTTTATTTGATTCAATTAGCTTTGTTTGACTTCATTTAACTTTAATTTGATTCAATTAGCTTTGTTGAATGCATTTGAGTTTCATTTGATTCAATTACCTTTGTTGAATGCATTTGAGTTTCATTTGATTCTATGAGCTATGTTTGACTTCATTTGACTTTCATTTGATTCAATTAGCTTTGTTTGACTTCATTTTACATTAATTTAATTCAATTAGCTTTGTTGAATGCATTTGAGTTTAATTTGATTCAATTACCTTTAATTGAATGCATTTGAGATTCATTTGATTCAATAAGTTTTGTTTGACTTCATTTGACTTTCATTTGATTCAATTAGCTTTGTTGAATGCATTTGAGTTTCATTTGATTCAATTAGCTATGTTTCACTTTGTTTGACATTCATTTGATTCAATTAGCTTTGTTTAACTTCATTTTACTTTAATTTGATTCAATTAGCTTTGTTGAATGCATTTGAGTTTAATTTGATTCAATTAGCTTTAATTGAATGCATTTGAGATTCATTTGATTCAATAAGTTTTGTTTGACTTCATTTGACTTTCATTTGATTCAATTAGCCTTGTTGAATGCATATGAGTTTCATTTGATTCTATTAGCTATGTTTCACTTTGTTTGACATTCTTTTGATTCAATTAGCTTTGTTTGACTTTATTTTACTTTAATTTGATTCAATTAGCTTTGTTGAAAGAATTTGAGTTTCATTTGATTTAATTAGCTTTGTTGAATGCAATTGAGTTTATTTGATTCAATTAGCTTTGATGAATGCATTTGAGTTTCATTTGATTCAAGCTTTCTTGGACTTCATTTGACTTTCGTTTGATACGATTAGCATTGTTTGACTTCATTTGATTCAATTAGATTTGTTTGACTTCATTTTACTTTAATTTGATTCAATTACCTTTGTTGAATGCATTTGAGTTTTATTTGATTCAATTAGCTTTGTTGAATGCATTTGAGTATCATTTGATTCAATTAGCTTTGTTGAATGCATTTGAGTTTCATTTGATTATATTTGCTATTTTTGACATTGTTTGACTTTCATTTGATTCAATTAGCTTTGTTTGACTTCACTTGACTTTTATTTGATTCAATTAGCTTTGTTTGACTTCATTTAACTTTAATTTGATTCAATTTGCTTTGTTGAATGCTTTTGAGTTTCATATGATTCAATTACCTTTGTTGAATGCATTTGAGTTTCATTTGATTCTATGAGCTATGTTTGACTTCATTTAACTTTCATTTGATTCAATTAGCTTTGTTTGACTTCATTTTACATTAATTTGATTCAATTAGCTTTGTTGAATGCATTTGAGTTTAATTTGATTCAATTACCTTTAATTGAATGCATTTGAGATTCATTTGATTCAATAAGTTTTGTTTAACTTCATTTGACTTTCATTTGATTCAATTAGCTTTGTTGAATGCATTTGAGTTTCATTTGATTCAATTAGCTATGTTTCACTTTGTTTGACATTCATTTGATTCAATTAGCTTTGTTTTACTTCATTTTACTTTAATTTGATTCAATTAGCTTTGTTGAATGCATTTGAGTTTAATTTGATTCAATTAGCTTTAATTGAATGCATTTGAGATTCATTTGATTCAATAAGTTTTGTTTGACTTCATTTGACTTTCATTTGATTTAATTAGCCTTGTTGAATGCATATGAGTTTCATTTGATTCTATTAGCTATGTTTCACTTTGTTTGACATTCTTTTGATTCAATTAGCTTTGTTTGACTTTATTTTACTTTAATTTGATTCAATTAGCTTTGTTGAATGCATTTGAGTTTCATTTGATTTAATTAGCTTTGTTGAATGCATTTGAGTTTATTTGATTCAATTAGCTTTGTTGAATGCATTTGAGTTTCATTTGTTTCAATTAGCTTTATTGGACTTCATTTGACTTTTGATTGATACGATTAGCTTTGTTTGACTTCATTTGATTCAATTAGCTTTCTTTGCCTTTATTTTACTTTAATTTGATTCAATTAGCTTTGTTGAATGCATTTGAGTTTAATTTGATTCAATTAGCTTTAATTGAATGCATTTGAGATTCATTTGATTCAATAAGTTTTGTTTGACTTCATTTGACTTTCATTTGATTTAATTAGCCTTGTTGAATGCATATGAGTTTCATTTGATTCTATTAGCTATGTTTCACTTTGTTTGACATTCTTTTGATTCAATTAGCTTTGTTTGACTTTATTTTACTTTAATTTGATTCAATTAGCTTTGTTGAATGCATTTGAGTTTCATTTGATTTAATTAGCTTTGTTGAATGCATTTGAGTTTATTTGATTCAATTAGCTTTGTTGAATGCATTTGAGTTTCATTTGTTTCAATTAGCTTTATTGGACTTCATTTGACTTTCGTTTGATACGATTAGCTTTGTTTGACTTCATTTGATTCAATTAGCTTTCTTTTGCTTTTATTTTACTTTAATTTGATTCAATTAGCTTTGTTGAATGCATTTGAGTTTCATTTGATTCAATTAGCTTTACTGAATCTATTTGAGTTTCATTTGATTCAATAAGTTTTGTTTAACTTTGCTTGACTTTTAATTTGAATCAATTAGCTTTGTTGAATGCATTTGACTTTCATTTGATTCAATTAGCTTTGTTTGACTTCATTTAACTTTAATTTGATTCAATTAGGTTTGTTGAATGCATTTGAGTTTAATTTGATTCAATTAGCTTTG
This sequence comes from Beta corolliflora, assembly GCA_947648045.1. Classification (NCBI taxonomy): domain Eukaryota; kingdom Viridiplantae; phylum Streptophyta; class Magnoliopsida; order Caryophyllales; family Amaranthaceae; genus Beta; species Beta corolliflora. The sequence continues at coordinate 141,375 of CANSZD010003463.1, read as the reverse complement.
TTGAATGCATTTGAGTTTATTTGATTCAATTAGCTTTGATGAATGCATTTGAGTTTCATTTGATTCAAGCTTTCTTGGACTTCATTTGACTTTCGTTTGATACGATTAGCATTGTTTGACTTCATTTGATTCAATTAGATTTGTTTGACTTCATTTTACTTTAATTTGATTCAATTACCTTTGTTGAATGCATTTTAGTTTCATTTGATTCAATTAGCTTTGTTGAATGCATTTGAGTATCATTTGATTCAATTAGCTTTGTTGAATGCATTTGAGTTTCATTTGATTATATTTGCTATGTTTGACATTGTTTGACTTTCATTTGATTCAATTAGCTTTGTTTGACTTCATTTGACTTTTATTTGATTCAATTAGCTTTGTTTGACTTCATTTAACTTTAATTTGATTCAATTAGCTTTGTTGAATGCATTTGAGTTTCATTTGATTCAATTACCTTTGTTGAATGCATTTGAGTTTCATTTGATTCTATGAGCTATGTTTGACTTCATTTGACTTTCATTTGATTCAATTAGCTTTGTTTGACTTCATTTTACATTAATTTGATTCAATTAGCTTTGTTGAATGCATTTGAGTTTAATTTGATTCAATTACCTTTAATTGAATGCATTTGAGATTCATTTGATTCAATAAGTTTTGTTTGACTTCATTTGACTTTCATTTGATTCAATTAGCTTTGTTGAATGCATTTGAGTTTCATTTGATTCAATTAGCTATGTTTCACTTTGTTTGACATTCATTTGATTCAATTAGCTTTGTTTAACTTCATTTTACTTTAATTTGATTCAATTAACTTTGTTGAATGCATTTGAGTTTAATTTGATTCAATTAGCTTTAATTGAATGCATTTGAGATTCATTTGATTCAATTAGCTTTGTTTGACTTCATTTGAGTTTCATTTGATTCAATTAGCCTTGTTGAATGCATTTGAGTTTCATTTGATTCTATTAGCTATGTTTCACTTTGTTTGACATTCATTTGATTCAATTAGCTTTGTTTGACTTTATTTTACTTTAATTTGATTCAATTAGCTTTGTTGAATGCATTTGAGTTTCATTTGATTTAATTAGCTTTGTTGAATGCATTTGAGTTTATTTGATTCAATTAGCTTTGTTGAATGCATTTGAGTTTCATTTGTTTCAATTAGCTTTATTGGACTTCATTTGACTTTTGTTTGATACGATTAGCTTTGTTTGACTTCATTTGATTCAATTAGCTTTCTTTGCCTTTATTTTACTTTAATTTGATTCAATTAGCTTTGTTGAATGCATTTGAGTTTAATTTGATTCAATTAGCTTTAATTGAATGCATTTGAGATTCATTTGATTCAATAATTTTGTTTGACTTCATTTGACTTTCATTTGATTCAATTAGCCTTGTTGAATGCATTTGACTTTCATTTGATTCTATTAGCTATGTTTCACTTTGTTTGACATTCATTTAATTCAATTAGCTTTGTTTGACTTTATTTTACTTTAATTTGATTCAATTAGCTTTGATGAATGCGTTTGAGTTTCATTTGATTTAATTAGCTTTGTTGAATGCATTTGAGTTTATTTGATTCAATTAGCTTTGTTGAATGCATTTGAGTTTCATTTGTTTCAATTAGCTTTATTGGACTTCATTTGACTTTCGTTTGATACGATTAGCTTTGTTTGACTTCATTTGATTCAATTAGCTTTCTTTGCCTTTATTTTACTTTAATTTGATTCAATTAGCTTTGTTGAATGCATTTGAGTTTCATTTGATTCAATTAGCTTTACTGAATGTATTTGAGTTTCATTGGATTCAATAAGTTTTGTTTAACTTCGCTTGACTTTAATTTGAATCAATTAGCTTTGTTGAATGCATTTGACTTTCATTTCATTCAATTTGCTTTGTTTGACTTCATTTAACTTTAATTTGATTCAATTAGGTTTGTTGAATGCATTTGAGTTTAATTTGATTCAATTAGCTATGTTTCACTTTGTTTGACATTCATTTGATTCAATTAGCTTTGTTTAACTTCATTTTACTTTAATTTGATTCAATTAGCTTTGTTGAATGCATTTGAGTTTAATTTGATTCAATTAGCTTTGTTGAATGCATTTGAGTTTCATTTGATTCAATAAGTTTTGTTTGACTTCATTTGACTTTCATTTGATTCAATTAGCCTTGTTGAATGCATATGAGTTTCATTTGATTCTATTAACTATGTTTCACTTTGTTTGACATTCATTTGATTCAATTAGCTTTGTTTGACTTCATTTAACTTTAATTTGATTCAATTAGGTTTGTTGAATGCATTTGAGTTTCATTTGATTTAATTAGCTTTGTTGAATGCATTTGAGTTTATTTGATTCAATTAGCTTTGATGAATGCATTTGAGTTTCATTTGATTCAAGTGCTTTGGACTTCATTTGACTTTCGTTTGATACGATTAGCATTGTTTGATTTCATTTGATTCAATTAGCTTTGTTTGACTTCATTTTACTTTAATTTGATTCAATTACCTTTGTTGAATGCATTTGAGTTTCATTTGATTCAATTAGCTTTGTTGAATGCATTTGAGTATCATTTGATTCAATTAGCTTTGTTGAATGCATTTGAGTTTCATTTGATTATATTTGCTATGTTTGACATTGTTTGACTTTCATTTGATTCAATTAGCTTTGTTTGACTTCATTTGACTTTTATTTGATTCAATTAGCTTTGTTTGACTTCATTTAACTTTAATTTGATTCAATTAGCTTTGTTGAATGCATTTGAGTTTCATTTGATTCAATTACCTTTGTTGAATGCATTTGAGTTTCATTTGATTCTATGAGCTATGTTTGACTTCATTTGACTTTCATTTGATTCAATTAGCTTTGTTTGACTTCATTTTACATTAATTTGATTCAATTAGCTTTGTTGAATGCATTTGAGTTTAATTTGATTCAATTACCTTTCATTGAATGCATTTGAGATTCATTTGATTCAATAAGTTTTGTTTGACTTCATTTGACTTTCATTTGATTCAATTAGCTTTGTTGAATGCATTTGAGTTTCATTTGATTCAATTAGCTATGTTTCACTTTGTTTGACATTCATTTGATTCAATTAGCTTTGTTTAACTTCATTTTACTTTAATTTGATTCAATTAACTTTGTTGAATGCATTTGAGTTTAATTTGATTCAATTAGCTTTAATTGAATGCATTTGAGTTTCATTTGATTCAATTAGCTTTGTTTGACTTCATTTGACTTTCATTTGATTCAATTAGCCTTGTTGAATGCATTTGAGTTTCATTTGATTCTATTAGCTATGTTTCACTTTGTTTGACATTCATTTGATTCAATTAGCTTTGTTTGACTTTATTTTACTTTAATTTGATTCAATTAGCTTTGTTGAATGCATTTGAGTTTCATTTGATTTAATTAGCTTTGTTGAATGCATTTGAGTTTATTTGATTCAATTAGCTTTGTTGAATGCATTTGAGTTTCATTTGTTTCAATTAGCTTTATTGGACTTCATTTGACTTTTGTTTGATACGATTAGCTTTGTTTGACTTCATTTGATTCAATTAGCTTTCTTTGCCTTTTTTTTTACTTTAATTTGATTCAATTAGCTTTGTTGAATGCATTTGAGTTTAATTTGATTCAATTAGCTTTAATTGAATGCATTTGAGATTCATTTGATTCAATAATTTTGTTTGACTTCATTTGACTTTCATTTGATTCAATTAGCCTTGTTGAATGCATTTGACTTTCATTTGATTCTATTAGCTATGTTTCACTTTGTTTGACATTCATTTAATTCAATTAGCTTTGTTTGACTTTTATTTTACTTTAATTTGATTCAATTAGCTTTGATGAATGCGTTTGAGTTTCATTTGATTTAATTAGCTTTGTTGAATGCATTTGAGTTTATTTGATTCAATTAGCTTTGTTGAATGCATTTGAGTTTCATTTGTTTCAATTAGCTTTATTGGACTTCATTTGACTTTCGTTTGGTACGATTAGCTTTGTTTGACTTCATTTGATTCAATTAGCTTTCTTTGCCTTTATTTTACTTTTAATTTGATTCAATTAGCTTTGTTGAATGCATTTGAGTTTCATTTGATTCAATTAGCTTTACTTGAATGTATTTGAGTTTCATTTGATTCAATAAGTTTTGTTTAACTGCTTGACTTTAATTTGAATCAATTAGCTTTGTTGAATGCATTTGACTTTCATTTCATTCAATTTGCTTTGTTTGACTTCATTTAACTTTAATTTGATTCAATTAGGTTTGTTGAATGCATTTGAGTTTAATTTGATTCAATTAGCTATGTTTCACTTCGTTTGACATTCATTTGATTCAATTAGCTTTGTTTAACTTCATTTTACTTTAATTTGATTCAATTAGCTTTGTTGAATGCATTTGAGTTTAATTTGATTCAATTAGCTTTAATTGAATGCATTTGAGATTCATTTGATTCAATAAGTTTTGTTTGACTTCATTTGACTTTCATTTGATTCAATTAGCCTTGTTGAATGCATATGAGTTTCATTTGATTCTATTAACTATGTTTCACTTTGTTTGACATTCATTTGATTCAATTAGCTTTGTTTGACTTCATTTAACTTTAATTTGATTCAATTAGGTTTGTTGAATGCATTTGAGTTTTATTTGATTCAATTAGCTTTGTTGAATGCATTTGACTTTATTTGATTCAATTAGCTTTGATGAATGCATTTGAGTTTCATTTGATTCAAGCTGTTTTGGACTTCATTTGACTTTCGTTTGATACGATTAGCATTGTTTGACTTAATTTGATTCAATTACCTTTGTTGAATGCATTTGAGTTTCATTTGATTCAATTAGCTTTGTTGAATGCATTTGAGTATCATTTGATTCAATTAGCTTTGTTGAATGCATTTGAGTTTCATTTGATTATATTTGCTATGTTTGACATTGTTTGACTTTCATTTGATTCAATTAGCTTTGTTTGTCTTCATTTGACTTTTATTTGATTCAATTAGCTTTGTTTGACATCATTTAACTTTAATTTGATTCAATTAGCTTTGTTGAATGCATTTGAGTTTCATTTGATTCAATTACCTTTGTTGAATGCATTTGAGTTTCATTTGATTCAATTAGCTTTGTTGAATGCATTTGAGTATCATTTGATTCAATTAGCTTTGTTGAATGCATTTGAGTTTCATTTGATTCAATTAGCTATGTTTCACTTTGTTTGACATTCATTTGATTCAATTAGCTTTGTTTGACTTTATTTTACTTTAATTTGATTCAATTAGCTTTGTTGAATGTATTTGAGTTTCATTTGATTTAATTAGCTTTGTTGAATGCATTTGAGTTTATTTGATTCAATTAGCTTTGTTGAATGCATTTGAGTTTCATTTGTTTCAATTAGCTTTATTGGACTTCATTTGACTTTTGTTTGATACGATTAGCTTTGTTTGACTTCATTTGATTCAATTAGCTTTCTTTGCCTTTATTTTTCTTTAATTTGATTCAATTAGCTTTGTTGAAAGCATTTGAGTTTCATTTGATTCAATTAGCTTTACTGAATGTATTTGAGTTTCATTTGATTCAATAAGTTTTGTTTAACTTCGCTTGACTTTAATTTGAATCAATTAGCTTTGTTGAATGCATTTGACTTTCATTTGATTCAATTAGCTTTGTTTGACTTCATTTCACTTTAATTTGATTCAATTAGGTTTGTTGAATGCATTTGAGTTTCATTTGATTTAATTAGCTTTGTTGAATGCAATTGAGTTTATTTGATTCAATTAGCTTTGATGAATGCATTTGAGTTTCATTTGATTCAAGCTTTCTTGGACTTCATTTCGACTTTCGTTTGATACGATTAGCATTGTTTGACTTCATTTGATTCAATTAGATTTGTTTGACTTCATTTTTACTTTAATTTGATTCAATTACCTTTGTTGAATGCATTTGAGTTTCATTTGATTCAATTAGCTTTGTTGAATGCATTTGAGTATCATTTGATTCAATTAGCTTTGTTGAATGCATTTGAGTTTCATTTGATTATATTTGCTATGTTTGACATTGTTTGACTTTCATTTGATTCAATTAGCTTTTTTTGACTTCATTTGACTTTTATTTGATTCAATTAGCTTTGTTTGACTTCATTTAACTTTAATTTGATTCAATTTGCTTTGTTGAATGCATTTGAGTTTCATTTGATTCAATTACCTTTGTTGAATGCATTTGAGTTTCATTTGATTCTATGAGCTATGTTTGACTTCATTTGACTTTCATTTGATTCAATTAGCTTTGTTTGACTTCATTTTACATTAATTTGATTCAATTAGTTTTGTTGAATGCATTTGAGTTTAATTTGATTCAATTACCTTTAATTGAATGTATTTGAGATTCATTTGATTCAATAAGTTTTGTTTGACTTCATTTGACTTTCATTTGATTCAATTAGCTTTGTAGAATGCATTTGAGTTTCATTTGATTCAATTAGCTATGTTTCACTTTGTTTGACATTCATTTGATTCAATTAGCTTTGTTTAACTTCATTTTACTTTAATTTGATTCAATTAGCTTTGTTGAATGCATTTGAGTTTAATTTGATTCAATTAGCTTTAATTGAATGCATTTGAGATTCATTTGATTCAATAAGTTTTGTTTGACTTCATTTGACTTTCATTTGATTCAATTAGCCTTGTTGAATGCATATGAGTTTCATTTGATTCTATTAGCTATGTTTCACTTTGTTTGACATTCTTTTGATTCAATTAGCTTTGTTTGACTTTATTTTACTTTAATTTGATTCAGTTAGCTTTGTTGAATGCATTTGAGTTTCATTTGATTTAATTAGCTTTGTTGAATGCAATTGAGTTTATTTGATTCAATTAGCTTTGATGAATGCATTTGAGTTTCATTTGATTCAAGCTTTCTTGGACTTCATTTGACTTTCGTTTGATACGATTAGCATTGTTTGACTTCATTTGATTCAATTAGATTTGTTTGACTTCATTTTACTTTAATTTGATTCAATTACCTTTGTTGAATGCATTTGAGTTTCATTTGATTCAATTAGCTTTGTTGAATGCATTTGAGTATCATTTGATTCAATTAGCTTTGTTGAATGCATTTGAGTTTCATTTGATTATATTTGCTATGTTTGACATTGTTTGACTTTCATTTGATTCAATTACCTTTGTTGAATGCATTTGAGTTTCATTTGATTCAATTAGCTTTGTTGAATGCATTTGAGTATCATTTGATTCAATTAGCTTTGTTGAATGCATTTGAGTTTCATTTGATTATATTTGCTATGTTTGACATTGTTTGACTTTCATTTGATTCAATTAGCTTTGTTTGACTTCATTTGACTTTTATTTGATTCAATTAGCTTTGTTTGACTTCATTTAACTTTAATTTGATTCAATTTGCTTTGTTGAATGCATTTGAGTTTCATATGATTCAATTACCTTTGTTGAATGCATTTGATTTTCATTTGATTCTATGAGCTATGTTTGACTTCATTTGACTTTCATTTGATTCAATTAGCTTTGTTTGACTTCATTTTACATTAATTTGATTCAATTCGCTTTGTTGAATGCATTTGAGTTTAATTTGATTCAATTACCTTTAATTGAATGCATTTGAGATTCATTTGATTCAATAAGTTTTGTTTGACTTCATTTGACTTTCATTTGATTCAATTAGCTTTGTTGAATGCATTTGAGTTTCATTTGATTCAATGAGCTATGTTTCACTTTGTTTGACATTCATTTGATTCAATTAGCTTTGTTTAACTTCATTTTACTTTAATTTGATTCAATTAGCTTTGTTGAATGCATTTGAGTTTAATTTGATTCAATTAGCTTTAATTGAATGCATTTGAGATTCATTTGATTCAATAAGTTTTGTTTGACTTCATTTGACTTTCATTTGATTTAATTAGCCTTGTTGAATGCATATGAGTTTCATTTGATTCTATTAGCTATGTTTCACTTTGTTTGACATTCTTTTGATTCAATTAGCTTTGTTTGACTTTATTTTACTTTAATTTGATTCAATTAGCTTTGTTGAATGCATTTGAGTTTCATTTGATTTAATTAGCTTTGTTGAATGCATTTGAGTTTATTTGATTCAATTAGCTTTGTTGAATGCATTTGAGTTTCATTTGTTTCAATTTGCTTTATTGGACTTCATTTGACTTTTGTTTGATACGATTAGCTTTGTTTGACTTCATTTGATTCAATTAGCTTTCTTTGCCTTTATTTTACTTTAATTTGATTCAATTAGCTTTGTTGAATTTATTTGAGTTTCATTTGATTCAATTAGCCTTGTTGAATGCATTTGAGTTTCATTTGATTCTATTAGCTATGTTTCACTTTGTTTGACATTCATTTGATTCAATTAGCTTTGTTTGACTTTATTTTACTTTAATTTGATTCAATTAGCTTTGTTGAATGCATTTGAGTTTCATTTGATTCAATTAGCTTTACTGAATGTATTTGAGTTTCATTTGATTCAATAAGTTTTGTTTAACTTTGCTTGACTTTAATTTGAATCAATTAGCTTTGTTGAATGCATTTGACTTTCATTTGATTCAATTAGCTTTGTTTGACTTCATTTAACTTTAATTTGATTCAATTAGGTTTGTTGAATGCATTTGAGTTTCATTTGATTTAATTAGCTTTGTTGAATGCATTTCGGTTTATTTGATTCAATTAGCTTTGATGAATGCATTTGAGTTTCATTTGATTCAAGCTTTCTTGGACTTCATTTGACTTTCTGATATGATTTTCGAGGCTATTTTCGGACTCTTTTTGTGTTTTGTGCTTTTGTGGACGAAAGTAATAAACAAGGGTATGAACAATTCAACTATCTCGGTATGAATTGAACTAGGTTTGAAGAATAAAGCTATCTCGGCTAAATTCAACGGTGTTATTTTGCTATCTCGGCAAAAACAACAATAATTCACAAAGGAATCACTTTTATCAAAACTCAAAACTGATCTTCTTTATTGATTAGGCGCCTATTTATAAGGCTAAGAGCAGCAAGAAATCCTTGCTCTCCAAGGCAATACACCACACGCCAACTAGCACATAATTTTAGGAAAGTTTCCCCTAAACCTAAGCCTAGAATCTAGCTAGAACTTAAGGAAACAATAGCTTTAAGGAAAGAGATGCAACACTTTCCTTAAATACCAAAAACCACACGCCTAAAACCTAAGCTATTACAACTCAGATTTTCGGCTCTTATTACAACCAACTAAAACAAAAATGACTCAACGACAATAACTAATTTAACTAACAAACATAATAAAAGACATATTTTTTTTGTTACATGTAAAACCTCTACTTTAAGAGTAAAGTAAAACCATGCAACCATCCTAATAAAACAAATAAAGATAGTTGACAAACAAATCCTAACAGAACTAGAATTTGTCCATCCATAACCATATCACTTTCGTTTGATACGATTAGCATTGTTTGACTTCATTTGATTCAATTAGATTTGTTTGACTTCATTTTACTTTAATTTGATTCAATTACCTTTGTTGAATGCATTTGAGTTTCATTTGATTCAATTAGCTTTGTTGAATGCATTTGAGTATCATTTGATTCAATTAGCTTTGTTGAATGCATTTGAGTTTCATTTGATTATATTTGCTATGTTTGACATTGTTTGACTTTCATTTGATTCAATTAGCTTTGTTTGACTTCATTTGACTTTTATTTGATTCAATTAGCTTTGTTTGACTGCATTTTACTTTTATTTGATTCAATTAGCTTTGTTGAATGCATTTGAGTTTCATTTGATTCAATTACCTTTGTTGAATGCATTTGAGTTTCATTTGATTCAATTACCTTTGTTGAATGCATTTGAGTTTCATTTGATTCTATGAGCTATGTTTGACTTCATTTGACTTTCATTTGATTCAATTAGCTTTGTTTGACTTCATTTTACATTAATTTGATTCAATTAGCTTTGTTGAATGCATTTGGGTTTAATTTGATTCAATTAGCTTTAATTGAATGCATTTGAGATTCATTTAATTCAATAAGTTTTGTTTGACTTCATTTGACTTTCATTTGATTCAATTAGCTTTGTTGAATGCATTTGAGTTTCATTTGATTCAATTAGCTATGTTTCACTTTGTTTGACATTCATTTGATTCAATTAGCTTTGTTTAACTTCATTTTACTTTAATTTGATTCAATTAGCTTTGTTGAATGCATTTGAGTTTAATTTGATTCAATTAGCTTTAATTGAATGCATTTGAGATTCATTTGATTCAATAAGTTTTGTTTGACTTTATTTGACTTTCATTTGATTCAATTAGCCTTGTTGAATGCATATGAGTTTCATTTGATTCTATTAGCTATGTTTCACTTTGTGTGACATTCATTTGATTCAATTAGCTTTGTTTGACTTCGTTTTACATTAATTTGATTCAATTAGCTTTGTTGAATGCATTTGAGTTTCATTTGATTTAATTAGCTTTGTTGAATGCATTTGAGTTTATTTGATTCAATTAGCTTTGTTGAATGCATTTGAGTTTCATTTGTTTCAATTAGCTTTATTGGACTTCATTTGACTTTTGTTTGATACGATTAGCTTTGTTTGACTTCATTTGATTCAATTAGCTTTCTTTGCCTTTATTTTACTTTAATTTGATTCAATTAGCTTTGTTGAATGCATTTGAGTTTAATTTGATTCAATTAGCTTTAATTGAATGCATTTGAGATTCATTTGATTCAATAAGTTTTGTTTGACTTTATTTGACTTTCATTTGATTCAATTAGCCTTGTTGAATGCATATGAGTTTCATTTGATTCTATTAGCTATGTTTCACTTTGTGTGACATTCATTTGATTCAATTAGCTTTGTTTGACTTCGTTTTACATTAATTTGATTCAATTAGCTTTGTTGAATGCATTTGAGTTTCATTTGATTTAATTAGCTTTGTTGAATGCATTTGAGTTTATTTGATTCAATTAGCTTTGTTGAATGCATTTGAGTTTCATTTGTTTCAATTAGCTTTATTGGACTTCATTTGACTTTTGTTTGATACGATTAGCTTTGTTTGACTTCATTTGATTCAATTAGCTTTCTTTGCCTTTATTTTACTTTAATTTGATTCAATTAGCTTTGTTGAATGCATTTGAGTTTAATTTGATTCAATTAGCTTTAATTGAATGCATTTGAGATTCATTTGATTCAATAAGTTTTGTTTGACTTCATTTGACTTTCATTTGATTCAATTAGCCTTGTTGAATGCATTTGACTTTCATTTGATTCTATTAGCTATGTTTCACTTTGTTTGACATTCATTTGATTCAATTAGCTTTGTTTGACTTTATTTTACTTTAATTTGATTCAATTAGCTTTGTTGAATGCATTTGAGTTTCATTTGATTTAATTAGCTTTGTTGAATGCATTTGAGTTTATTTGATTCAATTAGCTTTGTTGAATGCATTTGAGTTTCATTTGTTTCAATTAGCTTTATTGGACTTCATTTGACTTTCGTTTGATACGATTAGCTTTGTTTGACTTCATTTGATTCACTTAGCTTTCTATGCCTTTATTTTACTTTAATTTGATTTAATTAGCTTTGTTGAATGCATTTGAGTTTCATTTGATTCAATTAGCTTTACTGAATGTATTTGAGTTTCATTTGATTCAATAAGTTTTGTTTAACTTCGCTTGACTTTAATTTGAATCAATTAGCTTTGTTGAATGCATTTGACTTTCATTTGATTCAATTAGCTTTGTTTGACTTCATTTAACTTTAATTTGATTCTGATCCATATGGGACATGGTCATTTTCTGTAAATCCTAGTTCTGTTAGGATTCTTATGTAGTTTCCTAGTTCTGTTAGGAAACTATGTATTTTATTTGCTTAATAACTCTTTAATTTAGGTGTTTGCATGATAAAGGGATCCTATTATGTTTAGGAGTCTAATTCCCTAAGTCATAGAGTCTTGTTAGGAGTCTTCGTAGTTTCCTAATTCTAGTATGGATAGGAATCTTGAAATCCTAGTACTAGTAGGATTAGGAAATCCTAGTCCTAGTAGGAGTCTAATCACATAGCCGTGTGATTAGATAGGCGTGTTATTGTTATCGTTTTTGTTTATCTTTTATGCTTTACTAGTTCTAATAGGTTTAGGATAATTTGTTCATTATAAATAGGCTATTCGGCCATCATTAATAGGGAGATTGGTTTTTGAGTAAAAAAAGTGCGTAATTGCATGTGTTGAGCGTAAGCTAACAATTGGTTTCCGAGTAGTAAACCAAAACAAACAACCGAGACTTGTTTGTCTATACTCTTAACCGCGACTTAAGAGTAATATCCCTTTAGTTTCATGATTAGTTCGTTCATAAATCACACAAACACAAAAAGAGTTCGAAACAGCCACGAAAATCACATCAAGTGGTATCAGAGCAGGGTTCATTGTGACGGCGCGTGAGGGCGCGTTCTGTGTCTGAATTGTGATTTTTTTGGTTCTGTAGAAATCTAACACATAGTGTTACATCGTGTCAAAATTTCAGCCTTATCCGATCAGTAACGAAGTCGCAGCAAGTCGAGACTTTTGACGCAGATATCCTGTCTTTTGCGCGAATATGGTGAGTGAATCTTCCAAGACTTTGGAGGACGATGTTGATCTCCTAGGGAGTAAGATGTTGAAGTTGGATGCTAGTCTAAATTCAGTGGTTGAGGCTATAAAGGAGATGCAAACGGAGCTCTTGGAGTTGAGAAACAAGGCTGATGAACGTTCCAACAACTCCTATGATCGACAACCACGCAAGGAGGAGGAGATGAAACTAAGTGAACTTCCGGAATTTGATGGTACTTTGGAGCCGGATGTTTATTTGGATTGGGAGAGGCGTATGCAACGAATCTTTGATCATAAAAAGGTTAGTGAGGCGAAGAGCTTCTCTTATGCTACTCTTAAATTCACAAAGTACGCTTCTTTATGGTTTGAAAATATGCAAGTAAGACGCGAAAGAGAAGGGAAGGAATCCATCTCTATGTGGTCGATTTGAAGCTTAAACTAAAGAAACGTTTTGTACCACGTAATTATAAGCAAGATTTGTTTGTAAAGTTTAATTCTTTGCAACAAAATCGATTAACCGGTGGCACAATATGTACAAGAATTTGAGAGACTTTCAATGGCTTGCGATCGTAAGGATGAAGATGAGCAAAAGAGTGCCAAGTTTCTTATTGGACTCAATACCCCTATTTCAAATCTCGTGGAGCTCCAAGTCTATCATTCTTTTGACGAGTTATGCTCATTAGCCAGCAAAGTCGAGCGCCAACACAAGGAGGCTAAGGGTAAGAGTACTCGATTGCCTTTTGCTCCAAAATCTGATGCAACGTTTTCTTCACCAAAGTTGGAGGCTTTAGATAAAGGTAAGGCTATAGATTCATCGGTGGTGGGGGAGTTGAAGCTAAAGCAAGGACCTTTGACTCGGGGCAGGTGGTCATGAAGGGCAAAAAAGTGTTTTAAGTGCCAAGGACATGGGCACATAGCTCGACAATGTCCGAACATGGTTCTTATTTCGTTGGAGGAGCATCATGCACTTTTAATGGAGCAACAAGTGGAGGAAACGAGATTGGCTTGGCCGCTAATAAGTCTTCGAGTGACTTTGAGGAGATGGAGGCTGCCTTGTTTAGCACTAATTTGGTGCATCCGGAAGAGGAAAGGAGAAGTATGATCCTTAGGCGTGCTTTGGTGGTACAATCTGTCGAAGAGGATGAGCATGAGCAACGTGAGAATCTATTTCAATCCAGGTGCTTGATCAATGGTAAGACGTATAATTTTATTATTGATTCGGGTTCTTGCACTAATGCCGTGGCTCAATCTGTTGTGAGTTCGTTGCATATACCTACGCACATACATCCTAGGCCTTACAAGTTGAGTTGGTTGAATGATGATGGTGGTGTGTGGGTTAATAAGCGTGCGTTAATAGGCTTTAGGGTGGGGACGTACATGTGAAGTGAAATCAGTTAGCTTTTTGATGCTCTCATTTTTGTAATAATTAATTAGGCTTAATTAGCAAGTTTAGTGTTAGTTGAGTTCTAAGCATAAATAGTTCGTTTGTTTCCGCTGTTAGGTGTTGAGTCTCAAGCTCTGATACCACTTGATACGAAATCGTATATGAAAATGTAACCTAAGCTCGATAAGCTTTACTCACTTATTTATGCTTAAGGATTCTAAATCGGTTTTGAAGTTTATCTTACTTAGAAACTGATTTAGGAGGTTTTTGAGAGTGGATTTAATTAGTTTAAACTCACTAATTATATTAACTCTCTCTTAAATTAAGTTTAACTCACTTAACTCAAGGGTTTCGAAATTAAGATCACTTCTTAATCGCAAGAGGAATTTCGGATTTTTCAATCTCCAAAAAAACCGAATAAACACAATGTTTAAATCAAAACTAAAACTGATTTTTCATTCCTTCATCCATTACATATATCAAGTACAAGCTAAAGAAGGCTTAAAACATTAGCCATAAATATCTAAGCACCAAAGTAATTAAACAAAGCAATTAAACAACAAATATCTCTTAATCCAACAAGGATGTAAGGAGGAATAGTGTTGTTGTGTGTTTTGTTGACTTTGGGGCAAGGTGGGACGGTTTTCATCACCAAGTGGGGGGGCTTGTCTTAGCTTGCAAGGAAAGCTTCAAGATATCTTCAAGAACCCCTTTTCACACGTCCCAAGTGTGGTTCGCAACCCCAAGCATGGTTCGACCAAATTACACTTACGCTAAACAAAATAATTCCGGGTTTACAAAAACCGAAAAATTACAAAAACGTTAATTAAACTAACTAGCTTAATTAAATTCCTTTCCTTCGTTGCTCAACATGATTAAACTAGTACTAATCTTTAAACCGTGAATCTCTCCTTTATTGTGATTGAGATTAGTACTTAGTAGAATTTCGGAATTAGCAACTGATTTCGTATCATCAATGAATGAAATCAGTTAGCTTTTTGATGCTCTCATTTTTGTAATAATTAATTAGGCTTAATTAGCAAGTTTAGTGTTAGTTGAGTTCTAAACATGCTTTACTTTCACTAATTATGTTTAGAAGTTGTTTTAAGTAGAAACTGTTTTGTACGTTTGGTCTGTGGCGCGGTAGAATCATTTTGATGATTCCGAACAAGTTACTTGGAATTTTCGAGTGATTCCAATTGCATTGGTTCACTAACATCTTGAAGTTTCATCCTACAAAATTTGGTGAGATTTCATGAAGAAACGAAGTTGCAGTAGCCTTTCAATTGAGACGTCAATTTTGGATCAGTTTTGCGGTTTTGTAAAACCGAGTATATTTTGTTTAGTTTAAGTTGTAATATGGGACGAACCATGCTTGGGGACGTGAATTACACTTGGGACGTGTAAAGGAACTCTTGGAGATCTTTTGGAGCCTTACTTGCAAGCTAAGAGAAGCCCCCCACTTGGTGATGAAAACCGGTCCTCCTTGCCCCAAAGTCAACAAAACACACAACAACACTATTCCTTCTTACATCTTTGTTGGATTAAGAGATATTTGTTGTTTAATTGCTTTGTTTAATTACCTTAGTGTATTAGATATTTATGGCTGATTTGTTAAGCCTTTTTAGCTCTTTGCTATATATATGTAATGGTGAACATAAATAAAGGAGAGATTTTGAATGTTGAAATTGAGCTTTGTGCTTATTGAAAATTTGGATAGCTAAATCCGAAAATTCTTCTTGTGATTAAGAAGTGATCTTAATCTTGAAATCCTTGAGTTAAGTGAGTTAAACTTAACCTAAGAGAGAGTTAGGATAATTAGTGAGTGAAGCTAATTGAATTACTCTCAAAACCCTCCTAAATCAGTTTCTAGGTGAGTGAAGCCTCTAATCAGATTTAGAACCCTTAAGTGGAAGTAAGTGAGTGAAGCTTATCAAGCTTAAGTAAACACAATTCTTTTAGTTTTAAGAGTGATTCTTTCGACTAAAAGTATATATCAATAGTTCGTTTGTTTCCGCTGTTAGTGGGTCTCCTAAACACACGTGAGAGGAGTCTCATTTCGCATCAAGTGGTATCAGAGCCCAGTCGATTCAACCGGAGCCTGAGAGCGCGTCCCTGGGTATTTTTCAGTGTTCTTTGTTGTTTTGGAAAGCTAACATCCTAATCTTTCTTGTGTCAAAATTTTGTGAGCATTGGAGTAGTAACGAGTTCACAGTGATCCAAAACTTTCAACGTTAAAAACTGGAACTTGGAAAACCAGTCAGTTTCTAAGGTATACTTTGAACGCCTTTTTCTCCTTTGTTCCAAGGGATTTTGAGGTAATTTTTTTTTTGAAACTGATTATTTTTCTGTCTAATTTTCACCTATAAATTTTGAGAAATAATCAAGACTTTTTTATATTGATTTAAGCACGTTTTTGTTGATTGGTCTAAAACCGGACGTTTTGTACCAGTTTTACTAAAATAAAAACTGCAATTTCTTGGCTTGGTATTTTCGTGTGAAATTTTTGTAGAGTGCTACTAACACATATATCTACATGCTAAAAAAATTTCACTTAATTTTGAGTTGTTTTATTTGGTTTTCGAACACAAACTTACAAGCAAAATTTCTGGGCAGTTTTCTGTCTATTTGAAATTTATGGATGTGAGTGGCTTTTCACCCGAGTTCTTAAAGGCCTATCAAAGAATTGAAAGGGCAAAACAAGTAATGGATGGTCTTAGACATCCACCAACTTTTGAAGAAAGATTTCAAAAGGCTAAAGAGGAGATTGAGTTGTTGATTGAACAACGAAAAGCAAAAAAAACATGAGGAAACATCGAGAGATATAATTCTTGTTGATGACGAGCCCACGTAAAAGGTTCCAATTTGTTCTTGATGAAGAAGGAGAAAAGACTAAATCTTTTTCAAATTTGGACAATAAAGATTTGATCTTGAAGGTTCCAATCTTAGAAGAACGATTACCTATCTCATGTTTTCCATCTGATTTGTTCAAGAAACATAAACTATTGCATGAACTAGTTAATGTCTATGTTCATAATGGTTCAAATTTTCGAGACATTGGGTTGTTTGTTCAAGGTCGCTTAAATCTTTGCTCGGTCTTTGACTTATTGCAGTTGGTAATCTTGTTAATGATCATTCGATTAATATGGATGATTTCTTGGTTAGTGATCTTGGTGCCTTGATTTGATCAAAACTTGAGGACAAGTTTTTTTGAAGAAAGAGAGAATGAAGTGAAATCAGTTAGCTTTTTGATGCTCTCATTTTTGTAATAATTAATTAGGCTTAATTAGCAAGTTTAGTGTTAGTTGAGTTCTAAACATGCTTTACTTTCACTAATTATGTTTAGAAGTTGTTTTAAGTAGAAACTGTTTTGTACGTTTGGTCTGTGGCGCGGTAGAATCATTTTGATGATTCCGAACAAGTTACTTGGAATTTTCGAGTGATTCCAATTGCATTGGTTCACTAACATCTTGAAGTTTCATCCTACAAAATTTGGTGAGATTTCATGAAGAAACGAAGTTGCAGTAGCCTTTCAATTGAGACGTCAATTTTGGATCAGTTTTGCGGTTTTGTAAAACCGAGTATATTTTGTTTAGTTTAAGTTGTAATATGGGACGAACCATGCTTGGGGACGTGAATTACACTTGGGACGTGTAAAGGGAACTCTTGGAGATCTTTTGGAGCTTTACTTGCAAGCTAAGAGAAGCCCCCCCACTTGGTGATGAAAACCGGTCCTCCTTGCCCCAAAGTCAACAAAACACACAACAACACTATTCCTTCTTACATCTTTGTTGGATTAAGAGATATTTGTTGTTTAATTGCTTTGTTTAATTACCTTAGTGTATTAGATATTTATGGCTGATTTGTTAAGCCTTTTTAGCTCTTTGCTATATATATGTAATGGTGAACATAAATAAAGGAGAGATTTTGAATGTTGAAATTGAGCTTTGTGATTATTGAAAATTTGGATAGCTAAATCAGAAAATTCTTCTTGTGATTAAGAAGTGATCTTAATCTTGAAATCCTTGAGTTAAGTGAGTTAAACTTAACCTAAGAGAGAGTTAGGATAATTAGTGAGTGAAGCTAATTGAATTACTCTCAAAACCCTCCTAAATCAGTTTCTAGGTGAGTGAAGCCTCTAATCAGATTTAGAACCCTTAAGTGGAAGTAAGTGAGTGAAGCTTATCAAGCTTAAGTAAACACAATTCTTTTAGTTTTAAGAGTGATTCTTTCGACTAAAAGTATATATCAATAGTTCGTTTGTTTCCGCTGTTAGTGGGTCTCCTAAACACACGTGAGAGGAGTCTCATTTCGCATCAAATTGCATTGGTTCACTAACATCTTGAAGTTTCATCCTACAAAATTTGGTGAGATTTCATGAAGAAACGAAGTTGCAGTAGCCTTTCAATTGAGACGTCAATTTTGGATCAGTTTTGCGGTTTTGTAAAACCGAGTATATTTTGTTTAGTTTAAGTTGTAATATGGGACGAACCATGCTTGGGGACGTGAATTACACTTGGGACGTGTAAAGGGAACTCTTGGAGATCTTTTGGAGCTTTACTTGCAAGCTAAGAGAAGCCCCCCCACTTGGTGATGAAAACCGGTCCTCCTTGCCCCAAAGTCAACAAAACACACAACAACACTATTCCTTCTTACATCTTTGTTGGATTAAGAGATATTTGTTGTTTAATTGCTTTGTTTAATTACCTTAGTGTATTAGATATTTATGGCTGATTTGTTAAGCCTTTTTAGCTCTTTTGCTATATATATGTAATGGTGAACATAAATAAAGGAGAGATTTTGAATGTTGAAATTGAGCTTTGTGATTATTGAAAATTTGGATAGCTAAATCGAGAAAATTCTTCTTGTGATTAAGAAGTGATCTTAATCTTGAAATCCTTGAGTTAAGTGAGTTAAACTTAACCTAAGAGAGAGTTAGGATAATTAGTGAGTGAAGCTAATTGAATTACTCTCAAAACCCTCCTAAATCGGTTTCTAGGTGAGTGAAGCCTCTAATCGATTTAGAACCCTTAAGTGGAAGTAAGTGAGTGAAGCTTATCAAGCTTAAGTAAACACAATTCTTTTAGTTTTAAGAGTGATTCTTTCGACTAAAAGTATATATCAATAGTTCGTTTGTTTCCGCTGTTAGTGGGTCTCCTAAACACACGTGAGAGGAGTCTCATTTCGCATCAAATTGCATTGGTTCACTAACATCTTGAAGTTTCATCCTACAAAATTTGGTGAGATTTCATGAAGAAACGAAGTTGCAGTAGCCTTTCAATTGAGACGTCAATTTTGGATCGGTTTTGCGGTTTTGTAAAACCGAGTATATTTTGTTTAGTTTAAGTTGTAATATGGGACGAACCATGCTTGGGGACGTGAATTACACTTGGGACGTGTAAAGGGAACTCTTGGAGATCTTTTGGAGCTTTACTTGCAAGCTAAGAGAAGCCCCCCACTTGGTGATGAAAACCGGTCCTCCTTGCCCCAAAGTCAACAAAACACACAACAACACTATTCCTTCTTACATCTTTGTTGGATTAAGAGATATTTGTTGTTTAATTGCTTTGTTTAATTACCTTAGTGTATTAGATATTTATGGCTGATTTGTTAAGCCTTTTTAGCTCTTTGCTATATATATGTAATGGTGAACATAAATAAAGGAGAGATTTTGAATGTTGAAATTGAGCTTTGTGCTTATTGAAAATTTGGATAGCTAAATCCGAAAATTCTTCTTGTGATTAAGAAGTGATCTTAATCTTGAAATCCTTGAGTTAAGTGAGTTAAACTTAACCTAAGAGAGAGTGGTAGTGTGTTTTTAGGGAGAAAAAGATTCGAGAGGGAGTTGGGAACAAATCAGATCGTGTATGTTCTAGTTGCTAAGGAGGTGAACGAGGGAATGGAAGTTGAAGATTCAGATTTGAGGGAGTTATTGGAGGGATTTGGAGATGTGTCCTAATGACCTACCAAATGGCCTACCCCCTAAACTTGGAATTGAGCATCAAATTGATCTCATTCCCGGAGCACCACTTCCAAATAAACCTTCCTATAGATGCAATCCCAAGAAGGAGAGAGTGAAGTTAGTCTTGAAGAAGAAGAAGAGCAGACAAGTGTGTATGAATTGGATGCAAAAACAAACGAGGGAGTGGAGGTAGAAAATCCCGATTTGAGGGAAGTCTTATTGGAGGTTGTTGTCATAGAACAACTACCACCAACCCTACCACCACAAAATGATGCAGCACCCGATTCTAAAGAGCATGGAGGTGAACAAGAAAGATTATGCACAACCTTCAAGCTCCACCAACGAGTCGAGGTCGAATTCTTTTGAAGAAAGAGAGAATGGTACGAAATGGGGAAGGTACCAAGATTATTAAGGATGGCTTACATGATCATCCTTAATAATCTTGGTACCTTCCCATTTCGTACCATTCTCTCTCTTTCTTCAAAAGAATTCACCTCGACCTCGTTGTTGGGAGCTGAAGGTTGTGCATAATCTTCTTGTTCACCTCCATGCTCTTACTCTCTCCTTCTTGGGATTGAAGCTTCTCTACCGATAGAGACACTTTTCTTGTTGTGAAGTTTTCCTTGAAAAGAAGAAGAACAGAGCACAAGTGTGTATGAATTGGATGCAAAAACAAACGAGGAGTGGAGGTAGAAAATCGATTTGAGGAAGTCTTATGGAGGTTGTTGTCATAGAACAACTACCACCAACCCTACCACCACAAAATGATGCGGCACCAATTCTAAAGAGCATGGAGGTGAACAAGAAAGATTATGCACAACCTTCAAGCTCCACAACGAATTCGAGGTCGAATTCTTTTGAAGAAAAGAGAGAATGGTACGAAATGGGAAGGTACCAAGATTATTAAGGATGATCATGTAAGCCATCCTTAATAATCTTGGTACCTTCCCATTTCGTACCATTCTCTCTTTCTTCAAAAGAATTCGAATTCCTCAATTGTTGAGCTCAAGGTTGTGCATAATCTTTCTTGTTCACCTCCATGCTCTTTAGAATTGGTGCTGCATCATTTTGTGGTGGTAGGGTTGGTGGTAGTTGTTCTATGACAACAACCTCCAATAAGACTTCCCTCAAATCAGATTTTCTACCTCCACTCCCTCGTTTGTTTTTGCATCCAATTCATACACACTTGTCTCGCTCTTCTTCTTCTTCAGCACTAACTTCACTCTCTCCTTCTTGGGATTGAAGCTTCTCTGCCGATAGAGACACTTTCTTGTTGTGAAGTTTTTGCTTCTTATCTTCTTGCATTTGTTGCCTCAAGAATCGAACCTTTTGATTAGCTTCTTGCATCCGTGCAAAAACTTCAACTAGTTCATCCATATTAACAACAATACACTTATAGAAGTTCAAGATGAACTACTATTACAATGAATACAAACAGAAGAAAAAAAAAACATTCTGCCTAGAAACTGCCCAGAATTTTCACCAAAAATTCGAGCTTCAAAACCTAATCAAATCAACTTGAAATTGAATGAAATTTTGTCACAACGTAGCATTAGGTGTTTTAAGCACTCGACCAAAATTTCATAAAAAAATAACAAACCAATTGATTGCAGTTTTTATTTTTCTAAAGCTGGTCCAGATTAATCCGGTTTTAGACCACTTAAGAAAAACACGCTGATTATGCTAGCAAATGACCACCAAAAAGTTATGAAATTTTACAGGCCAAAACTAGACATAAAAATAACCACTTTCAAAAAAAGAATCACCCAAAAACACGATATGAGATGTGAGAACCTTGCGTTCAAAGTTACCTCAAAAAACTGTCTTTTACGGGTTGCTTCCTTTTGCTTCTTTTTTGTGGTTTTCCTTCTTCTCCAAGAACGTCTAAGTGCCAAGAGGACTTAGAGGCTGCAGCTCTGATACCACTTGATACGAAATCGTATATGAAAATGTAACCTAAGCTCGATAAGCTTTACTCACTTATTTATGCTTAAGGATTCTAAATCGGTTTTGAAGTTTATCTTACTTAGAAACTAATTTAGGAGGTTTTTGAGAGTGGATTTAATTAGTTTAAACTCACTAATTATATTAACTCTCTCTTAAATTAAGTTTAACTCACTTAACTCAAGGGTTTCGAAATTAAGATCACTTCTTAATCGCAAGAGGAATTTCGGATTTTTCAATCTCCAAAAAAACCGAATAAACACAATGTTTAAATCAAAACTAAAACTAAACAAAATATACTCGGTTTTACAAAACCGCAAAACTGATCCAAAATTGACGTCTCAATTGAAAGGCTACTGCAACTTCGTTTCTTCATGAAATCTCACCAAATTTTGTAGGATGAAACTTCAAGATGTTAGAAATCCAACGAAAAAAGAATCACTGGAAAATGATTTGTAGATTTCTCACAATAACCAAAACGATTTCGCTGCGCCAGAATCTCCGGTTGAACGTGAACGTCTTCACTTCTGTTCTATTTCTACTTCACTAATTATTACAAAAAAACTAATTAAGATTAGTACTTAGCTAAACTTCTAACAAGTGATCCTAATCCATGATATGAGCCATATCCAACGGATCTTGTTAGGTAGAATAGGTGATACTAAATCAGGGTTAATAAGGTAAACGAACGATTTCGTAACAGTAATAAGGTAAACGAACGATTTGTTATGCTGTTAGTGGTATCTCATTTCAACAAAACTGAAGTGAAATCAGTTAGCTTTTTGATGCTATCATTTTTGTAATAATTAATTAGGCTTAATTAGCAAGTTTAGTGTTAGTTGAGTTCTAAACATGCTTTACTTTCACTAATTATGTTTAGAAGTTGTTTTAAGTAGAAACTGTTTTGTACGTTTGGTCTGTGGCGCGGTAGAATCATTTTGATGATTCCGAACAAGTTACTTGGAATTTTCGAGTGATTCCAATTGCATTGGTTCACTAACATCTTGAAGTTTCATCCTACAAAATTTGGTGAGATTTCATGAAGAAACGAAGTTGCAGTAGCCTTTCAATTGAGACGTCAATTTTGGATCAGTTTTGCGGTTTTGTAAAACCGAGTATATTTTGTTTAGTTTAAGTTGTAATATTGGACGAACCATACTTGGGGATGCGAATCACCCTAGGGACGTGTGAAAGGGGTTCTTGGAGATATTTGTGGAGCTTGTGTTGCAAGCTAAGGGAAGCCTTCCACTTGGGTGTGGAAAACCGGCCCTCCTTCCCTTTTAGTCAACAAAACACACAACAACACTATTCCTCTTACACCTTGGTTGGAATTAGAGATATTTGTTGTTTATTGCTTTGTTTAATCTTTTAAGTACTTAGATCTTTTGGGATTGATTTGTTAAGCCTTTTTAGCTCTTTGCTATATATATGTAATGTGGTTCATCAATGGAAGATCAGATTTTGAATGTTGAAATTGAGCTTTGTGCTTATTGAAAATTTGGATAGCTAAATCCGAAAATTCTTCTTGTGATTAAGAAGTGATCTTAATCTTGAAATCCTTGAGTTAAGTGAGTTAAACTTAACCTAAGAGAGAGTTAGGATAATTAGTGAGTGAAGCTAATTGAATTACTCTCAAAACCCTCCTAAATCAGTTTCTAGGTGAGTGAAGCCTCTAATCAGATTTAGAACCCTTAAGTGGAAGTAAGTGAGTGAAGCTTATCAAGCTTAAGTAAACACAATTCTTTTAGTTTTAAGAGTGATTCTTTCGACTAAAAGTCTATATCCATTGTTCGTTTGTTTCCGCTGTTAGTGGGTCTCCTAAACACACGTGAGAGGAGTCTCATTTCGCATCAAGTGGTATCAGAGCCCAGTCGATTCAACCGGAGCGTGAGAGCGCGTCCCTGGGTATTTTTCAGTGTTCTTTGTTGTTTTGGAAAGCTAACATCCTAATCTTTCTTGTGTCAAAATTTTGTGAGCATTGGAGTAGTAACGAGTTCACAGTGATCCAAAACTTTCAACGTTAAAAACTGGAACTTGGAAAACCAGTCAGTTTCTAAGGTATACTTTGAACGCCTTTTTCTCCTTTGTTCCAAGGGATTTTGAGGTAATTTTTTTTTGAAACTGATTATTTTTCTGTCTAATTTTCACCTATAAATTTTGAGAAATTATCAAGACTTTTTATATTGATTTAAGCACGTTTTTGTTGATTGGTCTAAAACCGGGCGTTTTGTACCAGTTTTGCTAAAATAAAAACTGCAATTTCTTGGCTTGGTATTTTCGTGTGAAATTTTTGTAGAGTGCTCCTAACACATATATCTACATGCTAAAAAAATTTCACTTAATTTTGAGTTGTTTTATTTGGTTTTCGAACACAAACTTACAAGCAAAATTTCTGGGCAGTTTTCTGTCTATTTGAAATTTATGGATGTGAGTGGCTTTTCACCCGAGTTCTTAAAGGCCTATCAAAGAATTGAAAGGGCAAAACAAGTAATGGATGGTCTTAGACGTCCACCAACTTTTGAAGAAAGATTTCAAAAGGCTAAAGAGGAGATTGAGTTGTTGATTGAACAACGAAAAGAAAAAAAACATGAGGAAACATCGAGAGATATAATTCTTGTTGATGACGAGCCCACGTAAAAGGTTCCAGAATTTGTTCTTGATGAAGAAGGAGAAAAGACTAAATCTCATTCAAATTTGGACAATAAAGATTTGATCTTGGAGGTTCCAATCTTTGAAGAACGATTACCTATCTCATGTTTTCCATCCCGATTTGTTCAAGAAACATAAACTATTGCATGAACTAGTTAATGTCTATGTTCATAATGGTTCAAATTTTCGAGACATTGGGTTGTTTGTTCAAGGTCGCTTAAATCTTTGCTCGGTCTTTGACTTATTACAGTTGGTAATCTTGTTAATGATCATTCGATTAATATGGATGATTTCTTGGTTAGTGATCTTGGTGCCTTGATTTGATCAAAACTTGAGGACAAGTTTTTTTGAAGAAAGAGAGAATGAAGTGAAATCGGTTAGCTTTTTGATGCTCTCATTTTTGTAATAATTAATTAGGCTTAATTAGCAAGTTTAGTGTTAGTTGAGTTCTAAACATGCTTTACTTTCACTAATTATGTTTAGAAGTTGTTTTAAGTAGAAACTGTTTTGTACGTTTGGTCTGTGGCGCGGTAGAATCTCCGGTTGAACGTGAACGTCTTCACTTCTGTTCTATTTCTACTTAACTAATTATTACAAAAAAATAATTAAGATTAGTACTTAGCTAAACTTCTAACAAGTGATCCTAATCCATGATATGAGCCATATCCAACGGATCTTGTTAGGTAGAATAGGTGATACTAAATCGGGGTTAAGGATGATCATGTAAGCCATCCTTAATAATCTTGGTACCTTCCCATTTCGTACCATTCTCTCTTTCTTCAAAAGAATTCGACCTCGAATTCTGTTGTTGGAGCTTGAAGGTTGTGCATAATCTTTCTTGTTCACCTCCATGCTCTTTAGAATTGGTGCTGCATCATTTTGTGGTGGTAGGGTTGGTGGTAGTTGTTCTATGACAACAACCTCCAATAAGACTTCCCTCAAATCAGGATTTTCTACCTCCACTCCCTCGTTTGTTTTTGCATCCAATTCATACACACTTGTCTGCTCTTCTTCTTCTTCAGCACTAACTTCACTCTCTCCTTCTTGGGATTGAAGCTTCTCTACTGATAGAGACACTTTCTTGTTGTGAAGTTTTTGCTTCTTATCTTCTTGCATTTGTTGCCTCAAGAATCGAACCTTTTGATTAGCTTCTTGCATCCGTGCAAAAACTTCAACTAGTTCATCCATATTAACAACAATACACTTATAGAAGTTCAAGATGAACTACTATTACAATGAATACAAACGAGAAGAAAAAAAAACATTCCGCTAGAAACCGCCTGTAATTTTCACCAAAAATTCGAGCTTCAAAACCTAATCAAATCAACTTGAAATTGAATGAAATTTTGTCACAACGTAGCCCTAGGTGTTTTAAGCACTCGACCAAAATTTCATAAAAAAATAACAAACCAAAATTTTATCCCCCTATTTAGAAGATGAAGATGTGCAAGAATTGAGGACAATTCCTTTTGAAGAAGGAGAGGATGATACGAAATCAGTTGCTAATTCCGAAATTCTACTAAGTACTAATCTCAATCACAATAAAGGAGAGATTCACGGTTTAAAGATTAGTACTAGTTTAATCATGTTGAGCAACGAAGGAAAGGAAGTTAATTAAGCTAGTTAGTTTAATTAACGTTTTTGTAATTTTTCGGTTTTTGTAAACCCGAATTATTTGGTTTAGCGTAAGTGTAATTTGGTCGAACCATGCTTGGGGTTGCGAACCATACTTGGGACGTGTGAAAAGGGGTTCTTGAAGATATCTTGAAGCTTTCCTTGCAAGCTAAGACAAGCCCCCCACTTGGTGATGAAAACCGCTCCCACCTTGCCCCCAAAGTCAACAAAACACACAACAACACTATTCCTCCTTACATCCTTGTTGGATTAAGAGATATTTGTTGTTTAATTGCTTTGTTTAATTACTTTGGTGCTTAGATATTTATGGCTAATGTTTTAAGCCTTCTTTAGCTTGTACTTGATATATGTAATGGATGAAGGAATGAAAAATCAGTTTTAGTTTTGATTTAAACATTGTGTTTATTCGGTTTTTTTGGAGATTGAAAAATCCGAAATTCCTCTTGCGATTAAGAAGTGATCTTAATTTCGAAACCCTTGAGTTAAGTGAGTTAAACTTAATTTAAGAGAGAGTTAATATAATTAGTGAGTTTAAACTAATTAAATCCACTCTCAAAAACCTCCTAAATCAGTTTCTAAGTAAGATAAACTTCAAAACCGATTTAGAATCCTTAAGCATAAATAAGTGAGTAAAGCTTATCGAGCTTAGGTTACATTTTCATATACGATTTCGTATCAACATGGATCAGTTGTGGTTTGATGTTGTACCTATGAGTGCTTGTGATTTATTGCTTGGGCGTCCATGGCAATCAGATCGCCAAGTGATACACCATGGCCGAGATAATATCTATTCGGTGGTGAAAGATGGGGAACGTTTTGGTCTCAAGCCCTTACCTCCGAGCGTAAGTTGGTGCCTAGGGCCGCTGAAGTGGCGTCAACCATAGATAGGGTGCTGAAGTTGCGTCAAAACAAGATGAGAGTGTTGGTCATGTGTGCATAAGTTCGTGTAGGGGAGAGGAGCTAGATGCAACAAGTAATAAGAAGGAACGACGAGCTAAATTACTGCACCTTCGTCAAGATCCGCATCTAGGTGAAGGGGATTACGTTTGGCTGTCGCTTAGTGCTCAAAAGCTGCATTTAGATCACAAGAACGATGAACCTATGGATGAGGGGCCATTCAAAATCGTGAAGAAAATTGGCTATGCAACGTACAAAGTTTTGTTGGGCAAGGGGGTGTGCGCAACACTTGGGAGTGCTGATCTTGTGCCGTGTTTGGAAGACCCTTGAGGACAAGGATTGTTTTCAAGAGGGAGAGGATGATCCATATGGGACATGGTCATTTTCTGTAAATCCTAGTTCTGTTAGGATTCTTATGTAGTTTCCTAGTTCTGTTAGGAAACTATGTATTTTATTTGCTTAATAACTCTTTAATTTAGGTGTTTGCATGATAAAGGGATCCTATTATGTTTAGGAGTCTAATTCCCTAAGTCATAGAGTCTTGTTAGGAGTCTTCGTAGTTTCCTAATTCTAGTATGGATAGGAATCTTGAAATCCTAGTACTAGTAGGATTAGGAAATCCTAGTCCTAGTAGGAGTCTAATCACATAGCCGTGTGATTAGATAGGCGTGTTATTGTTATCGTTTTTGTTTATCTTTTATGCTTTACTAGTTCTAATAGGTTTAGGATAATTTGTTCATTATAAATAGGCTATTCGGCCATCATTAAGAGGGAGATTGGTTTTTGAGTAAAAAAAGTGCGTAATTGCATGTGTTGAGCGTAAGCTAACAATTGGTTTCCGAGTAGTAAACCAAAACAAACAACCGAGACTTGTTTGTCTATACTCTTAACCGTGACTTCAGAGTAATATCCCTTTAGTTTCATGATTAGTTCGTTCATAAATCACACAAACACAAAAAGAGTTCGAAACAGCCACGAAAATCACATCAGATTCAATTAGGTTTGTTGAATGCATTTGAGTTTCATTTGATTTAATTAGCTTTGTTGAACGCAATTGAGTTTATTTGATTCAATTAGCTTTGATGAATGCATTTGAGTTTCATTTGATTCAAGCTTTCTTGGACTTCATTTGACTTTCGTTTGATACGATTAGCATTGTTTGACTTCATTTGATTCAATTAGCTTTGTTTGACTTCATTTTACTTTAATTTGATTCAATTACCTTTGTTGAATGCATTTGAGTTTCATTTGATTCAATTAGCTTTGTTGAATGCATTTGAGTATCATTTGATTCAATTAGCTTTGTTGAATGCATTTGAGTTTCATTTGATTATATTTGCTATGTTTGACATTGTTTGACTTTCATTTGATTCAATTAGCTTTGTTTGACTTCATTTGACTTTTATTTGATTCAATTAGCTTTGTTTGACTTCAATTAACTTTAATTTGATTCAATTAGCTTTGTTGAATGCATTTGAGTTTCATTTGATTCAATTACCTTTGTTGAATGCATTTGAGTTTCATTTGATTCTATGAGCTATGTTTGACTTCATTTGACTTTCATTTGATTCAATTAGCTTTGTTTGACTTCATTTTACATTAATTTGATTAAATTAGCTTTGTTGAATGCATTTGAGTTTAATTTGATTCAATTAGCTTTAATTGAATGCATTTGAGATTCATTTGATTCAATAAGTTTTGTTTGACTTCATTTGACTTTCATTTGATTCAATTAGCTTTGTTGAATGCATTTGAGTTTCATTTGATTCAATTAGCTATGTTTCACTTTATTTGACATTCATTTGATTCAATTAGCTTTGTTTAACTTCATTTTACTTTAATTTGATTCAATTAGCTTTGTTGAATGCATTTGAGTTTAATTTGATTCAATTAGCTTTAATTGAATGCATTTGAGATTCATTTGATTTAATAAGTTTTGTTTGACTTCATTTGACTTTTATTTGATTCAATTAGCCTTGTTGAATGCATTTGAGTTTCATTTGATTCTATTAGTTATGTTTCACTTTGTTTGACATTCATTTGATTCAATTAGCTTTGTTTGACTTTATTTTACTTTAATTTGATTCAATTAGCTTTGTTTAATGCACTTGAGTTTCATTTGATTTAATTAGCTTTGTTGAATGCATTTGAGTTTATTTGATTCAATTAGCTTTGTTGAATGCATTTGAGTTTCATTTGTTTCAATTAGCTTTATTGGACTTCATTTGATTTTTGTTTGATACGATTAGCTTTGTTTGACTTCATTTGATTCAATTAGCTTTCTTTGCCTTTATTTTACTTTAATTTGATTCAATTAGCTTTGTTGAATGCATTTGAGTTTTATTTGATTCAATTAGCTTTACTGAATGTATTTGAGTTTCATTTGATTCAATAAGTTTTGTTTAACTTCGCTTGACTTTAATTTGAATCAATTAGCCTTGTTGAATGCATTTGAGTTTCATTTGATTCAATTAGTTTTGTTGAATGCATTTGATTTTCAATTGATTCATTTAGCTTTGTTGAATGCATTTGAGTATCATTTGATTCAATTAGCTTTGTTGAATGCATTTGAGTTTCATTTGCTGATATTAGCTATGTTTGACTTAGATTGACTTTCATTTGATTCAATTAGCTTTGTTTGACTTCATTTGACTTTCATTTGATTCAATTAGCTTTGTTTGACTTCATTTTACTTTAATTTGATTCAATTAGCTTTGTTGAATGCATTTGAGTTGCATTTGATTCAATTACCTTTGTTGAATGCATTTGAGTCTCATTTGATTCTATTAGCTATGTGTGACTTCATTTGACTTTCATTTGATTCAATTAGCTTTACTTGATTTTATTTTACTTTAATTTGATTCAATTAGCTTTGTTGAATATATTTGAGTTTAATTTGATTCAATGTGCTTTAATTGAATGCATTTGAGATTCATTTGATTCAATAAGTTTTGTTTGACTTCATTTGACTTTCATTTGATTCAATTAGCTTTGTTGAATGCATTTGAGTTTCATTTAATTATATTAGCTATGTTTGACTTTGTTTGACTTTCATTTGATTCAATTAGCTTTGTTTGACTTCATTTAACTTTAATTTGATTCAATTAGCTTTGTTGAATGCATTTTAGTTTCATTTGATTTAATTAGCTTTGTTGAATGCATTTGAGTTTATTTGATTCAATTAGCTTTGATGAATGCATTTGAGTTTCATTTGATTCAAGCTTTCTTGGACTTCATTTGACTTTCGTTTGATACGATTAGCATTGTTTGACTTCATTTGATTCAATTAGCTTTGTTTGACTTCATTTTACTTTAATTTGTTTCAATTACCTTTGTTGAATGCATTTGAGTTTCATTTGATTCAATTAGCTTTGTTGAATGCATTTGAGTATCATTTGATTCAATTAGCTTTGTTGAATGCATTTGAGTTTCATTTGATTATATTTGCTATGTTTGACTTTGTTTGACTTTCATTTGATTCAATTAGCTTTGTTTGACTTCATTTGACTTTTATTTGATTCAATTAGCTTTGTTTGACTTCATTTTACTTTAATTTGATTCAATTAGCTTTGTTGAATGCATTTGAGTTTCATTTGATTCAATTACCTTTGTTGAATGCATTTGAGTTTCATTTGATTCTATGAGCTATGTTTGAATTCATTTGACTTTCATTTGATTCAATTAGCTTTGTTGAATGCATTTGAGTTTAATTTGATTCAATTAGCTTTAATTGAATGCATTTGAGATTCATTTGATTCAATAAGTTTTGTTTGACTTCATTTGACTTTCATTTGATTCAATTAGCCTTGTTGAATGCATTTGAGTTTCATTTGATTCTATTAGCTATGTTTCACTTTGTTTGACATTCATTTGATTCAATTAGCTTTGTTTGACTTTATTTTACTTTAATTTGATTCAATTAGCTTTGTTGAATGCATTTGAGTTCCATTTGATTTAATTAGCTTTGTTGAATGCATTTGAGTTTATTTGATTCAATTAGCTTTGTTGAATGCATTTGAGTTTCATTTGTTTCAATAACTTTATTGGACTTCATTTGACTTTCGTTTGATACGATTAGCTTTGTTTGACTTCATTTGATTCAATTAGCTTTTGATACGGGAGTAGATGAGGATCAAGTTGCTCAATTGGTTGCTCTTGGTGCGAAGGTTCCTCAGTTGGAGTTGGATTCTATGCATGGCGTGATAGTTGGATTCTTTGCTACCAAAGAGTGCGTGTGCATGATCACTAACTTGGGGCAAGGTGCGTAATACATCCATGTTACACTTCTAGTTCTGTTAGGAGTGTAGGAGTGGCGTGCGTGTCTTAGTATGCTAAGCATACGTAGTTGAGTTCAGCTAGAACTCTTCATATCTTTAAGTGCTTGGTATTTGAGTTATGTTAGGAGTCTATGTTCTCAAGGAGATAGATTATAAGATTCAACCTTAGAGTTTCTTATCTATCTTTTAGAGTTGGATTAGGATTATGACTTAGGGACTTGTCCTAAGCATAGTAGGAGTTGGTTTTTGTTTTCTTATAAATAGTTTATGATGTACGTGATTTAGAGTTAATGAATTATTTGAAAGTTTATTTCGGTGTTTAACCTTGAGTGTTAATCAAATCTCTTGAAGTTGGTGGCTTAGCCTTTATGCTTCAAAACCCTTAAATCACATTGTGGTGCTTTGCTTTATCAATTGATTTAGGGTCTATCTTCGTTTTTGTTACTTTAATCATAATTTCCGCACAAGTAATTTAATCCCACAAGATTAGATACATCATATGGTATCACGAGCTAGGAAGAACATCCTACAAACAGCCGAATTTTTTTCCCTCCACAAGGGGAAGACCAACGTTGTACGTTAGCATTGCAATTCAAGATTCTTCAAGAACTCGACCAAGAATGTATCTTTTTCTCAAAGATTCCAGAATTTTTACAAAGTTCTATTAAAGATCAATCATCCAAGGAGTATAGTGGTGAAAAAATTCGTCCAAGATCCACAAGAAACACCAAGAAGGTTGTGTCCAAGTCTTTGTTTGGACCTTCGACATGGAGGACGATTCTCCCGAAGGAGATGGTGGGCAACCTAGGGTGCCTCGAGGCTTGACTTTAGAGCAAGCAAATAACTTACGTCGGGATAGAGAGCTGGAAGATTTAAGGTTACGCATGGATGAGGTGCTAAGGCTACTCCAAGACGGACAAAACCGAAGAACACACCGAAACTCTCCTAGTCCTGTTAGGAGTGTTCATGATGAGCTTTCATCTAATTCGGATGAGGAGTATCACCCTCGCCATAGACCACAACGAAATCAAGATGATGACCGAGGTCTAAGACTTGATTTCCCGGAGTTCGATGGAGGAATGAAACTGGAAAAGTTCCTTGAATGGATGCAACGAATTGAACGAGTATTTGACTATAAAGACTATGATGATCACAAAAGGTTCAAGGTAGTCAGTTTTAAAACTCACGGGGTATGCAAGTCTTTGGTATGAAAACCTCAAGACTAAGAGGCGCAAGGAAGGGAAACCACGGTTGAGTTCCGGGAAGCCTTGAAGGTTAGACTAAAAAACGATTCTTGCCTAGTGATTTCGTTCAAGACATGTATTTGAAGTTGCAAGGATTGAAACAAAACTCCCTTACTGTTGAGGAGTACGTAGTTGAATTTGAAAAGTTATGCATGATGTGTGACTTGGAGGAAAGAACCGAGCACAAGATTGCACGATTTATCACTGGTCTCGACAAATCTATTGCAAAGAAGGTGGATTTGCAACCTTATTGGTTGTTTGAAGAGGTTTGCAAGGTTGCCATGAAAGTTGAAAAGCATGCAAAAGGGAAGAAGGCTGCGTATTCTAAACCCTTTATAAGGAACTCTTCGAAGAATATGGAAGACAAGGGGGGGAGTTCTACTTACACTAAATGATGCGAATACGCCAAGCTACTTCAACCAATATGCATCAAGCTACCCTCAACCTAACCAAGCTATCTCTAATCGGTTTGTTTAACTATTGGTTATGGTTGGTTTTGAGATTAAAAATGTCATTAAAAGGGTTAACCAACATTAACCACCCTTTTAAAGCGTTATATGTATTTTGAACGATGGCCCGGTTTTGTTGTAAGCTTAACTAAAGATTAGTACTAATATAATCTTGCTAAGCAACGAAGGAAAGGAAGTTAATTAAGCTACTTAGTTTAATTACGGTTTTGTAATTTACGGTTTTGTAAACCGGAATTATTTTGCTTAGCGTAAGTTGTAATATCAACGAAACATGCTTAGGGATGCGATCTACACTTGGGACGTGTGAAAGGAGGTCCTTGAAGATATTTTGGAGCTTGTGTTGCAAGCTAAGGGAAGCCTCCCCACTTGGGTGTGGAAAACCGGCCCTCCTTCCCTTATAGTCAACAAAACACACAACACTATTCCTCTTACACCTTTGTTGGAATTTAGAGATATTTGTTGTTTATTGCTTTGTTTAATCTTTTAAGTACTTAGATCTTTTGGGATTGAATAGCTTGTAATATATATATGTGGTTCATCAATGGAAAACAGATTTGGTTGTTAAACTTGAGCATTGTGCTTATTCGAACTTTTGGAGTGCAAACCCGAAATTTCCTCTTGTGATTAAGAAGTGATCTTAATCTTGAAATCCTTGAGTTAAGTGAGTAAACTTAACCTAAGAGAGAGTTAGGATAATTAGTGAGTGAAGCTAATTGAATTACTCTCAAAACCCTCCTAAATCAGTTTCTAGGTGAGTAAAGCCTCTAATCAGATTTAGAACCCTTAAGTGGAAGTAAGTGAGTGAAGCTCATCAAGCTTAAGTAAACACAATTCTTTTAGTTTTAAGAGTGATTCTTTCGACTAAAAGTCTATATCCATTGTTCGTTTGTTTCCGCTGTTAGTGGGTTTCCTAAACACACGTGAGAGGAGTCTCATTTCGCATCAAGTGGTATCAGAGCTCCAGCCCTCTAAGTCCTCTTGGCACTTAGACGTTCTTGGAGAAGAAGGAAAACCACAAAAAAGAAGCAAAAGGAAGCAACCCGTAAAAGACAGTTTTTTGAGGTAACTTTGAACGCGAGGTTCTCACATCTCAGATCGTGTTTTTGGGTGATTCTTTTTTGAAAGTGGTTATTTTTATGTCTAGTTTTGTCCTGTAAAATTTCATAACTTTTGGTGGTCATTTGCTAGCATAATCAGCGTGTTTTTCTTAAGTGGTCTAAAACCGGATTAATCTGGACCAGCTTTAGAAAAATAAAAACTGCAATCAATTGGTTTGTTATTTTTTTATGAAATTTTGGTCGAATGCTTAAAACACCTAGGGCTACGTTGTGACAAAATTTCATTCAATTTCAAGTTGATTTGATTTGGTTTTGAAGCTCGAATGGTGAAAATTCTGGGCAGTTTCTAGGCAGAATGTTTTTTTTTCTTCTGTTTGTATTCATTGTAATAGTAGTTCATCTTGAACTTCTATAAGTGTATTGTTGTTAATATGGATGAACTAGTTGAAGTTTTTGCACGGATGCAAGAAGCTAATCAAAAGGCTCGATTCTTGAGGCAACAAATGCAAGAAGATAAGAAGCAAAAACTTCACAAGAAGAAAGTGTCTCTATCAGTAGAGAAGCTTCAATCCCAAGAAGGAGAGAGTGAAGTTAGTGCTGAAGAAGAGCAGACGAGTGTGTATGAATTGGATGCAAAAACAAACGAGGGAGTAAAGGTAGCCTCATTGGAGGTTGTTTCGATAGAACAACTACCATTACAAAATGAAGCAGCATCAATTCAAAAATGCATAGAGTTGAAGAAGAAAGACCATCCACGGCTTTCAAGCTCCAACAACAAAATTCGAGGTCGAATTTTTTTCTAGTGATTCTTTTTTTGTTGGATTTCTAACATCTTGAAGTTTCATCCTACAAAATTTGGTGAGATTTCATGAAGAAACGAAGTTGCAGTAGCCTTTCAATTGAGACGTCAATGCGATCGCTTTTGCGGTTTTGTAAAACCGAGTATATTTTGTTTAGTTTAAGTTGTAATATGGGACGAACCATGCTTGGGGACGTGAATTACACTTGGGACGTGTAAAGGGAACTCTTGGAGATCTTTTGGAGCTTTACTTGCAAGCTAAGAGAAGCCCCCCACTTGGTGATGAAAACCGGTCCTCCTTGCCCCAAAGTCAACAAAACACACAACACTATTCCTTCTTACATCTTTGTTGGATTAAGAGATATTTGTTGTTTAATTGCTTTGTTTAATTACCTTAGTGTATTAGATATTTATGGCTGATTTGTTAAGCCTTTTTTAGCTCTTTGCTATATATATGTAATGGTGATCATAAATAAAAATCAGATTTGGTTGTTAAACTTGAGCATTGTGCTTATTTGAACTTTTGGAGTGCAAACCCGAAATTTCCTCTTGTGATTAAGAAGTGATCTTAATCTTGAAATCCTTGAGTTAAGTGAGTAAACTTAACCTAAGAGAGAGTTAGGATAATTAGTGAGTGAAGCTAATTGAATTACTCTCAAAACCCTCCTAAATCAGTTTCTAGGTGAGTAAAGCCTCTAATCAGATTTAGAACCCTTAAGTGGAAGTAAGTGAGTGAAGCTTATCAAGCTTAAGTAAACACAATTCTTTTAGTTTTAAGAGTGATTCTTTCGACTAAAAGTCTATATCCATTGTTCGTTTGTTTCCGCTGTTAGTGGGTCTCCTAAACACACGTGAGAGGAGTCTCATTTCGCATCACTAAACCCCCTACACGCTTTGAGAGATTCAAGAAGGACAAGGAGAGAGAGAATACACCCTTAACACCGGATGATAGGAAGGTATGTTTTAAATGTAAGGGTTATGGCCATGTTATTAAAGATTGCCCTAGTAATTGGGTTATGACTTTGCGTGACATACATGAAATTGAGGAAGGACTTGCAAGAAAGGGAGAGACGAGTGATAAGGAGGGAGAGGAAGGTGAGCCATTGGAGGAGGAAGATGGGTTTGTAGGCGATTCGGAGGAAGAGCCGGAACAAGGAGGAGACACCTTATTCTTAGGCGCACATTGTACACTAAACCTATGCCATTGGAGACGCAAAGAGAACGTATTTTTCTTACTCGATGCTTGGTGAAGGATAGAGTATGTGAGCTGATTATTGACACCGGCAGTTGTACTAATGTGGTTTCTTCCACCTTAGTAGACAAGTTAAAGTGGCCTACTACGGTTCACCCTAAGCCTTACAAGCTACATTGGGTTGAGTGATGGTAGTGATGTACGGGTTACTAAGCAAGCCTTGATTGCCTTCTCTATAGGCAAATTCAAAGATGAAGTCTTATGTGATGTGTGTGATATGGATGCTTGTCACCTCCTTTTTAGGGCGACCTTGGCAATATGATAGGTATGTCGAAGTATGATGGGAGGGCGAATGTCTACATAGCTAAGGTGGGTAAAAAGAGGACGGCACTCGAAGCCTTTGAGCACCCTAGCTAAACCTAAGGAGGTACTATTCTTGAATGAGCAACAATTTGAGCATGAGTTTGCACAAGAGGGAAGGGCTTTCGTTCTTTTTCGCGAATCCTACAACCGACGAAGCGATTCTAGCATGAAGTTCCCAAAGTGTTTGCAACGAGTACTTGAGGGAGTTCAAGGATGTATTTCCGGAAGACTTGCCACCTGGTTTGCCACCCATTCGAGGTATTGAGCATCAAATCGATCTAGTTCCCGGTGCTTCATTGCCAAATAAAGCGACTTATAGGTGCAATCCTCGAGACGAAGGAGTTGCAACGTCAAATTGAAGAGCTCATGATAAGAGGTTATGTGAGAGAGAGCATGAGCCGTGTGCGGTTCCTACACTTTTGGTGCCTAAGAAGGATGGTACATGGCGCATGTGTATTGATTCGAGGGCCGTAAACAACATCACCATCAAGTATAGATTTTCGATCCCGAGGTTAGATGATTTACTTGATGAATTGCATGGTTCCACTTTGTTTTCTCTAAAATTGATTTGCGTAGTGGTTATCACCAAATTAGAATGAGAGAAGGTGACGAGTGGAAGACGGCTTTTAAGACTAAACTAGGGTTGTACGAGTGGTTGGTAATGCCTTTTGGGTTGTCGAAATGCTCCTAGTACATTTATGCGATTGATGAACGAAGTCTTGAAACCTTTCATTGGCAAGTATGTGGTGGTGTATCTCGATGATATACTCGTGTATAGTCGAAGTGTGGTGGATCATTTGAGCCATTTGAGGGCTGTGTTCGAGGCTTTGAGGAAGCAAAAGCTCTATGGCAAGTTAGAAAAGTGTTCGTTTTGGTGCCAAGTGTGACCTTCCTTGGTTACATTGTGTCAAGTGACGGCGTTTACGTTGATCCTTCCAAAGTAGCAGCTATAAAAACGTGGCCTATTCCTTCATCCATCACCGAGGTACGTTCGTTTCATGGTCTTGCTTCGTTTTATAGACGCTTTGTGAAGAGTTTTAGTAGTGTTGTTGCACCATTGATTGAATGTATTAAGAAGGGGAGGTTTGAATGGAGTGGGGTGCTCAACAAGCATTTGAAACCATTAAGGACCTCTAAGCAACACGTCAATTTTTGCATTGCAGGATTTTCTAAACCCTTCGAAGTGGAGTGTGATGCTAGTGGTGTGGGCATTGGGGCGAGTTTTGGTGCAAGAGAAGAGACCCATTGCTTATTTTAGTGAGAAATTGGGTGGGGCTCGATTAAATTACTCGACTTATGACAAGGAGTTTTATGCTATTGTGAGGGCATTGAATCATTGGAGCCATTATTTGAGGCCTAGTCATTTCATCTTGCATTCGGACCATGAGGCTTTGAAACATATCCATGGACAACAAAAATTGAATCAGAGACATGCTAAATGGGTGGAGTTCCTCCAATCATTTAATTTTTTGGTCCAAATATAAAGAAGGGAAGTCGAATATTGTGGGCGATGCATTGTCTAGGAGGTATTCGTTGTTGGGGGTGTTACATTCTAGGCTCCTTGGTTTTGATCTTGTCAAGGAGTACTATGAGGGAGATGTTGATTTCAAGCTATTATGGAGGCTTGTGGAAAGGGGGCCGTAGGTACCTATGTGGTGCAAGAGGGTTTCCTTTTCAAGGGAATCGTTTGTGTGTACCTAAGTGTTCTATTAGGGAGTTGTTGGTAAGAGAGGCGCATGGAGGTGGCATTGCGGGGCATTTTGGCATTAACAAGACCTTAGCCATCTTACAAGAACACTTCTATTGGCCCGATATGCAAGGGGATGTACAAGGGTATTGGCTCGATGTGCTAGTTGTCAAAGGGCCAAGAGCACGTTTCACCATGGTTTGTACACTCCACTACCGATTCCGGAATTTCCTTGGGATGATGTGTCAATGGACTTTATTGTGGGGTTGCCTCGAACTCAAAGGGGCAAGGATTCCATTATGGTCGTGGTGGATAGGTTTTCCAAGATGGCACACTTTCTTCCATGCCATAAAACTGATGATGCAAGTAAGGTAGCAACATTGTACTTCCAAGAGATACTTCGTTTACATGGAGTACCGAAGACTATTGTGAGTGATCGGGACACCAAATTTATGAGCTACTTTTGGAAGACATTGTGGAAACTATTGGGGACTAAGCTTTGTTTTAGTACTTCACACCATCCTCAAACGGATGGACGGGCCGAGGTCACCAATAGGACCTTGGGAGCTTTACTTAGAGGCTTAGCGGCAAGAGCACCAAGGATTGGGACATGAAGTTGGCGCACGCTGAATTTGCTTATAATAGAGCACCAACTTATGCTACTAAGTGTTCACCTTTTGAAGTCGTTTATGGTGTCACTCCACGCATTCCTTTGGATTTGATTCCATTGCCTAAAGAGGAGTATGTGCATAAGGACGCCAAAGAAAAGGCAGCAGCTATGTTGAAGTTGCATGCGTAAGTTAGGGCTCGAATTAAACAAGTAAATGAGAGGTATAAGAAGCTTGCCAACAAGAACCGACGACAACATTCCAATGAGGTGGGTGATTTAGTGTGGTTGCACTTGAGAAAGGAGAGGTTTCCTAACTTAAGGAAGAATAAATTGATGCCAAGATCCGAAGGCCCTTTCAAAATTGTCGAGAAGATCAACGACAATGCCTTGAAGCTCGAGTTGCTCGGTGATTATGGAGTGAGTGCTACCTTCAACATTGGAGATTTGTCGCCTTATTTGCATGATGATGAGGATGCTCGATTGAGGACAATTGCTTCTGAAGAAGGGGAGGATGATACGGGAGTAGATGAGGATCAAGTTGCTCAATTGGTTGCTCTTGGTGCGAAGGTTCCTCAGTTGGAGTTGGATTCTATGCATGGCGTGCTAGTTGGATTCTTTGCTACCAAAGAGTGCGTGTGCATGATCACTAACTTGGGGCAAGGTGCGTAATACATCCATGTTACACTTCTAGTTCTGTTAGGAGTGTAGGAGTGGCGTGCGTGTCTTAGTATGCTAAGCATACGTAGTTGAGTTCAGCTAGAACTCTTCATATCTTTAAGTGCTTGGTATTTGAGTTATGTTAGGAGTCTATGTTCTCAAGGAGATAGATTATAAGATTCAACCTTAGAGTTTCTTATCTATCTTTTAGAGTTGGATTAGGATTATGACTTAGGGACTTGTCCTAAGCATAGTAGGAGTTGGTTTTTGTTTTCTTATAAATAGTTTATGATGTACGTGATTTAGAGTTAATGAATTATTTGAAAGTTTATTTCGTGTTTAACCTTGAGTGTTAATCAAATCTCTTGAAGTTGGTGGCTTAGCCTTTATGCTTCAAAACCCTTAAATCACATTGTGGTGCTTTGCTTTATCAATTGATTTAGGATCTATCTTCGTTTTTGTTACATTAATCATAATTTCCGCACAAGTATTTAATCCCACAAGATTAGATACATCAGCTTTCTTTGCCTTTATTTTACTTTAATTTGATTCAATTAGCTTTGTTGAATGCATTTGAGTTTCATTTGATTCAATTAGCTTTACTGAATGTATTTGAGTTTCATTTGATTCAATAAGTTTTGTTTAACTTCGCTTGACTTTAATTTGAATCAATTAGCTTTGTTGAATGCATTTGAGTTTAATTTGATTATATTTGCTATGTTTGACATTGTTTGACTTTCATTTGATTCAATTAGCTTTGTTTGACTTCATTTGACTTTTATTTGATTCAATTAGCTTTGTTTGACTTTATTTTACTTTACTTTGATTCAATTAGCTTTGTTGAATGCATTTGAGTTTCATTTGATTCAATTACCTTTGTTGAATGCATTTGAGTTTCATTTGATTCTATGAGCTATGTTTGACTTCATTTGACTTTCATTTGATTCAATTAGCTTTGTTGAATGCATTTGAGTTTCATTTGATTATATTTGCTATGTTTGACATTGTTTGACTTTCATTTGATTCAATTAGCTTTGTTTGACTTCATTTGACTTTTATTTGATTGAATTAGCTTTGTTTGACTTTATTTTACTTTACTTTGATTCAATTAGCTTTGTTGAATGCATTTGAGTTTCATTTGATTCAATTACCATTGTTGAATGCATTTGAGTTTCATTTGATTCTATGAGCTATGTTTGACTTCATTTGACTTTCATTTGATTCAATTAGCTTTGTTGAATGCATTTGAGTTTCATTTGATTCAATTACCTTTGTTGAATGCATTTGAGTTTCGTTTGATTCTATGAGCTATGTTTGACTTCATTTGACTTTCATTTGATTCAATTAGCTTTGTTTGACTTCATTTTACATTAATTTGATTCAATTAGCTTTATTGAATGCATTTGAGTTTAATTTGATTCAATTAGCTTTAATTGAATGCATTTGAGATTCATTTGATTCAATAAGTTTTGTTTGACTTCATTTGACTTTCATTTGATTCAATTAGCTTTGTTGAATGCATTTGAGTTTCATTTGATTCAATTAGCTATGTTTCACTTTGTTTGACATTCATTTGATTCAATTAGCTTTGTTTGACTTCATTTTACTTTAATTTGATTCAATTAGCTTTGTTGAATGCATTTGAGTTTAATTTGATTGATTAGCTTTAATTGAATGCATTTGAGATTCATTTGATTCAATAAGTTTTGTTTGACTTCATTTGACTTTCATTTGATTCAATTAGCCTTGTTGAATGCATTTGAGTTTCATTTGATTCTATTAGCTATGTTTCACTTTGTTTGACATTCATTTGATTCAATTAGCTTTGTTTGACTTTATTTTACTTTAA
The DNA here is from genome assembly GCA_947648045.1 of Beta corolliflora. Classification (NCBI taxonomy): domain Eukaryota; kingdom Viridiplantae; phylum Streptophyta; class Magnoliopsida; order Caryophyllales; family Amaranthaceae; genus Beta; species Beta corolliflora. The sequence goes on along the minus strand of CANSZD010003463.1, from coordinate 100,105 downwards.
TTTGATTCAATTAGCTTTGTTGAATGCGTTTGAGTTTCATTTGATTTAATTAGCTTTGTTGAATGCATTTGAGTTTATTTGATTCAATTTGCTTTCTTGAATGCATTTGAGTTTCATTTGTTTCAATTAGCTTTATTGGACTTCATTTGACTTTCGTTTGAAACGATTAGCTTTGTTTGACTTCATTTGATTCAATTAGCTTTCTTTGCCTTTATTTTACTTTAATTTGATTCAATTAGCATTGTTGAATGCATTTGAGTTTCATTTGATTCAATTAGCTTTACTGAATGTATTTGAGTTTCATTTGATTCAATAAGTTTTGTTTAACTTCGCTTGACTTTAATTTGAATCAATTAGCTTTGTTGAATGCATTTGAGTTTCATTTGATTCAATTAGTTTTGTTGAATGCATTTGATTTTCAATTGATTCATTTAGCTTTGTTGAATGCATTTGAGTATCATTTGATTCAATTAGCTTTGTTGAATGCATTTGAGTTTCATTTGCTGATATTAGCTATGTTTGACTTAGTTTGACTTTCATTTGATTCAATTAGCTTTGTTTGACTTCATTTGACTTTCATTTGATTCAATAAGCTTTGTTTGACTTCATTTTACATTAATTTGATTCAATTAGCTTTGTTGAATGCATTTGAGTTGCATCTGATTCAATTACCTTTGTTGAATGCATTTGAGTCTCATTTGATTCTATTAGCTATGTGTGACTTCATTTGACTTTCATTTGATTAAATTAGCTTTATTTGATTTTATTTTACTTTAATTTGATTCAATTAGCTTTGTTGAATATATTTGAGTTTAATTTGATTCAATGAGCTTTAATTGAATGCATTTGTGATTCATTTCATTCAATCAGTTTTGTTTGACTTCATTTAACTTTCATTTGATTTAATTAGCTTTGTTGAATGCATTTGAGTTTCATTTGATTATATTAGCTATGTTTGACTTTGTTTGACTTTCATTTGATTCAATTAGCTTTGTTTGACTTCATTTAACTTTAATTTGATTCAATTAGCTTTGCTGAATGCATTTGAGTTTCATTTGATTTAATTAGCTTTGTTGAATGCATTTGAGTTTATTTGATTCAATTAGCTTTGATGAATGCATTTGAGTTTCATTTGATTCAAGCTTTCTTGGACTTCATTTGACTTTCGTTTTATACGATTAGCATTGTTTGACTTCATTTGATTCAATTAGCTTTGTTTGACTTCATTTTACTTTAATTTGATTCAATTACCTTTGTTGAATGCATTTGAGTTTCATTTGATTCAATTAGCTTTGTTGAATGCATTTGAGTTTCATTTGATTATATTTGCTATGTTTGACATTGTTTGACCTCCATTTGATTCAATTAGCTTTGTTTGACTTCATTTGACTTTTATTTGATTCAATTAGCTTTGTTTGACTTTATTTTACTTTACTTTGATTCAATTAGCTTTGTTGAATGCATTTGAGTTTCATTTGATTCAATTACCTTTGTTGAATGCATTTGAGTTTCATTTGATTCTATGAGCTATGTTTGACTTCATTTGACTTTCATTTGATTCAATTAGCTTTGTTGAATGCATTTGAGTTTCATTTGATTCAATTACCTTTGTTGAATGCATTTGAGTTTCGTTTGATTCTATGAGCTATGTTTGACTTCATTTGACTTTCATTTGATTCAATTAGCTTTGTTTGACTTCATTTTACATTAATTTGATTCAATTAGCTTTGTTGAATGCATTTGAGTTTAATTTGATTCAATTAGCTTTAATTGAATGCATTTGAGATTCATTTGATTCAATAAGTTTTGTTTGACTTCATTTGACTTTCATTTGATTCAATTAGCTTTGTTGAATGCATTTGAGTTTCATTTGATTCAATTAGCTATGTTTCACTTTGTTTGACATTCATTTGATTCAATTAGCTTTGTTTGACTTCATTTTACTTTAATTTGATTCAATTAGCTTTGTTGAATGCATTTGAGTTTAATTTGATTCAATTAGCTTTAATTGAATGCATTTGAGATTCATTTGATTCAATAAGTTTTGTTTGACTTCATTTGACTTTCATTTGATTCAATTAGCTTTGTTGAATGCATTTGAGTTTCATTTGATTCAATTAGCTATGTTTCACTTTGTTTGACATTCATTTGATTCAATTAGCTTTGTTTGACTTCATTTTACTTTAATTTGATTCAATTAGCTTTGTTGAATGCATTTGAGTTTAATTTGATTCAATTAGCTTTAATTGAATGCATTTGAGATTCATTTGATTCAATAAGTTTTGTTTGACTTCATTTGACTTTCATTTGATTCAATTAGCCTTGTTGAATGCATTTGAGTTTCATTTGATTCTATTAGCTATGTTTCACTTTGTTTGACATTCATTTGTTTCAATTAGCTTTGTTTGACTTTATTTTACTTTAATTTGATTCAATTAGCTTTGTTGAATGCGTTTGAGTTTCATTTGATTTAATTAGCTTTGTTGAATGCATTTGAGTTTATTTGATTCAATTAGCTTTCTTGAATGCATTTGAGTTTCATTTGTTTCAATTAGCTTTATTGGACTTCATTTGACTTTCGTTTGAAACGATTAGCTTTGTTTAACTTCATTTGATTCAATTAGCTTTCTTTGCCTTTATTTTACTTTAATTTGATTCAATTAGCTTTGTTGAATGCATTTGAGTTTCATTTGATTCAATTAGCTTTACTTGAATGTATTTGAGTTTCATTTGATTCAATAAGTTTTGTTTAACTTCGCTTGACTTTAATTTGAATCAATTAGCTTTGTTGAATGCATTTGACTTTCATTTTATTCAATTAGCTTTGTTTGACTTCATTTAACTTTAATTTGATTCAATTAGCTTTGTTGAATGCATTTGAGTTTCATTTGATTTAATTAGCTTTGTTGAATGCATTTGAGTTTATTTGATTCAATTAGCTTTGATGAATGCATTTGAGTTTCATTTGATTCAAGCTTTCTTGGACTTCATTTGACTTTCGTTTGATACGATTAGCATTGTTTGACTTCATTTGATTCAATTAGCTTTGTTTGACTTCATTTTACTTTAATTTGATTCAATTACCTTTGTTGAATGCATTTGAGTTTCATTTGATTCAATTAGCTTTGTTGAATGCATTTGAGTATCATTTGATTCAATTAGCTTTGTTGAATGCATTTGAGATTCATTTGATTATATTTTCTATGTTTGACTTAGTTTGACTTTCATTTGATTCAATTAGCTTTGTTTGACTTCATTTGACTTTCATTTGATTCAATTAGCATTGTTTGACTTCATTTTACATTAATTTGATTCAATTAGCTTTGTTGAATGCATTTGAGTTGCATCTGATTCAATTACCTTTGTTGAATGCATTTGAGTCTCATTTGATTCTATTAGCTATGTGTGACTTCATTTGACTTTCATTTGATTAAATTAGCTTTATTTGATTTTCTTTTACTTTAATTTGATTCAATTAGCTTTGTTGAATATATTTGAGTTTAATTTGATTCAATGAGCTTTAATTGAATGCATTTGAGATTCATTTCATTCAATCAGTTTTGTTTGACTTCATTTTACTTTCATTTGATTCAATTAGCTTTGTTGAATGCATTTGAGTTTCATTTGATTATATTAGCTATGTTTGACTTTGTTTGACTTTCATTTGATTCAATTAGCTTTGTTTGACTTCATTTAACTTTAATTTGATTCAATTAGCTTTGCTGAATGCATTTGAGTTTCATTTGATTTAATTAGCTTTGATGAATGCATTTGAGTTTCATTTGATTCAAGCTTTCTTGGACTTCATTTGACTTTCGTTTTATACGATTAGCATTGTTTGACTTCATTTGATTCAATTAGCTTTGTTTGACTTCATTTTACTTTAATTTGATTCAATTACCTTTGTTGAATGCATTTGAGTTTCATTTAATTAGCTTTGTTGAATGCATTTGAGTTTCATTTGATTATATTTGCTATGTTTGACATTGTTTGACCCCCATTTGATTCAATTAGCTTTGTTTGACTTCATTTGACTTTTATTTGATTCAATTAGCTTTGTTTGACTTTATTTTACTTTACTTTGATTCAATTAGCTTTGTTGAATGCATTTGATTTTCATTTGATTCAATTACCTTTGTTGAATGCATTTGAGTTTAATTTGATTCTATGAGCTATGTTTGACTTCATTTGACTTTCATTTGATTCAATTAGCTTTGTTGAATGCATTTGAGTTTCATTTGATTCAATTACCTTTGTTGAATGCATTTGAGTTTCGTTTTGATTCTATGAGCTATGTTTGACTTCATTTGACTTTCATTTGATTCAATTAGCTTTGTTTGACTTCATTTTACATTAATTTGATTCAATTAGCTTTGTTGAATGCATTTGAGTTTAATTTGATTCAATTAGCTTTAATTGAATGCATTTGAGATTCATTTGATTCAATAAGTTTTGTTTGACTTCATTTGACTTTCATTTGATTCAATTAGCTTTGTTGAATGCATTTGAGTTTCATTTGATTCAATTAGCTATGTTTCACTTTGTTTGACATTCATTTGATTCAATTAGCTTTGTTTGACTTCATTTTACTTTAATTTGATTCAATTAGCTTTGTTGAATGCATTTGAGTTTAATTTGATTCAATTAGCTTTAATTGAATGCATTTGAGATTCATTTGATTCAATAAGTTTTGTTTGACTTCATTTGACTTTCATTTGATTCAATTAGCTTTGTTGAATGCATTTGAGTTTCATTTGATTCAATTAGCTATGTTTCACTTTGTTTGACATTCATTTGATTCAATTAGCTTTGTTTGACTTCATTTTACTTTAATTTGATTCAATTAGCTTTGTTGAATGCATTTGAGTTTAATTTGATTCAATTAGCTTTAATTGAATGCATTTGAGATTCATTTGATTCAATAAGTTTTGTTTGACTTCATTTGACTTTCATTTGATTCAATTAGCCTTGTTGAATGCATTTGAGTTTCATTTGATTCTATTAGCTATGTTTCACTTTGTTTGACATTCATTTGTTTCAATTAGCTTTGTTTGACTTTATTTTACTTTAATTTGATTCAATTAGCTTTGTTGAATGCGTTTGAGTTTCATTTGATTTAATTAGCTTTGTTGAATGCATTTGAGTTTATTTGATTCAATTAGCTTTCTTGAATGCATTTGAGTTTCATTTGTTCAATTAGCTTTATTGGACTTCATTTGACTTTCGTTTGAAACGATTAGCTTTGTTTAACTTCATTTGATTCAATTAGCTTTCTTTGCCTTTATTTTACTTTAATTTGATTCAATTAGCTTTGTTGAATGCATTTGAGTTTCATTTGATTCAATTAGCTTTACTGAATGTATTTGAGTTTCATTTGATTCAATAAGTTTTGTTTAACTTCGCTTGACTTTAATTTGAATCAATTAGCTTTGTTGAATGCATTTGACTTTCATTTTATTCAATTAGCTTTGTTTGACTTCATTTAACTTTAATTTGATTCAATTAGCTTTGTTGAATGCATTTGAGTTTCATTTGATTTAATTAGCTTTGTTGAATGCATTTGAGTTTATTTGATTCAATTAGCTTTGATGAATGCATTTGAGTTTCATTTGATTCAAGCTTTCTTGGACTTCATTTGACTTTCGTTTGATACGATTAGCATTGTTTGACTTCATTTGATTCAATTAGCTTTGTTTGACTTCATTTTACTTTAATTTGATTCAATTACCTTTGTTGAATGCATTTGAGTTTCATTTGATTCAATTAGCTTTGTTGAATGCATTTGAGTATCATTTGATTCAATTAGCTTTGTTGAATGCATTTGAGTTTCATTTGATTATATTTTCTATGTTTGACTTAGTTTGACTTTCATTTGATTCAATTAGCTTTGTTTGACTTCATTTGACTTTCATTTGATTCAATTAGCTTTGTTTGACTTCATTTTACATTAATTTGATTCAATTAGCTTTGTTGAATGCATTTGAGTTGCATCTGATTCAATTACCTTTGTTGAATGCATTTGAGTCTCATTTCGATTCTATTAGCTATGTGTGACTTCATTTGACTTTCATTTGATTAAATTAGCTTTATTTGATTTTCATTTACTTTAATTTGATTCAATTAGCTTTGTTGAATATATTTGAGTTTAATTTGATTCAATGAGCTTTAATTGAATGCATTTGAGATTCATTTCATTCAATCGCTTTGTTTGACTTCATTTTACTTTCATTTGATTCAATTAGCTTTGTTGAATGCATTTGAGTTTCATTTGATTATATTAGCTATGTTTGACTTTGTTTGACTTTCATTTGATTCAATTAGCTTTGTTTGACTTCATTTAACTTTAATTTGATTCAATTAGCTTTGCTGAATGCATTTGAGTTTCATTTGATTTAATTAGCTTTGTTGAATGCATTTGAGTTTATTTGATTCAATTAGCTTTGATGAATGCATTTGAGTTTCATTTGATTCAAGCTTTCTTGGACTTCATTTGACTTTCGTTTTATACGATTAGCATTGTTTGACTTCATTTGATTCAATTAGCTTTGTTTGACTTCATTTTACTTTAATTTGATTCAATTACCTTTGTTGAATGCATTTGAGTTTCATTTGATTCAATTAGCTTTGTTGAATGCATTTGAGTATGATGCGAAATGAGACTCCTCTCACGTGTGTTTAGGAGACCCACTAACAGCGAAAACAATCGAACAATGGATATAGACTTTTAGTCGAAAGAATCACTCTTAAAACTAAAAGAATTGATAAGCTTCACTCACTTACTTCCACTTAAGGGTTCTAAATCTAATTAGAGGCTTCACTCACCTAGAAACTGATTTAGGAGGGTTTTGAGAGTAATTCAATTAGCTTCACTCACTAATTATCCTAACTCTCTCTTAGGTTGAGCTTTACTCACTTAACTCAAGGATTTCAAGATTAAGATCACTTCTTAATCACAAGAGGAAATTTCGGGTTTGCACTCCAAAAGTTCGAATAAGCACAATGCTCAAGTTTAACAACCAAATCTGATTTTCCATTGATGAACCACATATATATATTACAAGCTATTCAATCCCAAAAGATCTAAGTACTTAAAAGATTAAACAAGGCAATAAACAACAAATATCTCTAAATTCCAACAAAGGTGTAAGAGGAATAGTGTTGTTGTGTGTTTTGTTGACTATAAGGGAAGGAGGGCCGGTTTTCCACACCCAAGTGGGGAGGCATCCCTTAGCTTGCAACACAAGCTCCAAAATATCTTCAAGGACCTCCTTTCACACGTCCCAAGTGTAGATCGCATCCCTAAGCATGTTTCGTTGATATTACAACTTACGCTAAGCAAAATAATTCCGGTTTACAAAACCGTAAATTACAAAAACTGTAATTAAACTAAGTAGCTTAATTAACTTCCTTTCCTTCGTTGCTTAGCAAGATTATATTAGTACTAATCTTTAGTTAAGCTTACAACAAAACCGGGCCATCGTTCAAAATACATATAACAGTTTAAAAGGGTGGTTAATGTTGGTTAACCCTTTTAATGACATTTTTAATCTCAAAACCAACCATAACCAATAGTTAAACAAACTGATTAGAGATAGCTTGGTTAGGTTGAGGTAGCTTGATGCATATTGGTTGAAGTAGCTTGGCGTATTCGCATCACATTCAACAAAGCTAATTGAATTAAATGAAACTCAAATGCAGTCAACAATGTTAATTGAATCAAATTAATGTAAAATGAAGTCAAACAAAGCTAATTGAATCAAATAACGTCAAACAAAGCTAATTGTATCTAATGAAAGTCAAATGAAGTCCGATAAAGCTAATTGAATCAATTGAAACTCAAATGTATTCAACAAAGCTAATTGAATCAAATGAAACTCAAATGCATTCAACAAAGCTAATTGAATCAAATTAAAGTAAAATGAAGTCAAACAACGCTAATTGAATCAAATGAAAGTCAAACAAAGTCAAACATAGCTAATAGAATCAAATGAAACTTAAATGCATTCAACAAAGCTAATTGAATCAAATGAAAGTCAAATTAAGTCAAACATAGATAATTGAATCAAATGGAACTCAAATGTATTCAACGAAGCTAATTGAGTCAAAAGAAACTCAAATACATTCACCAAAGCTAATTGAATCAAATTAAAGTCAAATGAAGTCAAATAAAGCTAATTATATCAAATTAAAGTAAAATGAAATTAAACAAAGCAAATTGGATCAAATAAAGTCAAACAAAGCTAATTGTATGAATTGAAAGTCAAATGAAGTCCAATAAAGCTAATTGAATCAAATTAAACTCAAATGTATTCAACAAAGCCAATTGAATAAAATGAAACTCAAATGCATTCAACAAAGCTAATTGAATCAAATTAAAGTAAAATGAAGTCAAACAACGCTAATTGAATCAAATGAAAGTCAAACAGAGTCAAACATAGCTAATAGAATCAAATGAAACTTAAATGCATTCAACAAAGCTAATTGAATCAAATGAAAGTCAAATGCATTAAACAAAGTAAATTAAATCAAATGAAAGTCAAATTAAGTCAAACATAGCTAATTGAATCAAATGGATCTCAAATGCATTCAACAAAGCTAATTGAATCAAATGAAACTCAAATGCATTCAACAAAGCTAATTGAATCAAATTCAAGTCAAATTAAGTCAAATAAAGCTAATTGAATCAAATAAAACTCAAATGCATTCAACAAAGTTAATTGAATCAAATGAAACTCAAATGCAGTCAACAAAGCTAATTGAATCAAATTAAAGTCAAATGAAGTCAAATAAAGCTAATTATATCAAATTAAAGTAAAATGAAGTCAAACAAAGCTAATTGGATCAACTAAAGTCAAACAAAGCTAATTGTATCAAATGAAAGTCAAATGAATTCCAATAAAGCTAATTGAATAAAATGAAACTCAAATGTATTCAACAAAGCTAATTGAATCAAATGAAACTCAAATGCATTCAAAAAAGCAAATTGAATCAAATTAAAGTAAAATTAAGTCAAACAACGCTAATTGAATCAAATGAAAGTCAAACAAAGTCAAACATAACGAATGGAATCAAATGAAACTTAAATGCATTCAACAAAGCTAATTGAATCAAATGAAAGTCAAATTAAGTCAAACATAGCTAATTGAATCAAATGGAACTCAAATGTATTCAACAAAGCTAATTGAATCAAATGAAACTCAAATGCATTCAACAAAGCTAATTGAATCAAATGAAACTCAAATGTAGTCAACAAGGTTAATTGAATCAAATTAATGTAAAATAAAGTCAAACAAAGCTAATTGAATTAAATGAAGTCAAACAAAGCTAATTGTATCTAATGAAAGTCAAATGAAGTCAGATAAAGCTAATTGAATCAAATGAAACTCAAATGTATTCAACAAAGCTAATTGAATCAAATGAAACTAAATGCATTCAACAAAACTAATTGAATCAAATTAAAGTAAAATGAAGTCAAACAACGCTAATTGAATGAAATGAAAGTCAAACAAAGTCAAACATAGCTAATAAAATCAAATGAAACTTTAATGCATTCAACAAAGCTAATTGAATGATGCGAACACACTTAAAAATAGGAATTGCGTTTACGATAGTTGAATGATAAACTACAAGCTTCCACTTAAAGTTTATGCGATTCGGTTTATAATTAAGGAAATGAATCTCCACTCTCTTCCTCAATTACGGTTTTAATTAACAAAGAACGAGAATCTCCACTCTCGAATATGTCAATTAGGTTGACTTTCTCGTAGTTTGACCTCCCAAGAAAATCGGTTCAAAGATAGAGTAAAAACCTCGGTTTTTAATCTTTAACACAACGTGTTTTAATTTGAAGCACAAAGCTTAAATTTCAATTATCCAAATCTCATTTTCCATTGATGATCACCATTACATATATATTACAAGCTAATCAATCTCCAAAAGATCTAAGTACTTAAAAGATTAAACAAAGCAATACACAACAAATATCTCTAAATTCCAACAAAGGTGTAAGAGGAATAGTGTTGTTGTGTGTTTTGTTGACTATAAGGGAAGGAGGGCCGGTTTTCCACACCCAAGTGGGGAGGCTTCCCTTAGCTTGCAACACAAGCTCCAAAATATCTTCAAGGACCTCCTTTCACACGTCCCAAGTGTAGATCGCATCCCTAAGCATGTTTCGTTGATATTACAACTTACGCTAAGCAAAATAATTCCGGTTTACAAAACCGTAAATTACAAAAACTGTAATTAAACTAAGTAGCTTAATTAACTTCCTTTCCTTCGTTGCTTAGCAAGATTATATTAGTACTAATCTTTAGTTAAGCTTACAACAAAACCGGGCCATCGTTCAAAATACATATAACAGTTTAAAAGGGTGGTTAATGTTGGTTAACCCTTTTAATGACATTTTTAATCTCAAAACCAACCATAACCAATAGTTAAACAAACTGATTAGAGATAGCTTGGTTAGGTTGAGGTAGCTTGATGCATATTGGTTGAAGTAGCTTGGCGTATTCGCATCATACTCTCCTTGTTCGGAGAAAATTCGACCTCGAATTTTGTTGTTGGAGCTTGAAAGCCGTGGATGGTCTTTCTTCTTCAACTCTATGCATTTTTGAATTGATCTTGCTTCATTTTGTAATGGTAGTTGTTCTATCGAAACAACCTCCAATGAGGCTACCTTTACTCCCTCGTTTGTTTTTGCATCCAATTCATACACACTTGTCTCGCTCTTCTTCTTCTTCAGCACTAACTTCACTCTCTCCTTCTTGGGATTGAAGCTTCTCTACTGATAGAGACACTTTCTTCTTGTGAAGTTTTTGCTTCTTATCTTCTTGCATTTGTTGCCTCAAGAATCGAACCTTTTGATTAGCTTCTTGCATCCGTGCAAAAACTTCAACTAGTTCATCCATATTAACAACAATACACTTATAGAAGTTCAAGATGAACTACTATTACAATGAATACAAACAGAAGAAAAAAAACATTCTGCCTAGAAACTGCCCAGAATTTTCACCAAAAATTCGAGCTTCAAACCCTAATCAAATCAACTTGAAATTGAATGAAATTTTGTCACAACGTATCCCTAGGTGTTTTAAGCACTCGACCAAAATTTCATAAAAAAATAACAAACCAATTGATTGCAGTTTTTATTTTTCTAAAGCTGGTCCAGATTAATCCGGTTTTAGACCACTTAAGAAAAACACGCTGATTATGCTAGCAAATGACCACCAAAAGTTATGAAATTTTACAGGCCAAAACTAGACATAAAAATAACCACTTTCAAAAAAAGAATCACCCAAAAAAACGATCTGAGATGTGAGAACCTCACGTTCAAAGTTACCTCAAAAAACTGTCTTTTACGGGTTGCTTCCTTTTGCTTCTTTTTTTGTGGTTTTCCTTCTTCTCCAAGAACGTCTAAGTGCCAAGAGGACTTAGAGGGCTGGAGCTCTGATACCACTTGATACGAACACACTTCAAAATAGGAATTGCGTTTACGATAGTTGAACAATAAACTAAAAGCCTCCACTTCAAGTTTATAATTCGGTTTATAACTAAGGAAATGAATCTCCACTCTCTTCCTCAATCACGGTTTTAATTAACAAAGAACGAGAATCTCCACTCTCGAATATGTCAATTAGGTTGACTTTCTCGTAGTTTGACCTCCCAAGAAAATCGGTTCAAAGATAGAATAAAAACCTCGGTTTTTAATCTTTAACACAACGTGTTTTAATTTGAAGCACAAAGCTTAAATTTCAATTATCCAAATCTCATTTTCCATTTATGATCACCATTACATATATATTACAAGCTAATCAATCCCCAAAAGATCTAAGTACTTAAAAGATTAAACAAAGCAATAAACAACAAATATCTCTAAATTCCAACAAAGGTGTAAGAGGAATAGTGTTGTTGTGTGTTTTGTTGACTATAAGGGAAGGAGGGCCGGTTTTCCACACCCAAGTGGGGAGGCTTCCCTTAGCTTGCAACACAAGCTCCAAAATATCTTCAAGGACCTCCTTTCACACGTCCCAAGTGTAGATCGCATCCCTAAGCATGTTTCGTTGATATTACAACTTACGCTAAGCAAAATAATTCCGGTTTACAAAACCGTAAATTACAAAAAATGTAATTAAACTAAGTAGCTTAATTAACTTCCTTTCCTTCGTTGCTTAGCAAGATTATATTAGTACTAATCTTTAGTTAAGCTTACAACAAAACCGGGCCATCGTTCAAAATACATATAACAGTTAAAAGGGTGGTTAATGTTGGTTAACCCTTTTAATGACATTTTTAATCTCAAAACCAACCATAACCAATAGTTAAACAAACCGATTAGAGATAGCTTGGTTAGGTTGAGGTAGCTTGATGCATATTGGTTGAAGTAGCTTGGCGTATTCGCATCATACTCTCCTTGTTCGGAGAAAATTCGACCTCGAATTTTGTTGTTGGAGCTTGAAAGCCGTGGATGGTCTTTCTTCTTCAACTCTATGCATTTTTGAATTGATCTTTGCTTCATTTTGTAATGGTAGTTGTTCTATCGAAACAACCTCCAATGAGGCTACCTTTACTCCTCGTTTGTTTTTGCATCCAATTCATACACACTTGTCTCCGCTCTTCTTCTTCTTCAGCACTAACTTCACTCTCTCCTTCTTGGGATTGAAGCTTCTCTACCGATAGAGACACTTTCTTCTTGTGAAGTTTTTGCTTCTTATCTTCTTGCATTTGTTGCCTCAAGAATCGAACCTTTTGATTAGCTTCTTGCATCCGTGCAAAAACTTCAACTAGTTCATCCATATTAACAACAATACACTTATAGAAGTTCAAGATGAACTACTATTACAATGAATACAAACGAGAAGAAAAAAATATTCTGCCTAGAAACTGCCCAGAATTTTCACCAAAAATTCTAGCTTCAAACCCTAATCAAATAAACTTGAAATTGAATGAAATTTTGTCACAACGTAACCCTAGGTGTTTTAAGCACTCGACCAAAATTTCATAAAAAAACAACAAACCAATTGATTGCAGTTTTTATTTTTCTAAAGCTGGTCCAGATTAATCCGGTTTTAGACCACTTAAGAAAAACACGCTGATTATGCTAGCAAATGACCACCAAAAGTTATGAAATTTTACAGGACAAAACTAGACATAAAAATAACCACTTTCAAAAAAAGAATCACCCAAAAAAACGATCTGAGATGTGAGAACCTCGCGTTCAAAGTTACCTCAAAAAACTGTCTTTTACGGGTTGCTTCCTTTTGCTTCTTTTTTGTGGTTTTCCATCTTCTCCAAGAACGTCTAAGTGCCAAGAGGACTTAGAGGCTGCAGCTCTGATACCACTTGATGCGAACACACTTCAAAATGAATTGCGTTTACGATAGTTGAATGATAAACTACAAGCCTCCACTTAAAGTTTACGATTCGGTTTATAATTAAGGAAATGAATCTCCACTCTCTTCCTCAATTACGGTTTTAATTAACAAAGAACGAGAATCTCCACTCTCGAATATGTCAATTAGGTTGACTTTCTCGTAGTTTGACCTCCCAAGAAAATCGGTTCAAAGATAGAGTAAAAACCTCGGTTTTTAATCTTTAACACAACGTGTTTTAATTTGAAGCACAAAGCTTAAATTTCAATTATCCAAATCTCATTTTCATTTATGATCACCATTACATATATATTACAAGCTAATCAATCTCCAAAAGATCTAAGTACTTAAAAGATTAAACAAAGCAATAAACAACAAATATCTCTAAATTCCAACAAAGGTGTAAGAGGAATAGTGTTGTTGTGTGTTTTGTTGACTATAAGGGAAGGAGGGCCGGTTTCCACACCCAAGTGGGGAGGCTTCCCTTAGCTTGCAACACAAGCTCCAAAATATCTTCAAGGACCTCCTTTCACACGTCCCAAGTGTAGATCGCATCCCTAAGCATGTTTCGTTGATATTACAACTTACGCTAAGCAAAATAATTCCGGTTTACAAAACCGTAAATTACAAAAACGTAATTAAACTAAGTAGCTTAATTAACTTCCTTTCCTTCGTTGCTTAGCAAGATTATATTAGTACTAATCTTTAGTTAAGCTTACAACAAAACCGGGCCATCGTTCAAAATACATATAACAGTTTAAAAGGGTGGTTAATGTTGGTTAACCCTTTTAATGACATTTTTAATCTCAAAACCAACCATAACCAATAGTTAAACAAACTGATTAGAGATAGCTTGGTTAGGTTGAGGTAGCTTGATGCATATTGGTTGAAGTAGCTTGGCGTATTCGCATCATACTCTCCTTGTTCGTCAAACATAACGAATGGAATCAAATGAATCTCAAATGCAGTCAACAAAGTTAATTGAATCAAATTAAAGTAAAATGAAGTCAAACAAAGCTAATTGAATCAAATGAAGTCAAACAAAGCTAATTGTATCAAATGAAAGTCAAATGAAGTCCAATCAAGCTAATTGAATCAAATGAAACTCAAATGTATTCAACAAAGCTAATTGAATCAAATGAAACTAAATGCATTCAACAAAACTAATTGAATCAAATTAAAGTAAAATGAAGTCAAACAACGCTAATTGAATGAAATGAAAGTCAAACAAAGTCAAACATAGCTAATAAAATCAAATGAAACTTAAATGCATTCAACAAAGCTAATTGAATCAAATGAAAGTCAAATTAAGTCAAACATAGCTAATTGAATCAAATGGAACTCAAATGTATTCAACAAAGCTAATTGAATCAAATGAAACTCAAATGCATTCAACAAAGCTAATTGAATCAAATTCAAGTCAAATTAAGTCAAATAAAGCTAATGGAATCAAATAAAACTCAAATGCATTCAACAAAGCTAATTGAATCAAATGAAACTCAAATGCAGTCAACAAAGCTAATTGAATCAAATTAAAGTCAAATGAAGTCAAATAAAGCTAATTATATCAAATTAAAGTAAAATGAAGTCAAACAAATCTAATTGGATCAACTAAAGTCAAACAAAGCTAATTGTATCAAATGAAAGTCAAATGAATTCCAATAAAGCTAATTGAATAAAATGAAACTCAAATGTATTCAACAAAGCTAATTGAATCAAATGAAACTCAAATGCAATCAACAAAGTAAATTGAATCAAATTAAAGTAAAATTAAGTCAACCAACGCTAATTGAATCAAATGAAAGTCAAACAAAGTCAAACATAACGAATGGAATCAAATGAAACTTAATTGCATTCAACAAAGCTAATTGAATCAAATGAAAGTCAAATTAAGTCAAACATAGCTAATTGAATCAAATGGAACTCAAATGTATTCAACAAAGCTAATTGAATCAAATGAAACTCAAATGCATTCAACAAAGCTAATTGAATCAAATGAATCTCAAATGCAATCAACAAAGTTAATTGAATCAAATTAAAGTAAAATGAAGTCAAACAAAGCTAATTGAATCAAATGAAGTCAAACAAAGCTAATTGTATCAAATGAAAGTCAAATGATGTCCAATCAAGCTAATTAAATCAAATGAAACTCAAATGAATTCAACAAAGCTAATTGAATTAAATGAAACTAAATGCATTCAACAAAACTAATTGAATTAAATTAAAGTAAAATGAAGTCAAACAACGCTAATTGAATGAAATGAAAGTCAAACAAAGTCAAACATAGCTAATAAAATCAAATGAAACTTAAATGCATTCAACAAAGCTAATTGAATCAAATGAAAGTCAAATTAAGTCAAACATAGCTAATTGAATCAAATGGAACTCAAATGTATTCAACAAAGCTAATTGAATCAAATGAAACTCAAATGCATTCAACAAAGCTAATTGAATCAAATGAATCTCAAATGCAGTCAACAAAGTTAATTGAATCAAATTAATGTAAAATGAAGTCAAACAAAGCTAATTGAATCAAATAACGTCAAACAAAGCTAATTGTATCTAATGAAAGTCAAATGAAGTCCGATAAAGCTAATTGAATCAATTGAAACTCAAATGTATTCAACAAAGCTAATTGAATCAAATGAAACTCAAATGCATTCAACAAAGCTAATTGAATCAATTTAAAGTAAAATGAAGTCAAACAACGCTAATTGAATCAAATGAAAGTCAAACAAAGTCGAAACATAGCTAATAGAATCAAATGAAACTTAAATGCATTCAACAAAGCTAATTGAATCAAATGAAAGTCAAATTAAGTCAAACATAGATAATTGAATCAAATGGAACTCAAATGTATTCAACAAAGCAAATTGAGTCAAATGAAACTCAAATACATTCACCAAAGCTAATTGAATCAAATTAAAGTCAAATGAAGTCAAATAAAGCTAATTATATCAAATTAAAGTAAAATGAAATTAGACAAAGCAAATTGGATCAAATAAAGTCAAACAAAGCTAATTGTATGAAATGAAAGTCAAATGAAGTCCAATAAAGCTAATTGGATCAAATTAAACTCAAATGTATTCAACAAAGTCAATTGAATAAAATGAAACTCAAATGCATTCAACAAAGCTAATTGAATCAAATTAAAGTAAAATGAAGTCATACAACGCTAATTGAATCAAATGAAAGTCAAACAAAGTCAAACATAGCTAATAGAATCAAATGAAACTTAAATGCATTCAACAAAGCTAATTGAATCAAATGAAAGTCAAATGCATTAAACAAAGCAAATTGAATCAAATAAAAGTCAAATTAAGTCAAACATAGCTAATTGAATCAAATGGAACTCAAATGCATTCAACAAAGCTAATTGAATCAAATGAAACTCAAATGCATTCAACAAAGCTAATTGAATCAAATTCAAGTCAAATTAAGTCAAATAAAGCTAATTGAATCAAATAAAACTCAAATGCATTCAACAAAGCTAATTGAATCAAATGAAACTCAAATGCAGTCAACAAAGCTAATTGAATCAAATTAAAGTCAAATGAAATCAAATAAAGCTAATTATATCAAATTAAAGTAAAATGAAGTCAAACAAAGCTAATTGGATCAACTAAAGTCAAACAAAGCTAATTGTATCAAATGAAAGTCAAATGAATTCCAATAAAGCTAATTGAATAAAATGAAACTCAAATGTATTCAACATAGCTAATTGAATCAAATGAAACTCAAATGTATTCAACAAAGCAAATTGAATCAAATTAAAGTAAAATTAAGTCAAACAACGCTAATTGAATCAAATGAAAGTCAAACAAAGTCAAACATAACGAATGGAATCAAATGAAACTTAAATGCATTCAACAAAGCTAATTGAATCAAATGAAAGTCAAATTAAGTCAAACATAGCTAATTGAATCAAATGGAACTTAAATGTATTCAACAAAGCTAATTGAATCAAATGAAACTCAAATGCATTCAACAAAGCTAATTGAATCAAATGAAACTCAAATGCAATCAACAAGGTTAATTGAATCAAATTAATGTAAAATAAAGTCAAACAAAGCTAATTTAATTAAATAAAGTCAAACAAAGCTAATTGTATCTAATGAAAGTCAAATGAAGTCCGATAAAGCTAATTGAATCAAATGAAACTCAAATGTATTCAACAAAGCTAATTGAATCAAATGAAACTAAATGCATTCAACAAAACTAATTGAATCAAATTAAAGTAAAATGAAGTCAAACAAAGTCAAACATAGCTAATAAAATCAAATGAAACTTAAATGCATTCAACAAAGCTAATTGAATCAAATGAAAGTCAAATGCATTAAACAAAGCTAATTGAATCAAATAAAAGTCAAACATGGCTAATTGAATCAAATGCAACTCAAATGTATTCAACAAAGCTAATTGAATCAAATGAAACTCAAATGCATTCAACAAAGCTAATAGAATCAAATGAAACTTAAATGAAACTCAAATTAAGTCAAACATAGATAATTGAATCAAATGGAACTCAAATGTATTCAACAAAGCTAATTGAGTCAAATGAAACTCAAATACATTCACCAAAGCTAATTGAATCAAATTAAAGTCAAATGAAGTCAAATAAAGCTAATTATATCAAATTAAAGTAAAATGAAAATAAACAAAGCAAATTGGATCAAATAAAGTCAAACAAAGCTAATTGTATGAAATGAAAGTCAAATGAAGTCCAATAAAGCTAATTGGATCAAATTAAACTCAAATGTATTCAACAAAGCCAATTAAATAAAATGAAACTCAAATGCATTCAACAAAGCTAATTGAATCAAATTAAAGTAAAATGAAGTCATACAACGCTAATTGAATCAAATGAAAGTCAAACAAAGTCGAAACATAGCTAATAGAATCAAATGAAACTTAAATGCATTCAACAAAGCTAATTGAATCAAATGAAAGTCAAATGCATTAAACAAAGCAAATTAAATCAAATGAAAGTCAAATTAAGTCAAACATAGCTAATTGAATCAAATGGAACTCAAATGCATTCAACAAAGCTAATTGAATCAAATGAAACTCAAATGCAGTCAACAAGGTTAATTGAATCAAATTAATGTAAAATAAAGTCAAACAAAGCTAATTTAATTAAATGAAGTCAAACAAAGCTAATTGTATCTAATGAAAGTCAAATGAAGTCCGATAAAGCTAATTGAATCAAATGAAACTCAAATGTATTCAACAAAGCTAATTGAATCAAATGAAACTAAATGCATTCAACAAAACTAATTGAATCAAATTAAAGTAAAATGAAGTCAAACAAAGTCGAAACATAGCTAAT
This sequence comes from Beta corolliflora, assembly GCA_947648045.1. Classification (NCBI taxonomy): domain Eukaryota; kingdom Viridiplantae; phylum Streptophyta; class Magnoliopsida; order Caryophyllales; family Amaranthaceae; genus Beta; species Beta corolliflora. The sequence goes on along the minus strand of CANSZD010003463.1, from coordinate 81,409 downwards.
AAAATCAAATGAAACTTAAATGCATTCAACAAAGCTAATTGAATCAAATGAAAGTCAAATGCATTAAACAAAGCTAATTGAATCAAATAAAAGTCAAACATGGCTAATTGAATCAAATGCAACTCAAATGTATTCAACAAAGCTAATTGAATCAAATGAAACTCAAATGCATTCAACAAAGCTAATAGAATCAAATGAAACTTAAATGAAACTCAAATTAAGTCAAACATAGATAATTGAATCAAATGGAACTCAAATGTATTCAACAAAGCTAATTGAGTCAAATGAAACTCAAATACATTCACCAAAGCTAATTGAATCAAATTAAAGTCAAATGAAGTCAAATAAAGCTAATTATATCAAATTAAAGTAAAATGAAAATAAACAAAGCAAATTGGATCAAATAAAGTCAAACAAAGCTAATTGTATGAAATGAAAGTCAAATGAAGTCCAATAAAGCTAATTGGATCAAATTAAACTCAAATGTATTCAACAAAGCCAATTAAATAAAATGAAACTCAAATGCATTCAACAAAGCTAATTGAATCAAATTAAAGTAAAATGAAGTCAAACAACGCTAATTGAATCAAATGAAAGTCAAATAAAGTCAAACATAGCAAATAGAATCAAATGAAACTTAAATGCATTCAACAAAGCTAATTGAATCAAATGAAAGTCAAATGCATTAAACAAAGCAAATTAAATCAAATGAAAGTCAAATTAAGTCGAAACATAGCTAATTGAATCAAATGGAACTCAAATGCATTCAACAAAGCTAATTGAATCAAATGAAACTCAAATGCATTCAACAAAGCTAATTGAATCAAATTCAAGTCAAATTAAGTCGAAATAAAGCTAATTGAATCAAATAAAACTCAAATGCATTCAACAAAGCTAATTGAATCAAATGAAACTCAAATGCAGTCAACAAAGCTAATTGAATCAAATGGAACTCAAATGTATTCAACAAAGCTAATTGAATCAAATGAAACTCAAATGCATTCAACAAAGCTAATTGAATCAAATGAAACTCAAATGCAGTCAACAAGGTTAATTGAATCAAATTAATGTAAAATAAAGTCAAACAAAGCTAATTGAATTAAATGAAGTCAAACAAAGCTAATTGTATCTAATGAAAGTCAAATGAAGTCTGATAAAGCTAATTGAATCAAATGAAACTCAAATGTATTCAACAAAGCTAATTGAATCAAATGAAACTAAATGCATTCAACAAAACTAATTGAATCAAATTAAAGTAAAATGAAGTCGAAACAACGCTAATTGAATGAAATGAAAGTCAAACAAAGTCGAAACATAGCTAATAAAATCAAATGAAACTTAAATGCATTCAAGAAAGCTAATTGATTCAAATGAAAGTCAAATTAAGTCGAAACATAGCTAATTGAATCAAATGGAACTCAAATGTATTCAACAAAGCTAATTGAATCAAATGAAACTCAAATGCATTCAACAAAGCTAATTGAATCAAATGAATCTCAAATGCGAGTCAAAAAGTTAATTGAATCAAATTAAAGTTAAATGAAGTCAAATAAAGCTAATTGAATCAAATGAAGTCAAACAAAGCTAATTGTATCAAATGAAAGTCAAATGAAGTCCAATCAAGCTAATTGAATCAAATGAAACTCAAATGTATTCAACAAAGCTAATTGAATCAAATGAAACTAAATGCATTCAACAAAACTAATTGAATTAAATTAAAGTAAAATGAAGTCAAACAACGCTAATTGAATGAAATAAAAGTCAAACAAAGTCGAAACATAGCTAATAAAATCAAATGCATTCAACAAAGCTAATTGAATCAAATTAAAGTAAAATGAAGTCGAAACAACGCTAATTGAATCAAATGAAAGTCAAACATAGCTAATAGAATCAAATGAAACTTAAATGCATTCAACAAAGCTAATTGAATCAAATGAAAGTCAAATTAAGTCAAACATAGCTAATTGTATCAAATGAAAGTCAAATGAAGTCCAATCAAGCTAATTGACTCAAATGCATTCAACAAAGCTAATTCAATCAAATGGAACTCAAATGCATTAAACAAAGCTAATTGAATCAAATGAAAGTCAAATTAAGTCGAAACATAGATAATTGAATCAAATGGAACTCAAATGTATTCAACAAAGCTAATTGAGTCAAATGAAACTCAAATACATTCAACAAAGCTAATTGAATCAAATTAAAGTCAAATGAAGTATAATAAAGCTAATTATATCAAATTAAAGTAAAATGAAATCAAACAAAGCTAATTGGATCAAATAATGTCAAACAAAGCTAATTGTATCAAATGAAAGTCAAATGAAGTCCAATAAAGCTAATTGAATCAAATGAAACTCAAATGTATTCAACAAAGCCAATTGAATAAAATGAAACTCAAATGCATTCAACAAAGCTAATTGAATCAAATTAAAGTAAAATGAAGTCGAAACAACGCTAATTGAATTAAATGAAAGTCAAACAAAGTCGAAACACAGCTAATAGAATCAAATGAAACTTAAATGCATTCAACAAAACTAATTGAATCAAATGAAAGTCAAATGCATTAAACAAAGCAAATTGAATCAAATGAAAGTCAAATTAAGTCAAACATAGCTAATTGAATCAAATGGAACTCAAATGCATTCAACAAAGCTAATTGAATCAAATGCAACTCAAATGCATTCAACAGAGCTAATTGAATCAAATTCAAGTCAAATTAAGTCAAATAAAGCTAATTGAATCAAATAATTCTCAAATGCATTCAACAATGCTAATTGAATCAAATGAAACTCAAATACGATCAACAAAGCTAATTGAATCAAATTAAAGTCAAATGAAGTCAAATAAAGCTAATTATATCAAATTAAAGTAAAATGAAGTGAAACAAAGCTAATTGGATCAACTAAAGTCAAACAAAGCTAATTGTATCAAATGAAAGTCAAATGAATTCCAATAAAGCTAATTGAATAAAATGAAACTCAAATGTATTCAACAAAGCTAATTGAATCAAATGAAACTCAAATGCATTCAACAAAGCAAATTGAATCAAATTAAAGTAAAATGAAGTCAAATAACGCTAATTGAATCAAATGAAAGTCAAACAAAGTCGAAACATAGCTAATGGAATCAAATGAAACTTAAATGCATACAACAAAGCTAATTGAATCAAATGAAAGTCAAATTAAGTCGAAACATAGCTAATTGAATCAAATGAAACTCAAATGCATTCAACAAAGCTAATTGAATCAAATAAAACTCAAATGCAGTCAACAATGTTAATTGAATCAAATTAATGTAAAATGAAGTCAAACAAAGCTAATTGTATCTAATGAAAGTCAAATGAAGTCCGATAAAGCTAATTGAATCAATTGAAACTCAAATGTATTCAACAAAGCTAATTGAATTTAATGAAACTCAAATGCATTCAACAAAGCTAATTGAATCAAATTAAAGTAAAATGAAGTCAAACAACGCTAATTGAATCAAATGAAAGTCAAACAAAGTCGAAACATAGCTAATTGAATCGAGATGAAACTTAAATGCATTCAAAAAAGCTAATTGAATCAAATGAAAGTAAAATGAAGTCAAACATAGCTAATTGAATCAAATGGAACTCAAATGTATTCAACAAAGCTAATTGAATCAAATGAAACTCAAATGCATTCAACAAAGCTAATTGAATCAAATCAAAGTAAAATGAAGTCTAACAACGCTAATTGAATGAAATGAAAGTCAAACAAAGCTAATATAATCAAATGAAACTTAAAAGCATTCAACAAAGCTAATTGAATCAAATGAAAGTCAAATGCATTAAACAAAGCTAATTGAATCAAGTAAAAGTCAAATTAAGTCAAACATAGCTAATTGAATCATATGGAACTCAAATTTATAGAACAAAGCTAATTGAATCAAATGAAACTCAAATGCATTAAACAAAGCTAATTGAATCAAATGGAACTCAAATGTATTCAACAAAGCTAATTGAATCAAATGAAACTCAAATGCATTCAACAAAGCTAATTGAATCAAATGAAACTCAAATGCGGTCAACAAGGTTAATTGAATCAAATTAATGTAAAATAAAGTAAAACAAGGCTAATTTAATTAAATGAAGTCAAACAAAGCTAATTGTATCTAATGAAAGTCAAATGAAGTCCGATAAAGCTAATTGAATCAAATGAAACTCAAATGTATTCAACAAAGCTAATTGAATCAAATGAAACTAAATGCATTCAACAAAACTAATTGAATCAAATTAAAGTAAAATGAAGTCGAAACAACGCTAATTGAATGAAATGAAAGTTAAACAAAGTTAAACATAGCTAATAAAATCAAATGAAACTTAAATGCATTCAACAAAGCTAATTGAATCAAATGAAAGTCTAATTAAGTCAAACATAGCAAATTGAATCAAATGGAACTCAAATATATTCAACAAAGCTAATTGAATCAAATGAAACTCAAATGCATTCAATAAAGCTAATTGAATCAAATTCAAGTCAAATTAAGTCAAACAAACCTAATGGAATTAAATGAAATTCAAATGAAGTTAAATAAAGCTAATTGAATCAATTGAAACGCAAATGCATTTTCAACAAAGCTAATTGAATCAAATGAAAGTCAAACATAACGAATGGAATCAAATGAAACTTAAATGCATTCAACAAAGCTAATTGAATCAAATGAAACTCAAATGCACTCAACAATGTTAATTGAATCAAATTAATGTAAAATGAAGTCAAACAAAGCTAATTGAATGAAATGAAGTCAAACAAAGCTAATTGTATCTAATGAAAGTAAAATGAAGTCCGATAAAGCTAATTGAATCAAATGAAACTCAAATGTATTCAACAAAGCTAATTGAATCAAATGAAACTCAAATGCATTAAACAAAGCTAATTGAATCAAATCAAAGTAAAATGAAGTCTAACAACGCTAATTGAATGAAATGAAAGTAAATCAAAGCTAATATAATCAAATGAAACTTAAAAGCATTCAACAAAGCTAATTGAATCAAATGAAAGTCAAATGCATTAAACAAAGCTAATTGAATCAAATAAAAGTCAAATAAAGTCAAACATAGCTAATTGAATCATATGGAACTCAAATTTATAGAACAAAGCTAATTGAATCAAATGAAACTCAAATGCATTAAACAAAGCTAATTGAATCAAATGGAACTCAAATGTATTCAACAAAGCTAATTAAATCAAATGAAACTCAAATGCATTCAACAAAGCTAATTGAATCAAATGAAACTCAAATGCAGTCAACAAAGCTAATTGAATCAAATTAAAGTCAAATGAAGTTAAATAAAGCTAATTATATCAAATTAAAGTAAAATGAAGTCAAACAAAGCTAATTGGATCAACTAAAGTCAAACAAAGCTAATTGTATCAAATGAAAGTCAAATGAATTCCAATAAAGCTAATTGAATAAAATGAAAGTCAAATGTATTCAATAAAGCTAATTGAATCAAATGAAACTCAAATGCATTCAACAAAGCAAATTGAATCAAATTAAAGTAAAATTAAGTCAAACAACGCTAATTGAATCAAATGAAAGTCAAACAAAGTCGAAACATAACGAATGGAATCAAATGAAACTTAAATGCATTCAACAAAGCTAATTGAATCAAATGAAAGTCAAATTAAGTCAAACATAGCTAATTGAATCAAATGGAACTTAAATGTATTCAACAAAGCTAATTGAATCAAATGAAACTCAAATGCATTCAACAAAGCTAATTGAATCAAATGAAACTCAAATGCAGTCAACAAGGTTAATTGAATCAAATTAATGTAAAATAAAGTCAAACAAAGCCAATTGAATTAAATGAAGTCAAACAAAGCTAATTGTATCTAATGAAAGTCAAATGAAGTCCGATAAAGCTAATTGAATCAAATGAAACTCAAATGTATTCAACAAAGCTAATTGAATCAAATGAAACTTAATGCATTCAACAAAACTAATTGAATCAAATTAAAGTAAAATGAAGTCAAACAAAGTCAAACATAGCTAATAAAATCAAATGAAACTTAAATGCATTCAACAAAGCTAATTGAATCAAATGAAAGTCAAATGCATTAAACAATGCTAATTGAATCAATTTCAAGTCAAATTACGTCAAACAAACCTAATTGAATTAAATGAAAGTCAAATGAAGTTAAATAAAGCTAATTGAATCAATTGAAACGCAAATGCATTCAACAAAGCTAATTGAATCAAATAAAACTCAAATGCATTCAACAAAGCTAATTGAATCTAATGAATCTCAAATGCAGTCAACAAAGTTAATTGAATCAAATTAAAGTAAAATGAAGTCAAACAAAGCTAATTGAATCAAATGAAGTCAAACAAAGCTAATTGTATCAAATGAAAGTCAAATGAAGTCCAATAAAGCTAATTGAATTAAATAAAACTCAAATGTTTTCAACAAAGCTAATTGAATCAAATGAAACTCAAATGCATTCAACAAAGCAAATTGAATCAAATTAAAGTAAAATGAAGTCAAATAACGCTAATTGAATCAAATGAAAGTCAAACAAAGTCAAACATAGCTAATTGTATCAAATGAAAGTCAAATGAAGTCCGATAAAACTAATTGAATCAATTGAAACTCAAATATATTCAACAAAGCTAATTGAATTAAATGAAACTCAAATGCATTCAGCAAAGCTAATTGAATCAAATTAAAGTAAAATGAAGTCAAACAACGCTAATTGAATCAAATGAAAGTCAAACAAAGTCAAACATAGCTAATTGAATCAAATGAAACTTAAATGCATTCAACAAAGCTAATTGAATCAAATGAAAGTCAAATTAAGTCAAACATAGCTAATTGAATCAAATGGAACTTAAATGTATTCAACAAAGCTAATTGAATCAAATGAAACTCAAATGCATTCAACAAAGCTAATTGAATCAAATGAAACTCAAATGCATTCAACAAAGCTAATTGAATCAAATGAAAGTCAAATGCATTCAACAAAGCTAATTGAATCAAATGGAACTCAAATTTATATAACAAAGCTAATTGAATCAAATGAAACTCAAATGCATTAAACAAAGCTAATTGAATCAAATGGAACTCAAATGTATTCAACAAAGCTAATTGAATCAAATGAAACTCAAATGCATTCAACAAAGCTAATTGAATCAAATGAATCTCAAATGCAGTCAACAAAGTTAATTGAATCAAATTAAAGTAAAATGAAGTCAAACAAAGCTAATTGAATCAAATCAAGTCAAACAAAGCTAATTGTATCAAATGAAAGTCAAATGAAGTCCAATCAAGCTAATTGACTCAAATGCATTCAACAAAGCTAATTCAATCAAATGGAACTCAAATGCATTAAACAAAGCTAATTGAATCAAATGAAAGTCAAATTAAGTCAAACATAGATAATTGAATCAAATGGAACTCAAATGTATTCAACAAAGCTAATTGAGTCAAATGAAACTCAAATACATTCAACAAAGCTAATTGAATCAAATTAAAGTCAAATGAAGTATAATAAAGCTAATTATATTAAATTAAAGTAAAATGAAATCAAACAAAGCTAATTGAATCAAATGAAGTCAAACAAAGCTAATTGTATCTAATGAAAGTCAAATGAAGTCCGATAAAGCTAATTGAATCAAATGAAACTCAAATGTATTCAACAAAGCTAATTGAATCAAATGAAACTCAAATGCATTCAACAAAGCTAATTGAATCAAATTAAAGTAAAATGAAGTCAAACAACGCTAATTGAATGAAATGAAAGTCAAACAAAGCTAATATAATCAAATGAAACTTAAAAGCATTCAACAAAGCTAATTGAATCAAATGAAAGTCAAATGCATTAAACAAAGCTAATTGAATCAAATTAAAGTAAAATGAAGTCAAACAACGCTAATTCAATGAAATGAAAGTCAAACAAAGCTAATATAATCAAATGAAACTTAAAAAGTATTCAACAAAGCTAATTGAATCAAATGAAAGTCAAATGCATTCAACAAAGCTAATTGAATCAAATGGAACTCAAATTTATACAACAAAGCTAATTGAATCAAATGAAACTCAAATGCATTAAACAAAGCTAATTGAATCAAATGGAACTCAAATGTATTCAACACAGCTAATTGAATCAAATGAAACTCAAATGCATTTAACAAAGCTAATTGAATCAAATGAAACTCAAATGCATTCAACAAAGCTAATTGAATCAAATGAAACTCAAATGCAGTCAACAAGGTTAATTGAATCAAATTAATGTAAAATAAAGTCAAACAAAGCTAATTGAATTAAATGAAGTGAAACAAAGCTAATTGTATCTAATGAAAGTCAAATGAAGTCCGATAAAGCTAATTGAATCAAATGAAACTCAAATGTATTCAACAAAGCTAATTGAATCAAATGAAACTAAATGCATTCAACAAAACTAATTGAATCAAATTAAAGTAAAATGAAGTCAAACAACGCTAATTGAATGAAATGAAAGTCAAACAAAGTCAAACATAGCTAATAAAATCAAATGAAACATAAATGCATTCAACAAAGCTAATTGAATCAAATGAAAGTCAAATGCATTAAACAAAGCTAATTGAATCAAATAAAAGTCAAACATGGCTAATTGAATCAAATGCAACTCAAATGTATTCAACAAAGCTAATTGAATCAAATGAAACTCAAATGCATTCAACAAAGCTAATTGAATCAATTTCAAGTCAAATTAAGTCGAAACAAACCTAATTGAATTAAATGAAAGTCAAATGAAGTTAAATAAAGCTAATTGAATCAATTGAAATGCAAATGCATTCAACAAAGCTAATTGAATCAAATAAAAGTAAAATGAAGTCAAACAAAGCTAATTGAATCAAATGAAGTCAAACAAAGCTAATTGTATCAAATGAAAGTCAAATGAAGTCCAATAAAGCTAATTGAATTAAATAAAACTCAAATGTATATCAACAAAGCTAATTGAATCAAATGAAACTCAAATGCATTCAACAAAGCTAATTGAATCAAATTAAAGTAAAATGAAGTCAAACAACGCTAATTGAATCCAATGAAAGTCAAACAAAGTCGAAACATAGCTAATAGAATCAAATGAAACTTAAATGCATTCAACAAAGTTAATTGAATCAAATAAAAGTCAAATTAAGTCAAACATAGCTAATTGAATCAAATGGAACTCAAATGAATTCAACAAAGCTAATTGAATCAAATGAAACTCAAATGCATTCAACAAAGCTAATTGAATCAAATGAAACTCAAATTGAAGTGAAATCAGTTAGCTTTTTGATGCTCTCATTTTTGTAATAATTAATTAGGCTTAATTAGCAAGTTTAGTGTTAGTTGAGTTCTAAACATGCTTTACTTTCACTAATTATGTTTAGAAGTTGTTTTAAGTAGAAACTGTTTGGTACGTTTGGTCTGTGGCGCGGTAGAATCATTTTGATGATTCCGAACAAGTTACTTGGAATTTGCGAGTGATTCCAATTGCATTGGTTCACTAACATCTTGAAGTTTCATCTTACAAAATTTGGTGAGATTTCATGAAGAAACGAAGTTGCAGTAGCCTTTCAACTGAGACGTCAATTCTGGATCAGTTTTGCGGTTTTGTAAAACCGAGTATATTTTGCTTAGTTTAAGTTGTATTTGGACGTGTGAGGCATGGGGCAGCCGCTAATGTGGACTCTTGGAGATCAGTTGAAGCTTTCTTTGCAAGCTAAGAGAAGCCTCCCACTTGGGTGTGGAAAACCGGCCCTCCTTCCCTTATAGTCAACAAAACACACAACAACACTATTCCTCTTACACCTTTGTTGGAATTTAGAGATATTTGTTGTTTATTGCTTTGTTTAATCTTTTAAGTACTTAGATCTTTTGGGATTGAATAGCTTGTAATATATATATGTGGTTCATCAATGGAAAAGGAGATTTTGGTTGTTAAACTTGAGCATTGTGCTTATTCGAACTTTTGGAGTGCAAACCCGAAATTTCCTCTTGTGATTAAGAAGTGATCTTAATCTTGAAATCCTTGAGTTAAGTGAGTTAAACTTAACCTAAGAGAGAGTTAGGATAATTAGTGAGTGAAGCTAATTGAATTACTCTCAAAACCCTCCTAAATCAGTTTCTAGGTGAGTGAAGCCTCTAATCAGATTTAGAACCCTTAAGTGGAAGTAAGTGAGTGAAGCTTATCAAGCTTAAGTAAACACAATTCTTTTAGTTTTAAGAGTGATTCTTTCGACTAAAAGTATATATCCATTGTTCGTTTGTTTCCGCTGTTAGTGGGTCTCCTAAACACACGTGAGAGGAGTCTCATTTCGCATCAAGTGGTATCAGAGCCCAGTCGATTCAACCGGAGCGTGAGAGCGCGTCCCTGGGTATTTTTCCAGTGTTCTTTGGTGTTTAGGAAAGCTAACATCCTAATCGTTCTTGTGTCAAAATTTGGTGAGCATTGGAGTACTAACGAGTTCACAGTGATCCAAAACTTTCAACGTTAAAAACTGGAACTTGGAAAATCAGTCAGTTTCTAAGGTATACTTTGAACGCCTTTTTCTCCTTTGTTCCAAGGGATTTTGAGGTAATTCTTTTTTTGAAACTGATTATTTTTCTGTCTAATTTTCACCTATAAATTTTGAGAAATTATCAAGACTTTTTTATATTGACTTAAGCACGTTTTTGTTGATTGGTCTAAAACCGGACGTTTTGTACCAGTTTTGCTAAAATAAAAACTGCAATTTCTTGGCTTGGTATTTTCATGTGAAATTTTTGTAGAGTGCTCCTAACACATATATCTACATGCTAAAAAAATTTCACTTAATTTTGAGTTGTTTTATTTGATTTTCGAACACAAACTTACAAGCAAAATTTCTGGGCAGTTTTCTGTCTATTTGAAATTTATGGATGTGAGTGGCTTTTCACCTGAGTTCTTAAAGGCCTATCAAAGAATTGAAAGGGCAAAACAAGTAATGGATGGTCTTAGACGTCCACCAACTTTTGAAGAAAGATTTCAAAAGGCTAAAGAGGAGATTGAGTTGTTGATTGAACAACGAAAAGCAAAAAAACATGAGGAAACATCGAGAGATATAATTCTTGTTGATGACGAGCCCACAGAAAAGGTTCCAGAATTTGTTCTTGATGAAGAAGGAGAAAAGACTAAATCTTTTTCAAATTTGGACAATAAAGATTTGATCTTGAAGGTTCCAATCTTAGAAGAACGATTACCTATCTCATGTTTTCCATCTGATTTGTTCAAGAAACATAAACTATTTCATGAACTAGTTAATGTCTATGTTCATAATGGTTCAAATTTTCAAGACATTGGGTTGTTTGTTCAAGGTCGCTTAAATCGTTGCTCGGTCTTTGACTTATTGCAGTTGGTAATCTTGTTAATGATCATTCGATTAATATGGATGATTATTTGGTTATCTTGGTGCCTTGATTTGATCAAAACTTGAGGACAAGTTTTTTTGAAGAAAGAGAGAATGAAGTGAAATCAGTTAGCTTTTTGATGCTCTCATTTTTGTAATAATTAATTAGGATTAATTAGCAAGTTTAGTGTTAGTTGAGTTCTAAACATGCTTTACTTTCACTAATTATGTTTAGAAGTTGTTTTAAGTAGAAACTGTTTTGTACGTTTGGTCTGTGGCGCGGTAGAATCATTTTGATGATTCCGAACAAGTTACTTGGAATTTTCGAGTGATTCCAATTGCATTGGTTCACTAACATCTTGAAGTTTCATCTTACAAAATTTGGTGAGATTTCATGAAGAAACGAAGTTGCAGTAGCCTTTCAACTGAGACGTTAATTCTGGATCAGTTTTGCGGTTTTGTAAAACCGAGTATATTTTGCTTAGTTTAAGTTGTATTTGGACGTGTGAGGCATGGGGCAGCAGCTAATGTGGACTCTTGGAGATCAGTTGAAGCTTTCCTTGCAAGCTAAGAGAAGCCTCCCACTTGGGTGTGGAAAACCGGCCCTCCTTCCCTTATAGTCAACAAAACACACAACAACACTATTCCTCTTACACCTTTGTTGGAATTTAGAGATATTTGTTGTTTATTGCTTTGTTTAATCTTTTAAGTACTTAGATCTTTTGGGATTGAATAGCTTGTAATATATATATATGTGGTTCATCAATGGAAAAGGAGATTTTGGTTGTTAAACTTGAGCATTGTGCTTATTCGAACTTTTGGAGTGCAAACCCGAAATTTCCTCTTGTGATTAAGAAGTGATCTTAATCTTGAAATCCTTGAGTTAAGTGAGTTAAACTTAACCTAAGAGAGAGTTAGGATAATTAGTGAGTGAAGCTAATTGAATTACTCTCAAAACCCTCCTAAATCAGTTTCTAGGTGAGTGAAGCCTCTAATCAGATTTAGAACCCTTAAGTGGAAGTAAGTGAGTGAAGCTTATCAAGCTTAAGTAAACACAATTCTTTTAGTTTTAAGAGTGATTCTTTCGACTAAAAGTATATATCCATTGTTCGTTTGTTTCCGCTGTTAGTGGGTCTCCTAAACACACGTGAGAGGAGTCTCATTTCGCATCACAAATGCAATCAACAATGTTAATTGAATCAAATTAATGTAAAATGAAGTCAAACAAAGCTAATTGAATCAAATAACGTCAAACAAAGCTAATTGTATCTAATGAAAGTCAAATGAAGTCCGATAAAGCTAATTGAATCAATTGAAACTCAAATGTATTCAACAAAGCTAATTGAATCAAATGAAACTCAAATGCATTCAACAAAGCTAATTGAATCAAATTAAAGTAAAATGAAGTCAAACAACGCTAATTGAATCAAATGAAAGTCAAACAAAGTCAAACATAGCTAATAGAATCAAATGAAACTTAAATGCATTCAACAAAGCTAATTGAATCAAATGAAAGTCAAATTAAGTCAAACATAGCTAATTGAATCAAATGGAACTCAAATGTATTCAACAAAGCTAATTGAATCAAATGAAACTCAAATGCATTCAACAAAGCTAATTGAATCAAATGAATCTCAAATGCAGTCAACAAAGTTAATGATGTGATTCTTGAAACAAGATTCACGAAATTTAGGCTCTTTGATGTAGTTTAGTGGCTTTTGTAGATGAAAGATTGAAACTTTAATTAAATCAGTAGCAAAGATCAAGTATATTGGCGTATTTCGTCTCAATAACTCGATTGGTAACCAGGATATGGAAAACTTAGGCGTATTTCGTCTCAAAGTTCAACTAGGGGGTTTTTGGATTCTCTCCGGATTCGTTTTGGATTCTCTCCTAAATCTGTAATTCACAAGAATTAACTTAAACATACTCTACCTTTATTAATATGACCGAATGGTCTATTTTTAGTGCAAATAATCCTAAACCTAGTAGAACTATTAAAGCAAAGTAACCTAAACCTAGTAGAACTAGTAAAGCATAAAAGATAAACATAACAAACTAATCTATCATCACACGGCTGTGACTGATTTTTTCACACGCCTAATGTGATTAGGATTAGGACTCCTAACACAACTCAAACTCTAATTAAAATAAAGTCCTAATTCAATTGAAACTCTAAACAAACTATGAATTAAAACCCTAAATTACATAGAATTCTAACAGAACTAGAACTCTACATAACTAATACTTCTATTTCACATCAAACTCCCCTTCTTGAAAAAAACTTGTCCTCAAGTTTTGATGTAGCCAAGCAATCATCCATGCGCGAAATCCATGATCCATGAGCATTAGGGCACGAATGAGAAACAACAATGGAGGCCATGATGGGTGTGGTCGTTTGTTGCCAAGAAGGACAATATGATAACAAAAATCAGTAGTAGATGCTGCAAATTTTGGTTGCCAACGCTTCTTGGAAAATGTAGTCGCACATGGGGCAGCAAATTTCAGAACTTTCGAATGTCTACAAGCCAAAGATTGAATCTTTAAGCCCTCTTGTATGTCCAAGATCGGATCTGATGGAGTTTCACAATTCAAAGAGTCATCCGTACAAGGTGCTTCCTCCAACGAGGGTAGTGTTGCCGTGGAATCTGCCACGTCTTGGTTTAAGTACAACACAAGTTCTTCCTTGGAAACATATTCATCATTGGGGCATTGATGTTCTTCGTGACCAAGACCTTGACACTTTAAACAATGTATCCATGTTTTTGTGCGCATGGTTGCAGTAGATGCCTTCGGAGGTGGTAGGAATTGTAGCTTATGAAGAGTGACAAATATTTCTTCGAAGCCTGCGCTGATGTTATCCATGGAAGCATAGGACGCATCGTAGTCATAATAGTCATAGTAATCAGCCATTATGAAACAGCAAGCAGATACGATGTCATAGAAGTTTAACGCGGCACAGAACTCTTTACTTATTAGAACGTTATGAAATTTAGACACAACAAACCTCCAGATGTTGTAAATCCAACGAACCAAAAATCATAGAATTCCGATTATACACGCTCTGTCACGCGCCGTTTCAAGCGAGCAGTGTCAAACTGGCGACAGAAATTTGACGCAGATGTATTCGATGACTGCGACTTCGTTACTGGTTGAAATGCGCTCAAATTTTAACACAAGAGAGATCTCTTTGTTAGCTTTCCAAAGAACCAAGAAAATCTGAATTCCGACTTGTAACGTAGCCACAGGAATAATTTTACCGAACTGCTGTCAGATGTGACGCAAATCAGCAAGCGGGGGGGTGGAAATCAGCAGCCACACCACTTGATGTGATTCTTGAAACAAGATTCACGAAATTTAGGCTCTTTGATGTAGTTTAGTGGCTTTTGTAGATGAAAGATTGAAACTTTAATTAAATCAGTAGCAAAGATCAAGTATATTGGCGTATTTCGTCTCAATAACTCGATTGGTAACCAGGATATGGAGAACTTAGGCGTATTTCGTCTCAAAGTTCAACTAGGGGGTTTTTGGATTCTCTCCGGATTCGTTTTGGATTCTCTCCTAAATCTGTAATTCACAAGAATTAACTTAAACATACTCTACCTTTATTAATATGACCGAATGGTCTATTTATAGTGCAAATAATCCTAAACCTAGTAGAACTATTAAAGCAAAGTAACCTAAACCTAGTAGAACTAGTAAAGCATAAAAGATAAACATAACAAACTAATCTATCATCACACGGTTGTGACTGATTTTTCACACGCCTAATGTGATTAGGATTAGGACTCCTAACACAACTCAAACTCTAATTAAAATAAAGTCCTAATTCAATTGAAACTCTAAACAAACTATGAATTAAAACCCTAAATTACATAGAATTCTAACAGAACTAGAACTCTACATAACTAATACTTCTATTTCACATCAGTTAATTAAAAAAATTAAAGTAAAATGAAGTCAAACAAAGCTAATTGAATCAAATGAAGTCAAACAAAGCTAATTGTATCAAATGAAAGTCAAATGAAGTCCAATAAAGCTAATTGACTCAAATGCATTCAACAAAGCTAATTCAATCAAATGGAACTCAAATGCATTAAACAAAGCTAATTGAATCAAATGAAAGTCAAATTAAGTCAAACATAGATAATTGAATCAAATGGAACTCAAATGTATTCAACAAAGCTAATTGAGTCAAATGAAACTCAAATACATTCAACAAAGCTAATTGAATCAAATTAAAGTCAAATGAAGTATAATAAAGCTAATTATATCAAATTAAAGTAAAATGAAATCAAACAAAGCTAATTGGATCAAATAAAGTCAAACAAAGCTAATTGTATCAAATGAAAGTCAAATGAAGTCCAATAAAGCTAATTGAATCAAATGAAACTCAAATGTATTCAACAAAGCCAATAAAATGAAACTCAAATGCATTCAACAAAGCTAATTGAATCAAATTAAAGTAAAATGAAGTCAAACAACGCTAATTGAATTAAATGAAAGTCAAACACAGCTAATAGAATCAAATGAAACTTAAATGCATTCAACAAAACTAATTGAATCAAATGAAAGTCAAATGCATTAAACAAAGTAAATTGAATCAAATGAAAGTCAAATTAAGTCAAACATAGCTAATTGAATCAAATGGAACTCAAATGCATTCAACAAAGCTAATTGAATCAAATGCAACTCAAATGCATTCAACAAAGCTAATTGAATCAAATTCAAGTCAAATTAAGTCAAATAAAGCTAATTGAATCAAATAATTCTCAAATGCATTCAACAATGCTAATTGAATCAAATGAAACTCAAATGCAGTCAACAAAGCTAATTGAATCAAATTAAAGTCAAATGAAGTCAAATAAAGCTAATTATATCAAATTAAAGTAAAATGAAGTGAAACAAAGCTAATTGGATCAACTAAAGTCAAACAAAGCTAATTGTATCAAATGAAAGTCAAAGGAATTCCAATAAAGCTAATTGAATAAAATGAAACTCAAATGTATTCAACAAAGCTAATTGAATCAAATGAAACTCAAATGCATTCAACAAAGCAAATTGAATCAAATTAAAGTAAAATGAAGTCAAATAACGCTAATTGAATCAAATGAAAGTCAAACAAAGTCAAATATAGCTAATGGAATCAAATGAAACTTAAATGCATACAACAAAGCTAATTGAATCAAATGAAAGTCAAATTAAGTCAAACATAGCTAATTGAATCAAATGGAACTCAAATGAATTCAACAAAGCTAATTGAATCAAATGAAACTCAAATGCATTCAAAAAAGCTAATTGAATCAAATGAAACTCAAATGCAGTCAACAATGTTAATTGAATCAAATTAATGTAAAATGAAGTCAAACAAAGCTAATTGAATCAAATAACGTCAAACAAAGCTAATTGTATCTAATGAAAGTCAAATGAAGTCCGATAAAGCTAATTGAATCAATTGAAACTCAAATGTATTCAACAAAGCTAATTGAATTAAATGAAACTCAAATGCATTCAACAAAGCTAATTGAATCAAATTAAAGTAAAATGAAGTCAAACAACGCTAATTGAATCAAATGAAAGTCAAACAAAGTCAAACATAGCTAATTGAATCAAATGAAACTTAAATGCATTCAACAAAGCTAATTGAATCAAATGAAAGTCAAATTAAGTCAAACATAGCTAATTGAATCAAATGGAACTCAAATGTATTCAACAAAGCTAATTGAATCAAATGAAACTCAAATGCATTCAACAAAGCTAATTGAATCAAATGAAACTCAAATGCACTCAACAATGTTAATTGAATCAAATTAATGTAAAATGAAGTCAAACAAAGCTAATTGAATCAAATGAAGTCAAACAAAGCTAATTGTATCTAATGAAAGTCAAATGAAGTCCGATAAAGCTAATTGAATCAAATGAAACTCAAATGTATTCAACAAAGCTAATTGAATCAAATGAAACTCAAATGCATTCAACAAAGCTAATTGAATCAAATTAAAGTAAAATGAAGTCAAACAACGCTAATTGAATGAAATGAAAGTCAAACAAAGCTAATATAATCAAATGAAACTTAAAAGCATTCAACAAAGCTAATTGAATCAAATGAAAGTCAAATGCATTAAACAAAGCTAATTGAATCAAATAAAAGTCAAATTAAGTCAAACATAGCTAATTGAATCAAATGGAACTCAAATTTTTATAGAACAAAGCTAATTGAATCAAATGAAACTCAAATGCATTAAACAAAGCTAATTGAATCAAATGGAACTCAAATGTATTCAACAAAGCTAATTGAATCAAATGAAACTCAAATGCATTCAACAAAGCTAATTGAATCAAATGAAACTCAAATGCAGTCAACAAGGTTAATTGAATCAAATTAATGTAAAATAAAGTCAAACAAAGCTAATTTAATTAAATGAAGTCAAACAAAGCTAATTGTATCTAATGAAAGTCAAATGAAGTCCGATAAAGCTAATTGAATCAAATGAAACTCAATGTATTCAACAAAGCTAATTGAATCAAATGAAACTAAATGCATTCAACAAAACTAATTGAATCAAATTAAAGTAAAATGAAGTCAAACAACGCTAATTGAATGAAATGAAAGTCAAACAAAGTCAAACATAGCTAATAAAATCAAATGAAACTTAAATGCATTCAACAAAGCTAATTGAATCAAATGAAAGTCAAATTAAGTCAAACATAGCAAATTGAATCAAATGGAACTCAAATATATTCAACAAAGCTAATTGAATCAAATGAAACTCAAATGCATTCAACAAAGATAATTGAATCAAATTCAAGTCAAATTAAGTCAAACAAACCTAATTGAATTAAATTAAAGTAAAATGAAGTTAAATAAAGCTAATTGAATCAATTGAAACGCAAATGCATTCAACAAAGCTAATTGAATCAAATAAAACTCAAATGCATTCAACAAAGCTAATTGAATCAAATGAATCTCAAATGCAGTCAACAAAGTTAATTGAATCAAATTAAAGTAAAATGAAGTCAAACAATGCTAATTGAATCAAATGAAGTCAAACAAAGCTAATTGTATCAAATGAAAGTCAAATGAAGTCCAATGAAGCTAATTGACTCAAATGCATTCAACAAAGCTAATTCAATCAATTGGAACTCAAATGCATTAAACAAAGCTAATTGAATCAAATGAAAGTTGAAACAAACACAACTCAAAGAAGAATAGTGTTTAGGATAGATTTGAATCACAAGCTAAAAGAATCACTCTTAAAGCTAGTAATTCGGTTTTTAGTTAAGGAAGTGAATCATCATCATTAGAGCATGAAATGTTGCTGCCCAAATTAGAAGGCAAAGGGGTAGAAAAAACGCTGCAAAGCAGCCCCCTTTTCTTTCCTCTATTCATGTGCTTTCCTTCTTGCTTAGGAAAGGTTGTAATTGGACCCTTTGCTGCAGGCATCTTGGTAAGCATGAATAAGCAAGGTGCTTCACCTACTAGCTTCATTAGATCATTCATTGCATCACAAAAACAATGATGAAAACCGTAGCTTCATTCTAGTACAAAACGACTGATTTTTCTTTCTTTGGTGCTAAGTGATTTCAAAGCATGTTTAATGAGAGTTAAGCATGTTTAAGACTAAACTAACACTAATTAATATCAAGCACCTCAAGCACACACCTCCCCAACACCCATGGGCAGCTGCTAGCTTACTTAGCTTCTCTTCCGTTGTTGCTTAGCATGATTACGTTAGTACTAATCTTTAGGCCATGAATCTCTCCTTTGTTGTGATTGAGATTAGTACTTAGTAATACCTCTTGATTTGCAACTGTTTTCGTATCATCCTCTCCTTCTTCAAAAGGAATTGTCCTCAATTCTTGTACATCTTCATCTTCTAAGTAGGGGGACAAATCACCTATATTGAATGTTGCTGCCACGCCATATTCTCCGGGAAGGTCTATTTTGTAAGCATTGTCTCCATAACGTTCAAGAACTTTGAAAGGTCCTTCAGCTCGAGGCATGAGTTTATGCTTCCTTTTGCTTGGAAATCTCTCCTTCCTTAAGTGAATCCACACCAAATCTCCAGGAGCAAACACCCTTGGTTTTCGGCTCTTGTTTGCTTTCTTCTTGTATATCTCATTTGCTTTCTCTATGTTGGTGCGTATTTCTTTGTGAATCTTCACCATTACTTCAGCTTGTTGCCTAGCATCTCCATGGACATAAGAATCTTTAGGCAATGAAATAAGATCAATAGGTACATAAGGATTCACCCCATATACCACTTCGAATGGTGAATGTTTCGTTGCACAAGTTGGAAAACTGTTATAAGCAAACTCCGCATGGCATTGCTTGACGTCCCAATCTTTTCCGGTTTTGCTCACTAAGCCCCTTAACAAGGTGCCTAGAGTTCGATTGGTCACTTCAGTTTGACCATCTGTTTGGGGGTGATGTGAAGTACTAAACAAAGAACTTAGTACCCATCATTCTCCATAGGGACCTCCAAAAGTGACTCAAAACTTACTATCTCGATCCGAGACAATAGTTCTTGGTACTCCATGTAAACGAACAATTTCCCGAAATATAAACAAGAAACGTTAATAGCATCTTCCGTTTTATGGCAAGGCACAAAGTGTGCCATTTTTGAGAAACGGTCCACCACCACCATGACCGAATCTTTCCCTCTTTGCGTTCTAGGAAGTGCCACAATGAAATCCATACTAATGTCCTCCCCATGGTCTCCTCGGTACTGGTAAAGGAGTGTACAACCCCTTATGGAACGTGCTCTTAGCTCTTTGACAAACACCGCAACGAGCCAAAACAGCGTGCACTTCTTTAATCATATGTGGCCATGAAAAATGTTCTTGTAATAATCCCATGATTTTGCTAATGCCAAAATGGCCAGCCAAACCACTTCCATGAGCTTCTCTAATCAGCAAATCCCGAACTGGACACTTAGGAACACAAAGTTTGTTCCCTTTGAATAAGAACCCCTACATTTGATGATAATGGTCTTTTGGACCATTTTTAGTAGCCACGAACAGTCACGTGTCTCATCATCAAGAACATAGAACTCTTTAATCAATTCAAACCCAAGTACCTTGGAATCTATCATATTAAGCATTAGGTGCCTCCGAGATAAAGCATCTGCTACAACGTTAGATTTTCCAGCTTTGTACTTAGCAATAAAATTGAAAGATTGTAAAAATTCTACCCATTTAGCATGACGAGCACTAAGCTTATGTTGTCCATGAATGTATTTTAATGATTCATGATCAGAATGAAGAACAAAAGCCTGTGGTCGCAAATAGTGACTCCAATGATTAAGAGCTCTAACCATAGCATAAAACTCTTTATCATAGGTGGAATAATTCAATTTAGCATGATTAAGCTTCTCACTAAAATAAGCAATAGGCTTGCCACATTGAATCAAAACAGCCCCAATACCCGTTCCACTTGCGTCACACTCAACTTCAAATGGTTTAGTGAAATCAGGTAAAGCTAGGATAGGCGTTTTACACATTTTCTCTTTTACAAGTTCAAACGCCTTTTGAGCTGCGTCACTCCATGCAAATTTTCCATGTTTAGTGCATTCAGTTATAGGAGCTAATAAAGTGCTGAAATTATTTATAAACCTCCTATAAAATGAAGCTAAACCATGAAAAGATCTCACCTCGGTGATGGTTGTAGGAACCGGCCAAGAAGAAATCGCCTCTACTTTGGATGGATCCACCTTCACACCCTCATCAGAAATGATGAAGCCAAGAAAGCCAATCTCTCTTTGCATAAACGTGCACTTTTCAAGCTTGCCGTACAGTTTTTGCTCCTTTAGAACTTCGAACAATTGTTGCAAATGATTTAAATGATCATCCTTGTTAGTGATGTGAAACGAGACTCCTCTCACGTGTGTTTAGGAGACCCACTAACAACGGAAACAAACGAACTATTGATATATACTTTTAGTCGAAAGAATCACTCTTAAAACTAAAAGAATTGTGTTTACTTAAGCTTGATAAGCTTCACTCACTTACTTCCACTTAAGGGTTCTAAATCTGATTAGAGGCTTCACTCACCTAGAAACTGATTTAGGAGGGTTTTGAGAGTAATTCAATTAGCTTCACTCACTAATTATCCTAACTCTCTCTTAGGTTAAGTTTAACTCACTTAACTCAAGGGTTTCGGATTAAGTTCACTTCTTAATCACAAGAAGAATTTTCGGATTTAGCTATCCAAATTTTCAATAAGCACAAAGCTCAATTTCAACATTCAAATCTCTCCTTTCATTGATGAACCATATTACATATATATAGCAAAGAGCTAAAAAGGCTTAACAAATCAGCCATAAATATCTAATACACTAAGGTAATAAACAAAGCATTAAGCTACAAATATCCCACAAAACAAGTTGATCAACAAGTGGGGTGAATAGTGCTGCATAGTGTTCTTGTGTGTATTGTTGACCGGTTTTCTTCAAGCAAGTGGGAGGCTTCTCTTAGCTTGCAAGGAAAGCTTCAACTGATCTCCAAGAGTCCACATTAGCTGCTGCCCCATGTCTCACACGTCCAAATACAACTTAAACTAAGCAAAATATACTCGGTTTTACAAAACCGCAAAACTGATCCAGAATTGACGTCTCAGTTGAAAGGCTACTGCAACTTTGTTTCTTCATGAAATCTCACCAAATTTTGTAGGATGAAACTTCAAGATGTTAGTGAGCCAATGCAATTGGAATCACTCGAAAATTCCAAGTAACTTGTTCGGAATCATCAAAATGATTCTACCGCGCCACAGACCAAACGTACAAAACAGTTTCTACTTAAAACAACTTCTAAACATAATTAGTGAAAGTAAAGCATGTTTAGAACTCAACTAACACTAAACTTGCTAATTAAGCCTAATTAATTATTACAAAAATGAGAGCATCAAAAAGCTAACTGAGCTAACTGATTTCACTTCATTCTCTCTTTCTTCAAAAAAACTTGTCCTCAAGTTTTGATCAAATCAAGGCACCAAGATAACCAAGAAATCATCCATATTAATCGAATGATCATTAACAAGATTACCAACTGCAATAAGTCAAAGACCGAGCAAAAATTTAAGCGACCTTGAACAAACAACCCAATGTCTTGAAAATTTGAACCATTATGAACATAGACATTAACTAGTTCATGAAATAGTTTATGTTTCTTGAACAAATCAGATGGAAAACATGAGATAGGTAATCGTTCTTCTAAGATTGGAACCTTCAAGATCAAATCTTTATTGTCCAAATTTAAAAAAGATTTAGTCTTTTCTCCTTCTTCATCAAGAACAAATTTTGGAACCTTTTCTGTGGGCTCGTCATCAACAAGAATTATATCTCTCGATGTTTCCTCATGTTTTTTTGCTTTTCGTTGTTCAATCAACAACTCAATCTCCTCTTTAGCCTTTTGAAATCTTTCTTCAAAAGTTGGTGGACGTCTAAGACCATCCATTACTTGTTTTGCCCTTTCAATTCTTTGATAGGCCTTTAAGAACTCAGGTCACATCCATAAATTTCAAATAGACAGAAAACTGCCCAGAAATTTTGCTTGTACGTTTGTATTCGGAAACCAAATAAAACAACTCAAAATCAAGTGAAATTTTTTTAGCATGTAGATATATGTGTTAGAAGCACTCTACAAAAATTTCACACGAAAATACCAAGCCAAGAAATTGCAGTTTTTATTTTAGCAAAACTGGTACAAAACGCCCGGTTTTAGACCAATCAACAAAAACGTGCTTAAATCAATATAAAAAAGTCTTGATAATTTCTCAAAATTTATAGGTGATAATTAGACAGAAAAATAATCAGTTTCAAAAAAATAATTACCTCAAAATCCCTTGGAACAAAGGAGAAAAAGGCGTTCAAAGTATACCTTAGAAACTGACTTGTTTTCCAAGTTCCAGTTTTTAACATTGAAAGTTTTGGATCACTGTGAACTCGTTACTACTCCAATGCTCACAACATTTTGACACAAGAAAGATTAGGATGTTAGCTTTCCAAAACAACAAAAAACACTGAAAAATACCCAGGGACGCGCTCTCACGCTCCGGTTGAATCGACTGGGCTCTGATACCACTTGATGCGAAACGAGACTCCTCTCACGTGTGTTTAGGAGACCCACTAACAGCGGAAACAAACGAACTATTGATATATACTTTTAGTCGAAAGAATCACTCTTAAAACTAAAAGAATTGTGTTTACTTAAGCTTGATAAGCTTCACTCACTTACTTCCACTTAAGGGTTCTAAATCTGATTAGAGGCTTCACTCACCTAGAAACTGATTTAGGAGGGTTTTGAGAGTAATTCAATTAGCTTCACTCACTAATTATCCTAACTCTCTCTTAGGTTAAGTTTAACTCACTTAACTCAAGGGTTTCGGATTAAGTTCACTTCTTAATCACAAGAAGAATTTTCGGATTTAGCTATCCAAATTTTCAATAAGCACAAAGCTCAATTTCAACATTCAAATCTCTCTTTTCATTGATGAACCATATTACATATATATAGCAAAGAGCTAAAAAGGCTTAACAAATCAGCCATAAATATCTAATACACTAAGGTAATAAACAAAGCATTAAGCTACAAATATCCCACAAAACAAGTTGATCAACAAGTGGGGTGAATAGTGCTGCATAGTGTTCTTGTGTGTATTGTTGACCGGTTTTCTTCAAGCAAGTGGGAGGCTTCTCTTAGCTTGCAAGGAAAGCTTCAACTGATCTCCAAGAGTCCACATTAGCTGCTGCCCCATGTCTCACACGTCCAAATACAACTTAAACTAAGCAAAATATACTCGGTTTTACAAAACCACAAAACTGATCCAGAATTGACGTCTCAGTTGAAAGGCTACTGCAACTTCGTTTCTTCATGAAATCTCACCAAATTTTGTAGGATGAAACTTCAAGATGTTAGTGAACCAATTCAATTGGAATCACTCGAAAATTCCAAGTAACTTGTTCGGAATCATCAAAATGATTCTACCGCGCCACAGACCAAACGTACAAAACAGTTTCTACTTAAAACAACTTCTAAACATAATTAGTGAAAGTAAAGCATGTTTAGAACTCAACTAACACTAAACTTGCTAATTAAGCCTAATTAATTATTACAAAAATGAGAGCATCAAAAAGCTAACTGAGCTAACTGATTTCACTTCAGTTAGAGCTGTAAACAAGAATATCATCCAAATATACAACCACGAACTTTCCCAAAAATGGCCTAAGTACTTCATTCATCAATCTCATGAACGTACTAGGGGCATTTGTGAGACCAAATGGCATAACCAGCCATTCATACAACCCATACTTCGTTTTGAAAGCCGTCTTCCACTCATCTCCCTCTCTCATGCATATTTGGTGATATCCACTCCTCAAATCAACTTTTGAAAACACTTTGGACCCACTCAACTCATCTAGCATGTCATCTAATCTAGGGATAGGAAATCTGTATTTTATGGTTATGTTATTCACAGCACGGCTATCAATACACATCCTCCAAGTTCCGTCTTTTTTTGGCACAAGTAAAGCCTTTAACAAAGACATGGACTCTTACTCTCCCTCACGTAGCCTTTCTTCATCAACTCACTGATTTGGCTTTGTAATTCTTCACTTTCCTTAGGATTACATCTATAGAAAGGTTTATTTGGAATTGGTGCTCCGGGAATGAGATCAATTTGGTGCTCAATTCCACGCTTAGGGGGTAGGCCAGGTGGTAGATCGCTAGGAAATGCATCTCTAAACTCCTCTAACAATTCTCTCAAGTTCGAATCTTCAACCTCCACTCCCTCGTTCACCTCCTTAGCAACCAGAATGTATACAACCTGATTAGCTTCCAACTCCCTCTCGAATCCTTTTCTTCCTAAAAACACACTTCCACACACTAGGTTTTCTTTTGATTTAGGTTTTGTGTTTCGGATTTTTGAAGGGGGTAATGGTAGTAAGGTTTTGATTTTGCCATCCTTATTTACCTTATACACATTAGTAGAACCATCATGAATAACTTTTCGATCAAATTGCCAAGGTCTACCAAGCAAGACGTGACAAGCGGTCATAGGGATTACATCACATAGAATTTCATCTTCATAATTTCCAATTGACAATGTGACTAAAACTCTATTTTTCACCCTTACTTCACTATCATCATCTAACCATTTCAGTTTATAAGGATGTGGATGTTTAGTAGTAGGTAATGCTAACTTCTCTACAAGTTCAGTTGAAGCTACATTAGTACAACTACCACCATCTATTATTAACGTGCATAGCTTCTTATTCACTAAGCATTTCGAATGAAAAATGGTTTCTCTTTGTTCCTCATTTTTAGCCACGACACTACAATATAAGGACCTCCTAAGAACCAACATTTCACCCTCCATTTCCGGATTACACACGTCCTCCTCCTCACTTTCACTTTTATCATGTTCTATCTCTAAAAGAGATTCTTTTTCCAACTCGTCTATCTCCTCTATATCTCTTATAGTCATGACTCTTTTTAGTAGGACAGCATTGGAAATGACCATAACCTTGACACTTAAAACATTTCACTTTAAAAGTTTTATCATCTACAACTTTCTCCTTATCTTTCTTTGTGAAATCTGGTTTCTTGTTCTTATCAAAGTTACTAGTACTAGAATTAGCTTTAAAAGTACTAAATGGCTTTGAATAAGACTTACTTAGAATCGCTTTCTTCTTTTGGCTATCGATTTTGAGAGCCACTTTGCAAGCTTCATCGAAAGTAAGGTATGGGTACACCTCGACTTTCTCTCGTACATCATCATTTAGGCCTCCTAAGAACCGGCCTAGTTTTTGCTCTTCCATCTCTTCTATTTCACAAACAATGGAAAGCTTCTCAAATTCCTTGATGTACTCTTCCATGGACATGGCGCCTTGCTTGAGTGTGGACCATCTAACGTACTGATTTTGCTTGTAGTTAGTTGGAACAAAACGCTTCCTCAATTGCTTCTTCAATTTCTCCCATGTAGCAATCTTGGATTTATTCTCCTTCACCCTTTGTCTCTTCATGCCTTCTAACCAAATGGATGCATATTTAGTTAACTTCAAAACAGCTACCTTGTACTTCCTCTCATTCGGCGTGTCTTTGTATTCAAAGAAACGTTCTAAAGACCGTTCCCATTCAAAATACACTTCTGGATCACTAGTTCCATCAAACTCAGGAACTTCAATTTTTAACCCTCTATCATCAGCCTTAGAACTCCTCTCTTCCTCATTAGATTTCTTCTTGAACATTTCTAAAGTTAATTGGGTCATCATCTCTTGTAATGCTTCGTTTTGCCTAGCTAGTGCTTCTAACATGGCGTCTCTCCTAGCATTATCACTTATCTCGTCTCCCATTTCAGAACTAAGCTCTGATACCACTTGAAACAAACACAACTCAAAGAAGAATAGTGTTTAGGATAGATTTGAATCACAAGCTAAAAGAATCACTCTTAAAGCTAGTAATTCGGTTTTTAGTTAAGGAAGTGAATCATCATCATTAGAGCATGAAATGTTGCTGCCCAAATCAGAAGACAAAGGGGTAGAAAAACGCCGCAGCAGCGCCCCCCTTTTCTTTCCTCTATTCATGTGCTTTCCTTCTTGCTTAGGAAAGGTTGTAATTGGACCCTTTGCTGCAGGCATCTTGGTAAGCATGAATAAGCAAGGTGCTTCACCTACTAGCTTCATTAGATCATTCATTGCATCACAAAAACAATGATGAAAACCGTAGCTTCATTCTAGTACAAAACGACTGATTTTTCTTTCTTTGGTGCTAAGTGATTTCAAAGCATGTTTAATGAGAGTTAAGCATGTTTAAGACTAAACTAACACTAATTAATATCAAGCACCTCAAGCACACACCTCCCCAACACCCATGGGCAGCTGCTAGCTTACTTAGCTTCTCTTCCGTTGTTGCTTAGCATGATTACGTTAGTACTAATCTTTAGGCCATGAATCTCTCCTTTGTTGTGATTGAGATAAGTACTTAGTAATACCTCTTGATTTGCAACTGTTTTCGTATCAAAAGTCAAATTAAGTCAAACATAGATAATTGAATCAAATGGAACTCAAATGTATTCAACAAAGCTAATTGAGTCAAATGAAACTCAAATACATTCAACAAAGCTAATTGAATCAAATTAAAGTCAAATAAAGCTAACTATATCAAATTAAAGTAAAATGAAATCAAACAAAGCTAATTGTATCAAATGAAAGTCAAATGAAGTCCAATAAAGCTAATTGAATCAAATGAAACTTAAATGTATTCAACAAAGCCAATTGAATAAAATGAAACTCAAATGCATTCAACAAAGCTAATTGAATCAAATTAAAGTAAAATGAAGTCAAACAACGCTAATTGAATCAAATAAAAGTCAAACAAAGTCAAACATAGCTAATTGAATCAAATGAAACTTAAATGCATTCAACAAAGCTAATTGAAGCAAATGAAAGTCAAATGCATTAAACAAAGCAAATTGAATCAAATGAAAGTTAAATTAAGTCAAACATAGCTAATTGAATCAAATGGAACGCTAATGCATTCAACAAAGCTAATTGAATCAAATGAAACTCAAATGCATTCAACAAAGCTAATTGAATCAAATTCAAGTCAAATTAAGTCAAATAAAGCTAATTGAATCAAATAATTCTCAAATACATTCAACAATGCTAATTGAATAAAATGAAACTCAAATGCAGTCAACAAAGCTAATTGAAACAAATTAAAGTCAAATGAAGTCAAATAAAGCTAATTATATCAAATTAATGTAAAATGAAGTGAAACAAAGCTAATTGGATCAACTAAAGTCAAACAAAGCTAATTGTATCAAATGAAAGTCAAATGAATTCCAATAAAGCTAATTGAATAAAATGAAACTCAAATGTATTCAACAAAGCTAATTGAATCAAATGAAACTCAAATGCATTCAACAAAGCAAATTGAATCAAATTAAAGTAAAATGAAGTCAAACAACGCTAATTGAATCAAATGAAAGTCAAACAAAGTCAAACATAGCTAATGGAATCAAATGAAACTTAAATGCATACAACAAAGCTAATTGAATCAAATGAAAGTCAAATTAAGTCAAACATAGCTAATTGAATCAAATGGAACTCAAATGTATTCAACAAAGCTAATTGAATCAAATGAAACTCAAATGCATTCAACAAAGCTAATTGAATCAAATGAAACTCAAATGCAGTCAACAAGGCTAATTGAATCAAATTAATGTAAAATAAAGTCAAACAAAGCTAATTGAATGAAATGAAGTCAAACAAAGCTAATTGTATCTAATGAAAGTCAAATGAAGTCCGATAAAGCTAATTGAATCAAATGAAACTCAAATGTATTCAAGAAAGCTAATTGAATCAAATGAAACTAAATGCATTCAAGAAAACTAATTGAATCAAATTAAAGTAAAATGAAGTCAAACAACGCTAATTGAATGAAATGAAAGTCAAACAAAGTCAAACATAGCTAATAAAATCAAATGAAACTTAAATGCATTCAACAAAGCTAATTGAATCAAATGAAAGTCAAATGCATTACACAAAGCTAATTGAATCAAATAAAAGTCAAACATGGCTAATTGAATCAAATGCAACTCAAATGTATTCAACAAAGCTAATTGAATCAAATGAAACTCAAATGCATTCAACAAAGCTAATTGAATCAATTTCAAGTCAAAATAAGTCAAACAAACCTAATTGAATTAAATGAAAGTCAAATGAAGTTAAATAAAGCTAATTGAATCAATTGAAACGCAAATGCATTCAACAAAGCTAATTGAATCAAATAAAACTCAAATGCATTCAACAAAGCTAATTGAATCAAATGAATCTCAAATGCAGTCAACAAAGTTAATTGAATCAAATTAAAGTAAAATGAAGTCAAACAAAGCTAATTGAATCAAATGAAGTCAAACAAAGCTAATTGTATCAAATGAAAGTCAAATGAAGTCCAATAAAGCTAATTGAATTAAATAAAACTCAAATGTATTCAACAAAGCTAATTGAATCAAATGAAACTCAAATGCATTCAACAAAGCTAATTGAATTAAATTAAAGTAAAATGAAGTCAAACAACGCTAATTGAATCCAATGAAAGTCAAACACAGTCAAACATAGCTAATAGAATCAAATGAAACTTAAATGCATTCATCAAAGTTAATTGAATCAAATAAAAGTCAAATTAAGTCAAACATAGCTAATTGAATCAAATGGAACTCAAATGAATTCAACAAAGCTAATTGAATCAAATGAAACTCAAATGCATTCAACAAAGCTAATTGAATCAAATAACGTCAAACAAAGCTAATTGTATCTAATGAAAGTCAAATGAAGTCCGATAAAGCTAATTGAATCAATTGAAACTCAAATGTATTCAACAAAGCTAATTGAATCAAATGAAACTCAAATGCATTCAACAAAGCTAATTGAATCAAATTAAAGTAAAATGAAGTCAAACAACGCTAATTGAATCAAATGAAAGTCAAACAAAGTCAAACATAGCTAATAGAATCAAATGAAACTTAAATGCATTCAACAAAGCTAATTGAATCAAATGAAAGTCAAATTAAGTCAAACATAGCTAATTGAATCAAATGGAACCCAAATGTATTCAACAAAGCTAATTGAATCAAATGAAACTCAAATGCATTCAACAAAGCTAATTGAATCAAATGAAACTCAAATGCACTCAACAATGTTAATTGAATCAAATTAATGTATAATGAAGTCAAACAAAGCTAATTGAATCAAATGAAGTCAAACAAAGCTAATTGTATCTAATGAAAATCAAATGAAGTCCGATAAAGCTAATTGAATAAAATGAAACTCAAATGTATTCATGATGCGAATACGCCAAGCTACTTCAACCAATATGCATCAAGCTACCTCAACCTAACCAAGCTATCTCTAATCAGTTTGTTTAACTATTGGTTATGGTTGGTTTTGAGATTAAAAATGTCATTAAAAGGGTTAACCAACATTAACCACCCTTTTAAACTGTTATATGTATTTTGAACGATGGCCCGGTTTTCTTGTAAGCTTAACTAAAGATTAGTACTAATATAATCTTGCTAAGCAACGAAGGAAAGGAAGTTAATTAAGCTACTTAGTTTAATTACAGTTTTTGTAATTTACGGTTTTGTAAACCGGAATTATTTTGCTTAGCGTAAGTTGTAATATCAACGAAACATGCTTAGGGATGCGATCTACACTTGGGACGTGTGAAAGGAGGTCCTTGAAGATATTTTTTAGCTTGTGTTGCAAGCTAAGGGAAGCCTCCCCACTTGGGTGTGGAAAACGGCCCTCCTTCCCTTATAGTCAACAAAACAAACAACAACACTATTCCTCTTACACCTTTGTTGGAATTTAGAGATATTTGTTGTTTATTGCTTTGTTTAATCTTTTAAGTACTTAGATCTTTTGGGATTGAATAGCTTGTAATATATATATGTGGTTCATCAATGGAAAAGGAGATTTGGTTGTTAAACTTGAGCATTGTGCTTATTCGAACTTTTGGAGTGCAAACCCGAAATTTCCTCTTGTGATTAAGAAGTGATCTTAATTTCGAAACCCTTGAGTTAAGTGAGTTAAACTTAATTTAAGAGAGAGTTAATATAATTAGTGAGTTTAAACTAATTAAATCCACTCTCAAAAACCTCCTAAATCAGTTTCTAGGTGAGTGAAGCCTCTAATCAGATTTAGAACCCTTAAGTGGAAGTAAGTGAGTGAAGCTTATCAAGCTTAAGTAAACGCAATTCTTTTAGTTTTAAGAGTGATTCTTTCGACTAAAAGTCTATATCCATAGTTCGTTTGTTTCCGCTGTTAATGGGTCTCCTAAACACACGTGAGAGGAGTCTCATTTCGCATCAATTCAACAAAGCTAATTGAATCAAATGAAACTCAAATGCATTCAACAAAGCTAATTGAATCAAATTAAAGTAAAATGAAGTCAAACAACGCTAATTGAATGAAATGAAAGTCAAACATAGCTAATAAAATCAAATGAAACTTAAATGCATTCAACAAAGCTAATTGAATCAAATGAAAGTCAAATGCATTAAACAAAGCTAATTGAATCAAATAAAAGTCAAACATGGTTAATTGAATCAATTGGAACTCAAATGTATTCAACAAAGCTAATTGAATTAAATGAAACTCAAATGCATTCAACAAAGCTAATTGAATCAAATTCAAGTCAAATTAAGTCAAACAAACCTAATTGAATTAAATGAAAGTCAAATGAAGTTAAATAAAGCTAATTGAATCAATTGAAACGCAAATGCATTCAACAAAGCTAATTGAATCAAATAAAACTCAAATGCATTCAACAAAGCTAATTTCATCAAATGAATCTCAAATGCAGTCAACAAAGTTAATTGAATCAAATTAAAGTAAAATGAAGTCAAACAAAGCTAATTGAATCAAATGAAGTCAAAGAAATCTAATTGTATCAAATGAAAGTCAAATGAAGTCCAATCAAGCTAAATGACTCAAATGCATTCAACAAAGCTAATTCAATCAAATGGAACTCAAATGCATTAAACAAAGCTAATTGAATCAAATTAAAGTCAAATTAAGTCAAACATAGATAATTGAATCAAATGGAACTCAAATGTATTCAACAAAGCTAATTGAGTCAAATGAAACTCAAATACATTCAACAAAAGCTAATTGAATCAAATTAAAGTCAAATGAAGTCAAATAAAGCTAATTATATCAAATTAAAGTAAAATGAAATCAAACAAAGCTAATTGGATCAAATAAAGTCAAACAAAGCTAATTGTATCAAATGAAAGTCAAATGAAGTCCAATAAAGCTAATTGAATCAAATGAAACTCAATTGTATTCAACAAAGCCAATTGAATAAAATGAAACTCAAATGCATTCAACAAAGCTAATTGAATCAAATTAAAGTAAAATGAAGTCAAACAACGCTAATTGAATCATATGAAAGTCAAACAAAGTCAAACATAGCTAATAGAATCAAATGAAACATAAATGCATTCAACAAAGCTAATTGAATCAAATGAAAGTCAAATGCATTAAACAAAGCAAATTGAATCAAATGAAAGTCAAATTAAGTCAAACATAGCTAATTGAATCAAATGGAACTCAAATGCATTCAACAAAGCTAATTGAATCAAATGAAACTCAAATGCATTCAACAAAGCTAATTGAATCAAATTCAAGTCAAATTAAGTCAAATAAAGCTAATTGAATCAAATAATTCTCAAATGCATTCAACAATGCTAATTGAATCAAATGAAACTCAAATGCAGTCAACAAAGCTAATTGAATCAAATTAAAGTCAAATGAAGTCAAATAAAGCTAATTATATCAAACTAAAGTAAAATAAAGTGAAGCAAAGCTAATTGGATCAACTAAAGTCAAACAAAGCTAATTGTATCAAATGAAAGTCAAATGAATTCCAATAAAGCTGATTGAATAAAATGAAACTCAAATGTATTCAACAAAGCTAATTGAATCAAATGAAACTCAAATGCATTCAACAAAGCAAATTGAATCAAATTAAAGTAAAATGAAGTAAAACAACGCTAATTGAATCAAATGAAAGTCAAAAAAAGTCAAACATAGCTAATGGAATCAAATGAAACTTAAATGCATTCAACAAAGCTAATTGAATCAAATGAAAGTCAAATTAAGTCAAACATAGCTAATTGAATCAAATGGAACTCAAATGTATTCAACAATGCTAATTGAATCAAATGAAACTCAAATGCATTCAACAAAGCTAATTGAATCAAATGAAACTCAAATGCAGTCAACAAGGTTAATTGAATCAAATTAATGTAAAATAAAGTCAAACAAAGCTAATTGAATTAAATGAAGTCAAACAAAGCTAATTGTATCTAATGAATGTCAAATGAAGTCCGATAAAGCTAATTGAATCAAATGAAACTCAAATGTATTCAAGAAAGCTAATTGAATCAAATGAAACTAAATGCATTCAAGAAAAGTAATTGAATCAAATTACAGTAAAATGAAGTCAAACAACGCTAATTGAATGAAATGAAAGTCAAACAAAGTCAAACATAGCTAATAAAATCAAATGAAACTTAAATGCATTCAACAAAGCTAATTGAATCAAATGAAAAGTCAAATGCATTAAACAAAGCTAATTGAATCAAATAAAAGTCAAACATGGCTAATTGAATCAAATGGAACTCAAATGTATTCAACAATGCTAATTGAATCAAATGAAACTCAAATGCATTCAACAAAGCAAATTGAATCAAATTAAAGTAAAATGAAGTAAAACAACGCTAATTGAATCAAATGAAAGTCAAACAAAGTCAAACATAGCTAATGGAATCAAATGAAACTTAAATGCATTCAACAAAGCTAATTGAATCAAATGAAAGTCAAATTAAGTCAAACATAGCTAATTGAATCAAATGGAACTCAAATGTATTCAACAATGCTAATTGAATCAAATGAAACTCAAATGCATTCAACAAAGCTAATTGAATCAAATGAAACTCAAATGCAGTCAACAAGGTTAATTGAATCAAATTAATGTAAAATAAAGTCAAACAAAGCTAATTGAATTAAATGAAGTCAAACAAAGCTAATTGTATCTAATGAATGTCAAATGAAGTCCGATAAAGCTAATTGAATCAAATGAAACTCAAATGTATTCAAGAAAGCTAATTGAATCAAATGAAACTAAATGCATTCAAGAAAAGTAATTGAATCAAATTACAGTAAAATGAAGTCAAACAACGCTAATTGAATGAAATGAAAGTCAAACAAAGTCAAACATAGCTAATAAAATCAAATGAAACTTAAATGCATTCAACAAAGCTAATTGAATCAAATGAAAGTCAAATGCATTAAACAAAGCTAATTGAATCAAATAAAAGTCAAACATGGCTAATTGAATCAAATGGAACTCAAATGTATTCAACAAAGCTAATTGAATCAAATGAAACTCAAATACATTCAACAAAGCTAATTGAATCAAATTCAAGTCAAATTAAGTCAAACAAACCTAATTGAATTAAATGAAAGTCAAATGAAGTTAAATAAAGCTAATTGAATCAATTGAAACGCAAATGCATTCAACAAAGCTAATTGAATCAAATAAAAGTAAAATGAAGTCAAACAAAGCTAATTGAATCAAATGAAGTCAAACAAAGCTAATTGTATCAAATGAAAGTCAAATGAAGTCCAATAAAGCTAATTGAATTAAATAAAACTCAAATGTATTCAACAAAGCTAATTGAATCAAATGAAACTCAAATGCATTCAACAAAGCTAATTGAATCAAATTAAAGTAAAATGAAGTCAAACAACGCTAATTGAATCCAATGAAAGTCAAACAAAGTCAAACATAGGTAATAGAATCAAATGAAACTTAAATGCATTCAACAAAGTTAATTGAATCAAATAAAAGTCAAATTAAGTCAAACATAGCTAATTGAATCAAATGGAACTCAAATGAATTCAACAAAGCTAATTGAATCAAATGAAACTCAAATGCATTCAACAAAGCTAATTGAATCAAATGAAACTAGAATGCTGATGTGATTGCACGTGGTTCATTAGGAGAAGATCATGAGGTTTTGCTTGCTAAGGACATGGATGGCAGCCATGGGAGGTTTAGTGATGCTCATGGTCCGGGTTTGGAAGCAATTAAGGCGTGTATGGTGGTTACATGGCAATCCTAGTTCTGTTAGGATTGTTGAGAGTTTTACTAAATCTGTGAGGAAAGGATAGTGCTAATCCGAATTGGATTAGGAGTTTGTTAGGAGTCTTTATCCATTAGGAGTTTTCGTAGTTTCCTAATTCTAGTATGAATAGGAGATTGAAATCCTAGTCCTAGTAGGAGTCTAATCACATAGCCGTGTGATTAGATAGGCGTGTTGTTGTTAGTGTTTTGTTTATCTTTTATGCTTTACTAGTTCTATTAGGTTTAAGTATTGTTGCCTATAAATAGTTTAGTTTGCTGTATTTGATAAACACGAATTAATAAAGATTTTCAGTTTGAGTTGAAATTAAACAACTTGTTCATCAAGCTTTGCATTGCGAGTGCGTGCTTGTGTGAGTCAATTTCCGAGTGATTTCTTGTGAGGTTCCAAGCAATCTTCGAAGAGTTTGTGAGTGTTGTGAGTATTCCAATACAACAAATTTAAAACCCTTAGTTTAGGATCCAAGAATCACGTTCTTGAACCCTAACTAACCGATTCAAAGAATAGAGCATTCTTCTTTGTTTCTTATCATTCTTTTTGTAAGGTGCGAGATCTTTTCTTTCACGTTACACATCAATTGGTATCAGAGCTAAGGCGTGTGTTTTTGGGCATTGTACGTGCAAAAAAAAGTGGTGATTTTGTCCAAGAAAGATCCTAGAAGCACTAGGCTGTTTCTGGGAGCTTTTAGGGGACGTTTGGAGCGTTTCTTGGAAGTTCTTGGTGGTTCTTGGAGGGTGATAACTTGTCACCATGGGAGACAACAACCAAGAAAGGATTAATGAGTTACTACAACAACAACTAGCTGCCATGCAACAAGTCTTGGCCACGTTAACCATAAACGTGCTAGGGAAAGACAAGGAAAGAAAGAACGATGGTGGTGCAAGTGATCGAGGGATGAAGATTGACATCAATGACTTTGATGGCACTCTAGATCCTGAACTATATATGGAGTGGGAGAGATCCATTGAGAGATTCTTTGAGTATAGGGAGACGCCGGATGAAAAGCAATTCTCAATTGCTAAATTAAAACTAACCAAACATGCTGCGATTTGGTTGGAGGGAATTCAAGCCCAAAGAAGCTAAGGAGGGATGGAAAGGGAAAGATTCAGTCTTGGCCCAAGCTTAAAACGCACTTAAGGAGAAGATTTGTTCCCGCCAATTTTTAGCAAACTTTGTACGTCAAGTGGAGTACTTTGAAGCAAGGTTTCGGGAGTGTTGAAGATTATATCAAGGAATTCGAGAGATTAGCCATTGTTTGCGAGATTGAAGAGAGGGAGGAACAAAAATTAGGGCGATTCTTGGCTGGCCTAAATAACGACATCTATGAGAAGGTTGAAGTGCATCCCTACATCAACTATGATGAGGCGTGCAAATTGGCCATGAAATTTGACAAGCATAGGAAGAAAGACAAAGGGGCTGCCACCGATGAGAGGGGGGGTAGTTCGAAGTTTAAGGGCACCTATGGGGGTGCAAAAGAGGGTGGTTCTAGTGCCAAAGTACCTAACCCTAGAGGCCATGAAGGAGATAATGGGAAGCAGTTGGCTGTGGGAAGTAGTGACCTTTCGAAAATCAAGTGTTTCAAGTGTCAAGGACACGGCCACTACAAAAGGGATTGTCCTAATCCTAGGGCACTTACTATGATGGAGATCCAAGCTATAGGCATTCAAGCCTTCACTGATGAAGAAGACGAAGAACTTGATGAAAAGATGGATCCGGGGGATAGTAGTGAGGAAGAGGCGGAGAAGTGTGGTCCGGAAGGGGAAAGAAGCCTCATATTGAGGAGGGCCATGCATATTCAAAAGGCAGACCAACCGGAGCAAAGGGAGAATATCTTCCAAACCAAGTGTAGGGTGAATGGTGAGTTGTGCGATCTGATCATTGATGGTGGGAGTATGACTAATGCCGTGTCTAAGGAGTTGGTGGAGAAGTTGAGTCTCAAAACTACTAGGCATCCTAGTCCTTACAAACTAAGATGGTTGGATGAACAAGGCACTTCAGTAAGGAAACAAGCACTAGTAGGGTTCAAAATAGGTTCCTATAGTGACGAGATTTTGTGTGATGTTTTAAAGATGGATGCGTGCCATATTCTTTTGGGGAGGCCGTGGCAGTATGATAGGCAATCAAAGCACAATGGAGTGACTAATGTGTACACCATTAGGAAAGATGGAGTGAAGAAGGAGTTGATCCCTTTACCCCCGAAAAAATCCGACCCTCCTACAAAAATTAAGCCAAAGGAGACTCTTTTGGTGGGTAGAAAGGTGATGGAGAGGGAGATTGAAGAGGGTGAGTCTTGTTTTATCTTTGTTTAGCAAGGAAGTGGTGGAAGGGTTAACAAGCAAAAGTCCCGAGTTAGCCAAGCTACTGTTGGAATTTGAGGACGTTTTTCCGGAGGAATTGCCACCTGGTTTGCCACCAATTCGTGGGATTGAACACCAAATAGATCTTATTTCAGGAGCCCCCATTCCAAACAAGCCTTCTTATAGGGCAAATCCGGATGAGACTAAGGAGTTGCAAAGGCAAATCGGGGAGTTAATGGAGAGGGGATACGTGAAGGAGAGCATGAGCCCATGTGCCGTGCCTACTTTGTTGGTTCCTAAGAAGGATGGGACGTGGAGAATGTGCATTGATAGTAGGGCAGTGAATAACATTACTATCAAGTATAGGTTTCCCATTCCTAGACTAGATGACATGCTTGATGAGTTATGTGGTGCAAAGTTGTTTTCCAAGGTAGATCTTAGAAGTGGTTATCATCAAATAAGGATGAGGGAAGGTGATGAATGGAAGACGGCATTCAAAACTAAGCATGGACTCTATGAGTGGTTGGTGATGCCATTTGGGCTCACTAATGCGCCAAGTACCTTCATGAGACTGATGAATGAAGTACTTAGGCCATTCTTGGGGAGATTTGTTGTGGTATACTTGGATGACATCTTGGTGTATAGTAGAGACGTGGGTTCACACTTGAAACACCTAAGGGAGTTATTTGAAGTATTACGTCAGCAAAAGCTATTTGGGAAGATGGAGAAGTGCACCTTCATGCAAGGGGAGATTAGTTTTCTTGGTTACATCGTGACTGATCATGGCATTAAAGTGGATCCATCCAAGGTTGAAGCGATCAAGTCGTGGCCTATTCCTAAAACTTTGACTGAGGTAAGGTCTTTTCATGGCTTAGCTTCATTTTATAGGAGGTTTATTAAGAATTTTAGTACGTTGTTGGCTCCTATAACTGAATGTAAGAAAAAGGGAGGGTTTGAATGGACAAAACAAGCTCAAGAGGCATTTGAGGAGGTGAAGGAAAGGATGTGTAGTGCTCCTATTCTAGCATTGCCAGGATTTCACTAAGCCTTTTGAAGTAGAATGTGATGCTAGTGGTAAGGGATTGGGGCGCTTTTGATACAAGAAGGACGTCCAATTGCTTACTTTAGTGAAAAGCTTGGAGGGGAAAATTGAACTATTCGACTTATGATAAGGAGTTCTATGCTATGGTGAGAGCTTTGGATCATTGGAGTCATTATTTGCGTCCCCAAGCATTTGTTTTGCATTCCGATCATGAGTCTTTAAAAATACATTCATGGACAACTTAAGGCGAGTGCTAGGCATGCAAAGTGGGTGGAATTCATGCAATCTTTTAACTTTGTGGCTAAGTACAAGGCGGGGAAGGCTAATATTGTGGCGGATGCTCTATCTAGAAGGTTCAATCTATTGACAATGCTTGATTCTAGGATACTTGGATTCGAGATATTGAAGGAGTATTATGTGGAAGATCCGGATTTCAAGGAATTGTTCAAGGGTGTTTGAAGGGGCCACAAGGGGTTTATGTCTTTGAATGAGGATACTTGTTCAAGGGAATAAGTTGTGCGTGCCTAAGTGTGCTATAAGGGTTTCTTTGGTGAAAGAGGCGCATGGAGGAGGTTTGGGACATTTTGGGGTGCATAAGACCTTAGAGTTGCTTCATGAGCATTTCTTTTGGCCACGCATGTTAGGAGATGTTCAAGCACACTTGACGAGATGTGGCGTGTGTCAAAGAGCCAAGAGCACCTTTCATAAGGGGCTTTATATTCCACTACCAATACCGGGAGAGACCTTGGGAGGATGTGAGCATGGATTTTGTAGTTGCTTTGCCTCGTACACAAAGGGGTAAGGATGCTATCATGGTGGTAGTAGATCGTTTTTCCAAGATGGCTCATTTTGTGCCATGTCACAAGGTGGATGATGCAATCAATGTGGCGGGGTTGTATTTTAGGGAGATTGTGAAGTTACACGGGGTTCCTAAGTCTATAGTGTCGGATAGGGACAGCAAGTTCCTTAGCTATTTTTGGCGTACACTTTGGAGATTATTGGGAACAAAATTGTTATTTAGCACATCCCATCATCCACAAACGGATGGGCAAACGAAGGTAACAAATAGAACACTTGGGGTGTTGTTGCGGGGCTTAGTGAGTAAGACTGGCAAGGATTGGGACATCAAACTTAGCCATGCGGAATTTGCATACAATAGGACACCTACAAGCACGACCAAGTACAAACCCATTCGAGGTGGTTTATGGAGTGAACCCCTATGTTCCTATTGATCTCATTGCTTTGCCTAAAGATGAGTATATACACGAGGAGCTAGAGAGCATGCTATTGCTATGATTAAGCTACATAAGCAAGTTCGCGCAACCATTGAGAAGATGAACGAGGCTTACAAGAAAAGAGCAAATAAGAACTGAAAACAGCATGAGTTTCAACCGGGTGATCTAGTGTGGTTGCATCTAAGAAAGGAGAGATTTCCGGGAAAGAGAAAGCACAAGCTAATGCCACGAGCTGAGGGTCCTTTTGTGGTTGAAAGAAGGCTAGGTGAGGGTGCTTTCAAGCTTGAATTGCCTAGTGAATTAGGCAATATATCCGCAAGTTTCAATGTTGGGGATTTATCTCCTTATCTAGGGGATGAAGACATGGCGGAATTGAGGGCAATTCCTTCTCAAGAAGGAGGGAATGATGTGATTGCACGTGGTTCATTAGGAGAAGATCATGAGGTTTTGCTTGCTAAGGACATGGATGGCAGTCATGGGAGGTTTAGTGATGCTCATGGTCCGGGTTTGGAAGCAATTAGGGCGTGTATGGTGGTTACATGGCAATCCTAGTTCTGTTAGGATTGTTGAGAGTTTTACTAAATCTGTGAGGAAAGAATAGTGCTAATCGGAATTGGATTAGGAGTTTGTTAGGAGTCTTTATCCATTAGGAGTTTTCGTAGTTTCCTAATTCTAGTATGAATAGGAGATTGAAATCCTAGTCCTAGTAGGAGTCTAATCACATAGCCGTGTGAGTAGATAGGCGTGTTGTTGTTAGTGTTTTGTTTATCTTTTATGCTTTACTAGTTCTATTAGGTTTAAGTATTGTTGCCTATAAATAGTTTAGTTTGCTTTATTTGATAAACACGAATTAATAAAGATTTTCAGTTTGAGTTGAAATTAAACAACTTGTTCATCAAGCTTTGCATTGCGAGTGCGTGCTTGTGTGAGTCAATTTCCGAGTGATTTCTTGTGAGGTTCCAAGCAATCTTCGAAGAGTTTGTGAGTGTTGTGAGTATTCCAATACAACAAATTTAAAACCCTTAGTTTAGGATCCAAGAATCACGTTCTTGAACCCTAACTAACCGATTCAAAGAATAGAGCATTCTTCTTTGTTTCTTATCATTCTTTTTGTAAGGTGCGAGATCTTTTCTTTCACGTTACACATCAATTGGTATCAGAGCTAAGGCGTGTATTTTTGGGCATTGTACGTGCAAAAAAAGTGGTGATTTTGTCCAAGAAAGATCCTAGAAGCACTAGGGCTGTTTCGGACAGTTTTTAGGGGGACGTTTGGAGCGTTTCTTGGAAGTTCTTGGTGGTTCTTGGAGGGTGATAACTTGTCACCATGGGAGACAACAACCAAGAAAGGATTAATGAGTTACTACAACAACAACTAGCTGCCATGCAACAAGTCTTGGCCACATTAACCATAAACGTGCTAGGGAAAGACAAGGAAAGAAAGAACGATGGTGGTGCAAGTGATCGAGGGATGAAGATTGACATCAATGACTTTGATGGCACTCTAGATCCTGAACTATATATGGAGTGGGAGAGATCCATTGAGAGATTCTTTGAGTATAGGGAGACGCCGGATGAAAAGCAATTCTCAATTGCTAAATTAAAACTAACCAAACATGCTGCGATTTGGTTGGAGTGAATTCAAGCCCAAAGAAGGAGGGATGGAAAGGGAAAGATTCAGTCTTGGCCCAAGCTTAAAACGCACTTAAGGAGAAGATTTGTTCCCGCCAATTTTAAGCAAACTTTGTACGTCAAGTGGAGTACTTTGAAGCAAGGTTTCGGGAGTGTTGAAGATTATATCAAGGAATTCGAGAGATTAGCCATTGTTTGCGAGATTGAAGAGAGGGAGGAACAAAAATTAGGGCGATTCTTGGCTGGCCTAAATAAAGACATCTATGAGAAGGTTGAAGTGCATCCCTACATCAACTATGATGAGGCGTGCAAATTGGCCATGAAATTTGACAAGCATAGGAAGAAAGACAAAGGGACTGCCACCTATGAGAGGGGGGGTAGTTCGAAGTTTAAGGGCACCTATGGGGGTGCAAAAGAGGGTGGTTCGAGTGCCAAAGTACCTAACCCTAGAGGCCATGAAGGAGATAAGGGGAAGCAGTTGGCTGTGGGAAGTAGTGACCTTTCGAAAATCAAGTGTTTCAAGTGTCAAGGACACGGCCACTACAAAAGGGATTGTCCTAATCCTAGGGCACTTACTATGATGGAGATCCAAGCTATAGGCATTCAAGCCTTCACTGATGAAGAAGACGAAGAAGATGATGAAAAGATGGATCCGGGGGATAGTAGTGAGGAAGAGGCGGAGAAGTGTGGTCCGGAAGGGGAAAGAAGCCTCATATTGAGGAGGGCCATGCATATTCAAAAGGCAGACCAACCGGAGCAAAGGGAGAATATCTTCCAAACCAAGTGTAGGGTGAATGGTGAGTTGTGCGATCTGATCATTGATGGTGGGAGTATGACTAATGCCGTGTCTAAGGAGTTGCAAAACTACTAGGCATCCTAGTCCTTACAAACTAAGATGGTTGGATGAACAAGGCACTTCAGTAAGGAAACAAGCACTAGTAGGGTTCAAAATAGGTTCCTATAGTGACGAGATTTTGTGTGATGTTTTAAAGATGGATGCGTGCCATATTCTTTTGGGGAGGCCGTGGCAGTATGATAGGCAATCAAAGCACAATGGAGTGACTAATGTGTACACCATTAGGAAAGATGGAGTGAAGAAGGAGTTGATCCCTTTACCCCCGAAAAAATCCGACCCTCCTACAAAAATTAAGCCA
Organism: Beta corolliflora; assembly: GCA_947648045.1. NCBI lineage: Eukaryota > Viridiplantae > Streptophyta > Magnoliopsida > Caryophyllales > Amaranthaceae > Beta > Beta corolliflora. The sequence goes on along the minus strand of CANSZD010003463.1, from coordinate 38,978 downwards.
AAGGAGACTCTTTTGGTGGGTAGAAAGGTGATGGAGAGGGAGATTGAAGAGGGTGAGTCTTGTTTTATGCTGTTTAGCAAGGAAGTGGTGGAAGGGTTAACAAGCAAAAGTCCCGAGTTAGCCAAGCTACTGTTGGAATTTGAGGACGTTTTTCCGGAGGAATTGCCACCTGGTTTGCCACAAATTCGTGGGATTGAACACCAAATAGATCTTATTCCAGGAGCCCCCCATTCCAAACAAGCCTTCTTATAGGGCAAATCCGGATGAGACTAAGGAGTTGCAAAGGCAAATAGGGGAATTAATAAAGATTTTCAGTTTGAGTTGAAATTAAACAACTTGTTCATCAAGCTTTGCATTGCGAGTGCGTGCTTGTGTGAGTCAATTTCCGAGTGATTTCTTGTGAGGTTCCAAGCAATCTTCGAAGAGTTTGTGAGTGTTGTGAGTATTCCAATACAACAAATTTAAAACCCTTAGTTTAGGATCCAAGAATCACGTTCTTGAACCCTAACTAACCGATTCAAAGAATAGAGCATTCTTCTTTGTTTCTTATCATTCTTTTTGTAAGGTGCGAGATCTTTTCTTTCACGTTACACATCAATTGGTATCAGAGCATGAGCCCATGTGCCGTGCCTACATTGTTGGTTCCTAAGAAGGATGGGACGTGGAGAATGTGCATTGATAGTAGGGCAGTGAATAACATTACTATCAAGTATAGGTTTCCCATTCCTAGACTAGATGACATGCTTGATGAGTTATGTGGTGCAAAGTTGTTTTCCAAGGTAGATCTTAGAAGTGGTTATCATCAAATAAAGATGAGGGAAGGTGATGAATGGACGACGGCATTCAAAACTAAGCATGGACTCTATGAGTGGTTGGTGATGCCATTTGGGCTCACTAATGCGCCAAGTACCTTCATGAGACTGATGAATGAAGTACTTAGGCCATTCTTGGGGAGATTTGTTGTGGTATACTTGGATGACATCTTGGTGTATAGTAGAGACGTGGGTTCACACTTGAAACACCTAAGGGAGTTATTTGAAGTATTACGTCAGCAAAAGCTATTTGGGAAGATGGAGAAGTGCACCTTCATGCAAGGGGAGATTAGTTTTCTTGGTTACATCGTGACTGATCATGGCATTAAAGTGGATCCATCCAAGGTTGAAGCGATCAAGTCGTGGCCTATTCCTAAAACTTTGACTGAGGTAAGGTCTTTTCATGGCTTAGCTTCATTTTATAGGAGGTTTATTAAGAATTTTAGTACGTTGTTGGCTCCTATAACTGAATGTACGAAAAAGGGAGGGTTTGAATGGACAAAACAAGCTCAAGAGGCATTTGAGGAGGTGAAGGAAAGGATGTGTAGTGCTCCTATTCTAGCATTGCCGGATTTCACAAAGCCTTTTGAAGTAGAATGTGATGCTAGTGGTAAGGGGATTGGGGCAGTTTTGATACAAGAAGGACGTCCAATTGCTTACTTTAGTGAAAAGCTTGGAGGGGGAAAATTGAACTATTCGACTTATGATAAGGAGTTCTATGCTATGGTGAGAGCTTTGGATCATTGGAGTCATTATTTGCGTCCCCAAGCATTTGTTTTGCATTCTGATCATGAGTCTTTAAAATACATTCATGGACAACTTAAGCTGAGTGCTAGGCATGCAAAGTGGGTGGAATTCATGCAATCTTTTAACTTTGTGGCTAAGTACAAGGCGGGGAAGGCTAATATTGTGGCGGATGCTCTATCTAGAAGGTTCAATCTATTGACAATGCTTGATTCTAGGATACTTGGATTCGAGATATTGAAGGAGTATTATGTGGAAGATCCGGATTTCAAGGAATTGTTCAAGGGGTGTTTGAAGGGGCCACAAGGGGTTTATGTGCTGAATGAGGGATACTTGTTCAAGGGGAATAAGTTGTGCGTGCCTAAGTGTGCTATAAGGGGTTTCTTTGGTGAAAGAGGCGCATGGAGGAGGTTTGGGCCGGACATTTTAGGGTGCATAAGACCTTAGGAGTTGCTTCATGAGCATTTCTTTTGGCCACGCATGTTAGGGAGATGTTCAAGCACACTTGACGAGATGTGGCGTGTGTCAAAGAGCCAAGAGCACCTTTCATAAGGGGCTTTATATTCCACTACCAATACGGAGAGACCTTGGGAGGATGTGAGCATGGATTTTGTAGTTGCTTTGCCTCGTACACAAAGGGGTAAGGATGCTATCATGGTGGTAGTAGATCGTTTTTCCAAGATGGCTCATTTTGTGCCATGTCACAAGGTGGATGATGCAATCAATGTGTGGCGGGGTTGTATTTTAGGGAGATTGTGAAGTTACACCGGGGTTCCCTAAGTCTATAGTGTCGGACAGGGACAAAGCAAGTTCCTTAGCTATTTTTGCGTACACTTTGGAGATTATTGGGAACAAAATTGTTATTTAGCACATCCCATCATCCACAAACGGATGGGCAAACCGGAGGTAACAAATAGAACACTTGGGGGTGTTGTTGCGGGGCTTAGTGAGTAAGACCGGCAAGGATTGGGACATCAAACTTAGCCATGCGGAATTTGCATACAATAGGACACCTACAAGCACGACCAAGTACAGCCCATTCGAGGTGGTTTATGGAGTGAACCCCTATGTTCCTATTGATCTCATTGCTTTGCCTAAAGATGAGTATATACACGAGGGAGCTAGAGAGCATGCTATTGCTATGATTAAGCTACATAAGCAACTTCGCGCAACCATTGAGAAGATGAACGAGGCTTACAAGAAAAGAGCAAATAAGAACCGAAAACAGCATGAGTTTCAACCGGGTGATCTAGTGTGGTTGCATCTAAGAAATGAGAGATTTCCGGGAAAGAGAAAGCACAAGCTAATGCCACGAGCTGAGGGTCCTTTTGTGGTTGAAAGAAGGCTAGGTGAGGGTGCTTACAAGCTTGAATTGCCTAGTGAATTAGGCAATATATCCGCAAGTTTCAATGTTGGGGATTTGTCTCCTTATCTAGGGGATGAAGACATGGCGGAATTGAGGGCAATTCCTTCTCAAGAAGGAGGGAATGATGTGATTGCACGTGGTTCATTAGGAGAAGATCATGAGGTTTTGCTTGCTAAGGACATGGATGGCAGCCATGGGAGGTTTAGTGATGCTCATGGTCCGAGTTTGGAAGCAATTAGGGCGTGTATGGTGGTTACATGGCAATCCTAGTTACATTAGGGATTGTTGAGAGTTTTACTAAATCAAGTAGGAAAGAATAGTGCTAATCCGAATTGGATTAGGAGTTTGTTAGGAGTCTTTATCCATTAGGAGTTTTCGTAGTTTCCTAATTCTAGTATGAATAGGAGATTGAAATCCTAGTTCTAGTAGGAGTCTAATCACATAGCCGTGTGATTAGATAGGCGTGTTGTTGTTAGTGTTTTGTTTATCTTTTATGCTTTACTAGTTCTTTTAGGTTTAAGTATTGTTGCCTATAAATAGTTTAGTTTGCTGTATTTGATGAACACGAATTAATAAAGATTTTCAGTTTGAGTTGAAATTAAACAACTTGTTCATCAAGCTTTGCATTGCGAGTGCGTGCTTGTGTGAGTCAATTTCCGAGTGATTTCTTGTGAGGTTCCAAGCAATCTTCGAAGAGTTTGTGAGTGTTGTGAGTATTCCAATACAACAAATTTAAAACCCTTAGTTTAGGATCCAAGAATCACGTTCTTGAACCCTAACTAACCGATTCAAAGAATAGAGCATTCTTCTTTGTTTCTTATCATTCTTTTTGTAAGGTGCGAGATCTTTTCTTTCACGTTACACATCATCAAACAAAGCTAATTGAATCAAATGAAGTCAAACAAAGCTAATTGTATCAAATGAAAGTCAAATGAAGTCCGATAAAGCTAATTGAATCAAATGAAACTCAAATGTATTCAACAAAGCTAATTGAATCAAATGAAACTCAAATGCATTCAACAAAGCTAATTGAATCAAATTAAAGTAAAATGAAGTCAAACAACGCTAATTGAATGAAATGAAAGTCAAACAAAGCTAATGATGCGAAATGAGACTCCTCTCACGTGTGTTTAGGAGACCCACTAACAGCGGAAACAATCGAACTATGGATATAGACTTTTAGTCGAAAGAATCACTCTTAAAACTAAAAGAATTGTGTTTACTTAAGCTTGATAAGCTTCACTCACTTACTTCCACTTAAGGGTTCTAAATCTGATTAGAGGCTTCACTCACCTAGAAACTGATTTAGGAGGGTTTTGAGAGTAATTCAATTAGCTTCACTCAATAATTATCCTAACTCTCTCTTAGGTTAAGTTTAACTCACTTAACTCAAGGATTTCAAGATTAAGATCACTTCTTAATCACAAGAGGAAATTTCGGGTTTGCACTCCAAAAGTTCGAATAAGCACAATGCTCAAGTTTAACAACCAAATCTGATTTTCCATTGATGAACCACATATATATATTACAAGCTATTCAATCCCAAAAGATCTAAGTACTTAAAAAATTAAACAAAGCAATAAACAACAAATATCTCTAATTCCAACCAAGGTGTAAGAGGAATAGTGTTGTTGTGTGTTTTGTTGACTAAAAGGGAAGGAGGACCGGTTTTCCACACCAAGTGGATGGCTTCCCTTAGCTTGCAACACAAGCTCCACAAATATCTCCAAGAACCCCTTTCACACGTCCCTAGGGTGATTCGCATCCCCAAGTATGGTTCGTCCAATATTACAACTTACGCTAACAAAATAATTCCGGGTTTACACAAACCGAAAATTACAAAAACTGTAATTAAACTAAGTAGCTTAATTAACTTCCTTTCTTTCGTTGCTTAGCAAGATTATATTAGTACTAATCTTTAGTTAAGCTTACAACAAAACCGGGCCATCGTTCAAAATACATATAACAGTTTAAAAGGGTGGTTAATGTTGGTTAACCCTTTTAATGACATTTTTAATCTCAAAACCAACCATAACCAATAGTTAAACAAACTGATTAGGGATAGCTTGGTTAGGTTGAGGTAGCTTGTTGCATATTGGTTGAAGTAGCTTGGCGTATTCGCATCAGCTAATATAATCAAATGAAAATTAAAAGCATTCAACAAAGCTAATTGAATCAAATGAAAGGCAAATGCATTAAACAAAGCTAATTGAATCAAATAAAAGTCAAATTAAGTCAAACATAGCTAATTGAATCAAATGGAACTCAAATTTATACAACAAAGCTAATTGAATCAAATGAGACTCAAATGCATTAAACAAAGCTAATTGAATCAAATGGAACTCAAATGTATTCAACAAAGCTAATTGAATCAAATGAAACTCAAATGCATTTAACAAAGCTAATTGAATCAAATGAAACTCAAATGCAGTCAACAAGGTTAATTGAATCAAATTAATGTAAAATAAAGTCAAACAAAGCTAATTGAATTAAATGAAGTCAAACAAAGCTAATTGTATCTAATGAAAGTCAAATGAAGTCCGATAAAACTAATTGAATCAAATGAAACTCAAATGTATTCAACAAAGCTAATTGAATCAAATGAAACTAAATGCATTCAACAAAACTAATTGAATCAAATTAAAGTAAAATGAAGTCAAACAACGCTAATTGAATGAAATGAAAGTCAAACAATGTCAAACATAGCTAATAAAATCAAATGAAACTTAAATGCATTCAACAAAGCTAATTGAATCAAATGAAAGTCAAATGCATTAAACAAAGCTAATTGAATCAAATAAAAAGTCAAACATGGCTAATTGAATCAAATGGAACTCAAATGTATTCAACAAAGCTAATTGAATCAAATGAAACTCAAATGCATTCAACAAAGCTAATTGAATCAAATTCAAGTCAAATTAAGTCAAACAAACCTAATTGAATTAAATGAAAGTCAAATGAAGTTAAATAAAGCTAATTGAATCAATTGAAACGCAAATGCATTCAACAAAGCTAATTGAATCAAATAAAACTCAAATGCATTCAACAAAGCTAATTGAATCAAATGAATCTCAAATGCAGTCAACAAAGTTAATTGAATCAAATTAAAGTAAAATGAAGTCAAACAAAGCTAATTGAATCAAATGAGGTCAAACAAAGCTAATTGTATCAAATAAAAGTCAAATGAAGTCCAATCAAGCTAAATGACTCAAATGCATTCAACAAAGCTAATTCAATCAAATGGAACTCAAATGCATTAAACAAAGCTAATTGAATCAAATGAAAGTCAAATTAAGTCAAACATAGACAATTGAATCAAATGGAACTCAAATGTATTCAACAAAGCTAATTGAGTCAAATGAAACTCAAATACATTCAACAAAGCTAATTGAATTAAATTAAAGTCAAATGAAGTCAAATAAAGCTAATTATATCAAATTAAATTAAAATGAAATCAAACAAAGCTAATTGGATCAAATAAAGTCAAACAAAGCTAATTGTATCAAATGAAAGTCAAATGAAGTCCAATAAAGCTAATTGAATCAAATGAAACACAATTGTATTCAACAAAGCCAATTGAATACAATGAAACTCAAATGCATTCAACAAAGCTAATTGAATCAAATTAAAGTAAAATGAAGTCAAACAACGCTAATTGAATCAAATGAAAGTCAAACAAAGTCAAACATAGCTAATAGAATCAAATGAAACTTAAATGCATTCAACAAAGCTAATTGAATCAAATGAAAGTCAAATGCATTAAACAAAGCAAATTGAATCAAATGAAAGTTAAATTAAGTCAAACATAGCTAATTGAATCAAATGGAACTCAAATGCATTCAACAAAGCTAATTGAATCAAATGAAACTCAAATGCATTCAACAAAGCTAATTGAATCAAATTCAAGTCAAATTAAGTCAAATAAAGCTAATTGAATCAAATAATTCTCAAATGCATTCAACAATGCTAATTGAATCAAATAAAACTCAAATGCAGTTAACAAAGCTAATTGAATCAAATTAAAGTCAAATGAAGTCAAATAAAGCTAATTATATCAAATAAAAGTAAAATAAAGTGAAACAAAGCTAATTGGATCAACTAAAGTCAAACAAAGCTAATTGTATCAAATGAAAGTCAAATGAATTCCAATAAAGCTAATTGAATAAAATGAAACTCAAATGTATTCAACAAAGCTAATTGAATCAAATGAAACTCAAATGCATTCAACAAAGCAAATTGAATCAAATTAAAGTAAAATGAAGTCAAACAACGCTAATTGAATCAAATGAAAGTCAAACAAAGTCAAACATAGCTAATGGAATCAAATGAAACTTAAATGCATTCAACAAAGCTAATTGAATCAAATGAAACTCAAATGCATTCAACAAAGCTAATTGAATCAAATTAAAGTAAAATGAAGTCAAACAACGCTAATTGAATGAAATAAAAGTCAAACAAAGCTAATATAATCAAATGAAACTTAAAAGCATTCAACAAAGCTAATTGAATCAAATGAAAGTCAAATGCATTAAACAAAGCTAATTGAATCAAATAAAAGTCAAATTAAGTCAAACATAGCTAATTGAATCAAATGGAACTCAAATTTATACAACAAAGCTAATTGAATCAAATGAAACTCAAATGCATTAAACAAAGCTAATTGAATCAAATGGAACTCAAATGTATTCAACAAAGCTAATTGAATCAAATGAAACTCAAATGCATTCAACAAAGCTAATTGAATCAAATGAAACTCAAATGCAGTCAACAAGGTTAATTGAATCAAATTAATGTAAAATAAAGTCAAACAAAGCTAATTGAATTAAATGAAGTCAAACAAAGCTAATTGTATCTAATGAAAGTCAAATGAAGTCCGATAAAGCTAATTGAATCAAATGAAACTCAAATGTATTCAACAAAGCTAATTGAATCAAATGAAACTAAATGCATTCAACAAAACTAATTGAATCAAATTAAAGTAAAATGAAGTCAAACAACGCTAATTGAATGAAATGAAAGTCAAACAATGTCAAACATGGCTAATAAAATCAAATGAAACTTAAATGCATTCAACAAAGCTAATTGAATCAAATGAAAGTCAAATGCATTAAACAAAGCTAATTGAATCAAATAAAAGTCAAACATGGCTAATTGAATCAAATGGAACTCAAATGTATTCAACAAAGCTAATTGAATCAAATGAAACTCAAATGCATTCAACAAAGCTAATTGAATCAAATTCAAGTCAAATTAAGTCAAACAAACCTAATTGAATTAAATGAAAGTCAAATGAAGTTAAATAAAGCTAATTGAATCAATTGAAACGCAAATGCATTCAACAAAGCTAATTGAATCAAATAAAACTCAAATGCATTCAACAAAGCTAATTGAATCAAATGAATCTCAAATGCAGTCAACAAAGTTAATTGAATCAAATTAAAGTAAAATGAAGTCAAACAAAGCTAATTGAATCAAATGAAGTCAAACAAAAATTAATTGTATCAAATGAAAGTCAAATGAAGTCCAATCAAGCTAAATGACTCAAATGCATTCAACAAAGCTAATTCAATCAAATGGAACTCAAATGCATTAAACAAAGCTAATTGAATCAAATGAATGTCAAATTAAGTCAAACATAGATAATTGAATCAAATGGAACTCAGATGTATTCAACAAAGCTAATTGAGTCAAATGAAACTCAAATACATTCAACAAAGCGAATTGAATCAAATTAAAGTCAAATGAAGTCAAATAAAGCTAATTATATCAAATTAAAGTAAAATGAAATCAAACAAAGCTAATTGGATCAAATAAAGTCAAACAAAGCTAATTGTATCAAATGAAAGTCAAATGAAGTCCAATAAAGCTAATTGAATCAAATGAAACTCAATTGTATTCAACAAAGCCAATTGAATAAAATGAAACTCAAATGCATTCAACAAAGCTAATTGAATCAAATTAAAGTAAAATGAAGTCAAACAACGCAAATTGAATCAAATGAAAGTCAAACAAAGTCAAACATAGCTAATAGAATCAAAAGAAACTTAAATGCATTCAACAAAGCTAATTGAATCAAATGAAAGTCAAATGCATTAAACAAAGCAAATTGAATCAAATGAAAGTCAAATTAAGTCAAACATAGCTAATTGAATCAAATGGAACTCAAATGCATTCAACAAAGCTAATTGAATCAAATGAAACTCAAATGCATTCAACAAAGCTAATTGAATCAAATTCAAGTCAAATTAAGTCAAATAAAGCTAATTGAATCAAATAATTCTCAAATGCATTCAACAATGCTAATTGAATCAAATGAAACTCAAATGCAGTCAACAAAGCTAATTGAATCAAATTAAAGTCAAATGAAGTCAAATAAAGCTAATTATATCAAATAAAAGTAAAATAAAGTGAAACAAAGCTAATTGGATCAACTAAAGTCAAACAAAGCTAATTGTATCAAATGAAAGTCAAATGAATTCCAATAAAGCTAATTGAATAAAATGAAACTCAAATGTATTCAACAAAGCTAATTGAATCAAATGAAACTCAAATGCATTCAACAAAGCAAATTGAATCAAATTAAAGTAAAATGAAGTCAAACAACGTTAATTGAATCAAATGAAAGTCAAACAAAGTCAAACATAGCTAATGGAATCAAATGAAACTTAAATGCATTCAACAAAGCTAATTGAATCAAATGAAACTCAAATGCATTCAACAAAGCTAATTGAATCAAATTAAAGTAAAATGAAGTCAAACAACGCTAATTGAATCAAATGAAAGTCAAACAAAGTCAAACATAGCTAATTGAATCAAATGAAACTTAAATGCATTCAACAAAGCTAATTGAATCAAATGAAAGTCAAATTAAGTCAAACATAGCTAATTGAATCAAATGAAGTCAAACAAAGCTAATTGTATCTAATGAATGTCAAATGCAATCCGATAAAGCTAATTGAATCAAATGAAACTCAAATGTATTCAAGAAAGCTAATTGAATCAAATGAAACTAAATGCATTCAAGAAAAGTAATTGAATCAAATTAAAGTAAAATGAAGTCAAACAACGCTAATTGAATGAAATGAAAGTCAAACAAAGTCAAACATAGCTAATAAAATCAAATGAAACTTAAATGCATTCAACAAAGCTAATTGAATCAAATGAAAGTCAAATGCATTCAACAAAGCTAATTGAATCAAATTCAAGTCAAATTAAGTCAAACAAACCTAATTGAATTAAATGAAAGTCAAATGAAGTTAAATAAAGCTAATTGAATCAATTAAAACGCAAATGCATTCAACAAAGCTAATTGATTCAAATAAAACTCAAATGCATTCAACAAAGCTAATTGAATCAAATGAATCTCAAATGCGGTCAACAAAGTTAATTGAATCAAATTAAAGTAAAATGAAGTCAAACAAAGCTAATTGAATCAAATGAAGTCAAACAAAGCTAATTGTATCAAATGAAAGTCAAATGAAGTCCAATAAAGCTAATTGAATTAAATAAAACTCAAATGTATTCAACAAAGCTAATTGAATCAAATGAAACTCAAATGCATTCAACAAAGCTAATTGAATCAAATTAAAGTAAAATGAAGTCAAACAACGCTAATTGAATCCAATGAATGTCAAACAAAGTCAAACATAGCTAATAGAATCAAATGAAACTTAAATGCATTCAACAAAGTTAATTGAAGCAAATTGATATGATTGCACGTCCAAGTTGAAAGAGCAACCAAGAATTCTGAGCAAAGGTTCGAACTTGAATGAATAATGAAGTCCGAAAATTATGATTAAGTCACCTTGGATATGATAATTAAAATAAACACTCCTGAATATTTTAATTAACTCTTAATCTCACTTACACCACTCCTGGAATAAAGTAGATTAAACACTAAGTAAATAATCACTCCTGAAAATTACTCAATGGCCGAAAGTAATTGATCACACAATTAAATTCAATAACAAAGTTTTTAGGTAAAACTCACATGCCTTGAATGATAGCATGGAACTATTATTTATAATAGAATAAACTTGTCCTCCAAGGACCAAGCAAGGGCCGAAAATCAGCCATAAGAATTAAGGAAACATTCCTTAATTCCTTACATCTTAATCCCTTGATTCTAGGAGAGAATAAAGGAGTAAATAAGGAAACAACCAAATCAGCCCCCAATCCCCCTTGACACGCCTAAATACATAAGGAAACCAAGAAATAAGGAAAGTATTACAACTCAATGACAACTTGCAAACTTGGAGCACAAGGACCAAATCACACGCCTAAATCACACGCCTAATGACACGCCTATCTTGGTCGAAATATCACAAGATATTTTCGGACCTTATTTGCTGAAAATTAAAGACTTAATTAAAATAACTAAGACTCTAGAAATGGTGTCACCTTCAAGCTTCATCAATGGAATCATCGTCCCACTTAAGAAATGACACAAATGAGGAGTTTGAATTTAAATTGAACCCGAACACTTCAAGGACTAAACAAATCGGATCATTTGGAGCTTGACCTTGACCTTGACTTGTATCATTCTCCCCCTCTTCAAAAGAATTTGTCCTCAAATTTTCATCATCTAAATAAGGACTAAGATCACCAACATTGAAGGTTGCACTCACACCTCCATAATCACTTGGAAGCTCGATCTTATAAGCACTTTCATTAATCACATCAATAACTTTGAATGGACCATCAGCTCTAGGCATAAGCTTGTTCTTCCTTCTACTTGGAAACCGTTCTTTCCTCAAATGAATCCAAACCAAATCGCCAATCTGAAATTTCGGTTGTCTTCTATACTTGTTGGCTCGTTCCTTGTATTGAGTATTCATCTTCTCAATTCGTGCTTTCACTTGCTCATAAGTCTTCTTAAAGGCTTCCAACCTCTTCTTTGAATCAACATGAATTTCAGATTTAGTTAGTGACACAAAATCAATAGGAAGGAAAGGATTGATACCATAGACCACCTCAAATGGAGACTTAGAAGTAGTAGAAGAATGAGCTCGATTATAAGCAAACTCGGCGTGAGCTAGCTTTATATCCCAATCCTTTTGTGTCTTACTCACCAAGCCACGTAACAAAGCTCCAAGAGTTCTATTAGTTACTTCGGTTTGACCATCCGTTTGAGGATGATGACTTGTGCTAAAGAGTAACTTAGTCCCCACCATCTTCCATAAGCTCCTCCAAAAATGACTAAGGAACTTTGTATCACGATCACTAACAATACTTCTAGGAATACCATGCAATCGAATAATCTCTTTGAAGTACAAATCCGCCACATGCAAAGCATCATCAGTTTTATGCATAGGAACAAAATGAGCCATTTTCGAAAATCGATCCACCACCACCATAATTGCGTCCTTCCCCCTTTGAGTTCTTGGTAATCCTACAATGAAATCCATACTCACACTATCCCAAGGTGTATAAGGTACGGGTAATGGAGTATAAAGGCCTTTATGGAAGGTACTCTTCGACCTTTGACAAGTAGCACACTTACTAACCACCATATGAACATCCCTCATCATGTTAGGTCAATAAAAACTCTCATTCAAAGTGTCTAATGTCTTTTGAACACCGAAATGACCAGCCACCCCTCCACTATGAACTTCTCTCACAAGCAACTCCCTCACGCCACTCTTAGGAATGCATAGCTTGTTTCCTTTAAACAAAAATCCCTCTTGTAACACAAACAAACCATTAGGGCTCTTAAAAGACTCACGAAAATCATCATCATCATCATATAAATCCTTTAAGTGTTCAAACCCCAACACCCTTGCATCAACCATGGCTAAAAGATAAGAACGCCTTGAAAGGGCATCCGCAACAATATTATTCTTACCTTCCTTATACTTAGACGAAAAAGTGAAGGTTTGTAGGAATTCAACCCACTTAGCATGCCTATGGTTGAGTTTTTGCTGTCCATGGATGTATTTGAGTGCTTCATGATCCGAATGAAGAATGAAAGGCTTGGGCCTCAAGTAATGAGACCAATGATCCAAGGCTCTCACAATTGCATAGAATTCACGATCATAGTTGGAGTAGTTGAGTTTGGCGCCACTTAACTTCTCACTAAAGTAGGCAATGGGCCTCCTTTCTTGAAGCAAAACCGCCCCAACTCCAAGTCCACTAGCATCACATTCAACTTCGAACAACTTGTTGAAATCCGGCAAGGCAAGGATAGGAGCGTTGCAAAGTAACTCCTTGACTTCATCAAACGCCTTTTGAGCATGAGAGTTCCATGAAAACTCCCCTTTCTTCATCAAATCCGTGATTGGTGCCATGATAGTTGAGAAATTTCGGATGAATCTTCTATAAAAAGAAGCTAGACCATGAAAGCTTCGACATTCATGAGCACTTGTAGGCGCCAACCATGAAGACATGGCCTTGACTTTTCCGGATCCACATGAACTCCATCCCTAGACACAATGTAACCAAGAAAAGCAATACTAGGAACAAGAAAATCACATTTTTCCATTTTTCCATACAACTTTTGCTCTCTTAATTTTTCAAATAAAGCTCTCAAGTGAAGTAAATGAGACTCAACACTAGTACTATATACAAGAATATCATCTAAATAGACAACAATAAACTTGTTAAGAAAGGGACGTAGTACCTCATTCATAAGTCTCATAAATGAACTAGGAGCATTGCAAAGACCAAAGGGCATCACCATCCACTCATATAGACCTTGCTTGGTCTTGAAAGCGGTTTTCCATTCATCTCCTTCCCGAATTCTCATTTGGTGATAGCCACTCCTCAAGTCAATCTTCGAAAAAATCGAAGCTCCATGTAGCTCATCAAGCATGTCCTCCAATCTAGGCATAGGAAAACGATACTTGATTGTAATGTTGTTGACGGCTCTACTATCAATACACATCCTCCAAGTACCATCTTTCTTAGGGACAAGCAAAGCGGGAACGGCACATGGACTCATGCTTTCTCTTACATAGCCTCGGTCAATCAACTCTTCAATTTGCTTTTGTAGCTCCTTAGAAGCTACGGGATCACATCTATATGCCGGCTTATTTGGTAAAGGTGCGCCTGGCACAAGATCAATGGCATGCTCAATGCCTCTCAATGGTGGTAATCCTTGAGGCAATTCCTCCGGAAATACATCACAAAACTCGTCCAATAGTGCTGCAAGTTTCGGATTACTAGGAGAAACATCATTAGTCAAAGCAAGTTTAACACATAAAGCATAACAATGTCCTTCAAATTCTACCTCTTTCTCGAATTCTTTGGCCGAAAGAAACAAGTTTTGTTTCGTTTCAACCACCTTCTTGGGTGCCATGGAACTAGGAGACAAAGGAACCAACCGAATCTTTTTAGAACCCATCAAAACCGTGTACACATTGGTTTCACCTTCATGAACAACTTTTCGATCATATTGCCAAGGTCTACCAAGAAGAAGATGACAAGCACTCATGGGTAGAACTTCACCCCACAACTCATCTTTGTAACCCCTAATAGAAAACGACACAAGAGCTTGTTTTTTCACCAACAAACCCGTTTTGTCATCCAACCAACTCAACTTATAAGGATGTGGATGGTCTCTAACAATCAAATTCAACTTAGAAACCACATTAGAAGCAACCACATTCGTACATGAACCACTGTCAATAATCACATTACATGTAAACTCACCAATTCGACATCTAGTATGAAACAAGTTTTCTCTTTGATCATGGTTAGGAGAATGATCAACATGCAAAGTTCTCCTAATAACCCCAAGCATCCTAGACTCATCTTCGGCATATGCAATCTCATTATCAACACTTTCACATTCCTCCTCTTCATACACATAGTCATAAGTTCTCTCCTCCTCTTCTATGGTCATGTATTGTCTCAAAGTTAGGGTTTTTCTAGATGGACAACTACTAGCAATATGACCCCTTCCTTGACACTTAAAACACTTTCGGGTTTCTTCCCACTTTTCCTTAGAAATCACCAACTTAGGTCGTTCTCCCTTTAGTTCCCCCTTAGAAGGATTATCTTTTTTTTCAAAGGTTTTAGAAGAGTTAGAAGAAGAAGGGACGAAAGAAGAAGAAGCATTGGGTTTATTATGGCCGAATTTTCCCCCGTATGATTTCTTTTCCTCTAATTCATGCCTTTCAAATTTTAAAGTCAATCGACACACATCATCAAAAGTGCTATAATTCGACACATCAACCTTTCTAGCAATAGATTTATTAAGTCCATTAACAAACCTAGCAATTTTCTCTTGTTCGACCTCCTCAACATCACAAATCAAACACAACTTGTCAAATTCAACCATATAATCATGCACACTCGACACATCTTGAGTCTAAGAATTCTTTCTCATGTATTGTCGTTGAATAAAATCACTTGGAACAAACTTCTCATGCAATTTCCTTTTAAGTTTAGTCCAACTTTTAAGCTTAGGTTTCCCAAGTCTCGCCCTTTTTGCCTTTAGACTTTCTAACCAAATTCCAAAGATACTTAGTTAGTCTAATGGTGGCAATTTTAAAACGTTTCTCATCATCAAACCCCTTATAATCACAAATTTTCTCAAGTTGACGAATCCATTCAAGTAAATCCTCAGGACTAGAATCACCAGTAAAGTCATCTAGTTTAATCCCCCTATCATTATCATAAGTCGGTTTAACAATTTTAACCTCTTCAACATCAGATTCATAGTCAACGTGATTAGGGTCGTTTTTATTGTTCACTTTACCCGCAAGAATGTTATGAGCTACTGTTAATCTTTCCCTTTTTTCCTTTTCTTCATTTTGAGTGTTAAAGAGTTTCTCAATAAGAGCTTTTAGTTCAGCCAATTCCGACATTATAACCCAATTAAGATGCTACGTCACAGAAGAAATAGCAAGCCACAACCACACACAAATCCCCAACAAAGGATCGACAAAGTAGAAGCACTTACCAATGAAAGAAGAATCCCTTCTATCCTCACCCTCCTGGAAAAATCTAATACCAACTGATATGATTGCACGTCCAAGTTGAAAGAGCAACCAAGAATTCCGAGCAAAGGTTCGAACTTGAATGAATAATGAAGTCCGAAAATTATGATTAAGTCACTGGATATGATAATTAAAATAAACACTCCTGAATATTTTAATTAACTCTTAATCTCACTTACACCACTCCTGGAATAAAGTAGATTAAACACTAAGTAAATAATCACTCCTGAAAATTACTCAATGGCCGAAAGTAATTGATCACACAATTAAATTCAATAACAAAGTTTTTAGGTAAATCTCACATGCCTTGAATGATAGCATGGAACTATTATTTATAATAGAATAAACTTGTCCTCCAAGGACCAAGCAAGGGCCGAAAATCAGCCATAAGAATTAAGGAAACATTCCTTAATTCCTTACATCTTAATCCCTTGATTCTAGGAGAGAATAAAGGAGTAAATAAGGAAACAACCAAATCAGCCCCCAATCCCCCTTGACACGCCTAAATACATAAGGAAACCAAGAAATAAGGAAAGTATTACAACTCAATGACAACTTGCAAACTTGGAGCACAAGGACCAAATCACACGCCTAAATCACACGCCTAATGACACGCCTATCTTGGTCGAAATATCACAAGATATTTTCGGACCTTATTTGCTGAAAATTAAAGACTTAATTAAAATAACTAAGACTTTAGAAATGGTGTCACCTTCAAGCTTCATCAATGGAATCATCGTCCCACTTAAGAAATGACACAAATGAGGAGTTTGAATTTAAATTGAACCCGAACACTTCAAGGACTAAACAAATCGGATCATTTGGAGCTTGACCTTGACCTTGACTTGTATCACAAATAAAAGTCAAATTAAGTCAAACATAGCTAATTGAATCAAATTGAACTCAAATGAATTCAACAATGCTAATTGAATCAAATGAAACTCAAATGCATTCAACAAAGCTAATTGAATCAAATGAAACTCAAATGCAGTCAACAATGTTAATTGAATCAAATTAATGTAAAATGAAGTCAAACAAAGCTAATTGAATCAAATGACGTCAAACAAAGCTAATTGTATCTAATGAAAGTCAAATGAAGTCCGATAAAGCTAATTGAATCAATTGAAACTCAAATGTATTCAACAAAGCTAATTGAATCAAATGAAACTCAAATGCATTCAACAAAGCTAATTGAATTAAATTAAAGTAAAATGAAGTCAAACAACGCTAATTGAATCAAATGAAAGTCAAACATAGCTAATAGAATCAAATGAAACTTAAATGCATTCAACAAAGCTAATTGAATCAAATGAAAGTCAAATTAAGTCAAACATAGCTAATTGAATCAAATGGAACTCAAATGTATTCAACAAAGCTAATTGAATCAAATGAAACTCAAATGCGTTCAACAAAGCTAATTGAATCAGATTCAAGTCAAATTAAGTCAAACAAAGCTAATTGAATTAAATGAAAGTCAAATGAAGTCAAACAACGCTAATTGAATCAAATGAAAGTCAAACAAAGTCAAACATAGCTAATAGAATCAAATGAAACTTTAATGCATTCAACAAAGGTAATTGAATCAAATGAAAGTCAAATGCATTAAACAAAGCAAATTGAATCAAATGAAAGTCAAATTAAGCCAAACATAGCTAATTGAATCAAATGAAACTCAAATGCATTCAACAAAGGTAATTGAATCAAATGAAACTCAAATGCATTCAACAAAGCTAATTGAATCAAATTCAAGTCAAATTAAGTCAAATAAAGCTAATTGAATCAAATAAAACTCAAATGCATTCAACAAAGCTAATTGGACTTCATTTGACTTTCATTTGATACAATTAGCATTGTTTGACTTCAATTTGATTCAATTAGCTTTGTTTGACTTCATTTTACTTTAATTTGATTCAATTAGCTTTGTTAAATGCATTTTAGTTTCATTTAATTAAATTAGATTTGTTGAATACATTTGAGTTTCATTTGATTTAATTACCAATGTTTGACTTAATTTGACTTTTATTTGATTCAATTAGCTTTGTTTAATGCATTTGAGTTTCATTTGATTGAATTAGCTTTGTTGAATGCATTTAAGTTTCATTTGATTCTATTAGCTATGTTTGACATTGTTTGACTTTCATTTAATTCAATTAGCATTGTTTGACTTCATTTTACTTTAATCTGATTCAATTAGCTTTGTTGAATGCATTTGAGTTTCATTTGATTCAATTAGCTTTGTTGAATGCATTTGAGTTTCATTTGATTCAATTAGCTTTATTGGACTTCATTTGACTTTCATTTGATACAATTAGCATTGTTTGAGTTCAATTTGATTCAATTAGCTTTGTTTGACTTCATTTTACTTTTATTTGATTCAATTAGCTTTGTTAAATGCATTTGAGTTTCATTTAATTCAATTAGATTTGTTGAATACATTTGAGTTTCATTTGATTTAATTACCAATGTTTGACTTAATTTGACTTTTATTTGATTCAATTAGCTTTGTTTAATGCATTTGAGTTTCATTTGATTGAATTAGCTTTGTTGCATGCATTTAAGTTTCATTTGATTCTATTAGCTACGTTTGACATTGTTTGACTTTCATTTAATTCAATTAGCATTGTTTGACTTCATTTTACTTTAATCTGATTCAATTAGCTTTGTTGAATGCATTTGAGTTTCATTTGATTCAATTAGCTTTGTTGAATACATTTGAGTTTCATTTGATTCAATTACCATTATTGGACTTCATTTGACTTTCATTAGATACAATTAGCTTTTTATGATTTCATTTGATTCAATTAGCTTTGTTTGACTTCATTTTACTTTAATATGATTCAATTAACTTTGTTGACTGCATTTGAGTTTCATTTGATTCAATTAGATTTGTTGAACGCATTTGAGTTTTATTTGATTCAATTAGCTTTGTTGAATGCATTTGCGTCTCATTTGATTCAATTTGATTTATTTGACTTCATTTGACTTTCATTTAATTCAATTAGCTTTGTTTGACTTAATTTGACTTGAATTTGATTCAATTAGCTTTGTTGAATACATTTGAGTTTCATTTGATTCAATTAACTTTGTTGAATACATTTGAATTCCATTTGATTCAATTAGCTATGTTTGACTTAATTTGACTTTCATTTGATTCAATTAGCTTTGTTTAATGCTGATGCGAAATGAGAATCCTCTCACGTGTGTTTAGGAGACCCACTAACAGCGGAAACAAACGAACAATGGATATAGACTTTTAGTCGAAAGAATCACTCTTAAAACTAAAAGAATTGTGTTTACTTAAGCTTGATAAGCTTCACTCACTTACTTCCACTTAAGGGTTCTAAATCCGATTAGAGGCTTCCACTCACCTAGAAACCGATTTAGGAGGGTTTTGAGAGTAATTCAATTAGCTTCACTCACTAATTATCCTAACTCTCTCTTAGGTTAAGTTTACTCACTTAACTCAAGGATTTCAAGATTAAGATCACTTCTTAATCACAAGAGGAAATTTCGGGTTTGCACTCCAAAAGTTCGAATAAGCACAATGCTCAAGTTTAACAACAAAATCTCTCCACTTGATACCACTTGATGCGAAATGAGACTCCTCTCACGTGTGTTTAGGAGACCCACTAACAGCGGAAACAAACGAACAATGGATATAGACTTTTAGTCGAAAGAATCACTCTTAAAACTAAAAGAATTGTGTTTACTTAAGCTTGATAAGCTTCACTCACTTACTTCCACTTAAGGGTTCTAAATCTGATTAGAGGCTTCACTCACCTAGAAACTGATTTAGGAGGGTTTTGAGAGTAATTCAATTAGCTTCACTCACTAATTATCCTAACTCTCTCTTAGGTTAAGTTTACTCACTTAACTCAAGGATTTCAAGATTAAGATCACTTCTTAATCACAAGAGGAAATTTCGGGTTTGCACTCCAAAAGTTCGAATAAGCACAATGCTCAAGTTTAACAACAAAATCCGATTTTCCATTGATGAACCACATTACATATATATAGCAAAGAGCTAAAGAGGCTTAACAAATCAGCCATAAATATCTAATACACTAAGGTAATAAACAAAGCATTAAGCTACAAATATCCCACAAAACAAGTTGATCAACAAGTGGGGTGAATAGTGCTTGCATAGTGTTCTTGTGTGTATTGTTGACCGGTTTTCTTCAAGCAAGTGGGAGGCTTCTCTTAGCTTGCAAGGAAAGCTTCAACTGATCTCCAAGAGTCCACATTAGCTGCTGCCCCATGCCTCACACGTCCAAATACAACTTAAACTAAGCAAAATATACTCGGTTTTACAAAACCGCAAAACTGATCCAGAATTGACGTCTCAATTGAAAGGCTACTGCAACTTCGTTTCTTCATGAAATCTCACCAAATTTTGTAGGATGAAACTTCAAGATGTTAGAAATCCAACAAAAAAAGAATCACTGGAAAATGATTTGTAGATTTCTCACAATAACCAAAACGATTTCGCTGCGCCAGAATCTCCGGTTGAACGTGAACGTCTTCACTTCTGTTCTATTTCTACTTAACTAATTATTACAAAAAAACTAATTAAGATTAGTACTTAGCTAAACTTCTAACAAGTGATCCTAATCCATGATATGAGCCATATCCAACGGATCTTGTTAGGTAGAATAGGTGATACCAAATCAGGGTTAAGGATGATCATGTAAGCCATCCTTAATAATCTTGGTACCTTCCCATTTCGTACCATCTTGATGCGAAATCGTATATGAAAATGTAACTTAAGCTCGATAAGCTTTACTCACTTATTTGTGCTTAAGGATTCTAAATCGGTTATGAAGTTTATCTCACTTATTAACTGATTTAGGAGGGTTTTGAGAGTGGATTTAATTAGTTTAAACTCACTAATTATATTAACTCTCTCTTAAATTAAGTTTCACTCACTTAACTCAAGGGTTTCGAAATTAAGATCACTTCTTAATCGCAAGAGGAATTTCGGATTTTTTCAATCTCCAAAAATTCGAATAAACACAATGTTTCAATCCAAACTAAAACTTTTTTTCATTACTTGATCCATTACATATATCAAGTACAAGCTAAAGAAGGCTTAAAACATTAGCCAAAATATCTAAGCACCAAAGTAATTAAACAAATCAATTAAACAACAAATATCTCTTAATCCAACAAGGATGTAAGGAGGAATAGTGTTGTTGTGTGTTTTGTTGACTTTGGGGGCAAAGTGGGACGGTTTTCTTCAAGCAAGTGGAGGGCTTGTCTTAGCTTGCAAGGGAAGCTTCAAAAGATCTCCATGAGTGCCCATTACACGTCCCAAGTATGGTTCGCAACCCCAAGTACGGTTCGACCAATTTACACTTACGCTAAACAAAATAATTCCGGGTTTACAAAAACCGAAAATTACAAAAACGTTAATTAAACTAACTAGCTTAATTAACTTCCTTTCCTTCGTTGCTCAACATAATTAAACTAGTACTAATCTTTAAACCGTGAATCTCTCCTTTGTTGTGATTGAGATTAGTACTTAGTAGAATTTCGGAATTAGCAACTGATTTCGTATCATCCTCTCCTTCTTCAAAAGGAATTGTCCTCAATTCTTGCACATCTTCATCTTCTAAATAGGGGGATAAGTCCCCTACGTTGAATGTTGCTTGCCACGCCATAGTCTCCGGGAAGGTCTATCTTGTAAGCATTGTCTCCATAACGTTCAAGAACCTTGAAAGGTCCTTCAACTCGGGGCATGAGTTTATGCTTTCTTTTACTTGGAAACCTCTCCTTCCTCAAGTGAATCCACACCAAATCTTCCGGAGCAAACAACCTCGGTTTCCGACTTTTGTTTGCTTTCCTTTTGTACATCTCATTTGTCTTCTCGATATTGGTGCGTATTTCTTTGTGAACTTTCACCATTGTTTCAGCTTGTTGCCTAGCATCTCCATGGACATAAGAGTCTTTAGGCAACGAAATAAGATCAATAGGTACATACGGATTTACCCCATATACCACTTCGAACGGTGAATGTTTTGTTGCAAAAGTTGGAGTTCTATTGTAAGCAAACTCCGCATGGCATAACTTGACATCCCAATCCTTTCCCGTCTTGCTCACTAAGCCCCTTAACAAGGTGTCTAGAGTTCGATTGGTCACTTCGGTTTGACCATCTGTTTGGGGGGTGATGTGAAGTACTAAACAAGCAACTTAGTACCCATCATCCTCCATAGGGACCTCCAAAAATGACTCAAAAACTTACTATCTCGATCCGAGACAATAGTTCTTGGCACTCCATGCAAGCGAACAATTTCCCTGAAATATAAACAAGAAACATTAAGAGCATCTTCCGTTTTGTGACAAGGCACGAAGTGTGCCATTTTTGAGAAACGGTCCACTACCACCATGACCGAATCCTTCCCTCTTTGTGTCCTAGGAAGAGCCACAATGAAATCCATACTAACATCCTCCCATGGTCTCTCCGGTGTTGGTAAAGGAGTGTACAACCCCTTATGGAACGTGCTTTTAGCCCTTTGACACACACCACAACGAGCCAAAACAGCATGTACTTCTTTGAGCATATGAGGCCACGAAAAATGTTCTTGTAACAACTCCATAGTCTTGTTAACGCCAAAATGGCCAGCTAACCCACCTCCATGAGCTTCTCTAATTAGCAAATCACGAACGGGACATTTAGGAACACAAAGTTTGTTCCCTTTAAACAAAAACCCTTCCATTTGATGATAATGGTCTTTTGGACCATCCTTGGTAGCCACGAACAGGTCACGTGTCTCCTCATCAAGAACATAGAATTCCTTAATCAACTCAAACCCAAGTACCTTGGAATCCACCATGTTAAGCAATACGTGTCTCCGAGATAAAGCATCAGCTACAATGTTGGCTTTTCCGGCCTTGTACTTGGCAACAAAATTGAAAGATTGTAAGAATTCCACCCATTTAGCATGACGAGCACTAAGCTTATGTTGGCCATGAATATATTTCAATGATTCATGATCCGAATGGAGAACAAAAGCTTGTGGTCGCAAATAGTGACTCCAATGATTAAGAGCTCTAACCATGGCGTAAAACTCTTTATCATACGTGGAATAATTCAACTTGGCCTCGATTTAGTTTCTCGCTAAAATAAGCAATAGGTTTGCCACATTGAATTAGAACAGCCCCAATACCCGTTCCACTTGCGTCACACTCAACTTCAAATGGTTTAGTGAAATCGAGTAAAAGCTAAAATAGGCGTGTTACACATTTTCTCCTTTACAAGTTCAAACGCCTTTTGAGCTGCGTCACTCCATGTAAATTTTCCATGTTTAGTACATTCGAGTTATAGGAGCTAATAATGTGCTGAAATTATTTATAAACCTCCTATAAAATGAAGCTAAACCATGAAAAGATCTCACCTCGGTGATAGTGGTGGGAACCGGCCAAGAAGCAATTGCGGAAACGTTTTGTTCCTACTAACTACAAGCAAAATCAGTATGTTAGATGGTCCACACTCAAACAAGGCACCACGTCCATGGATGAGTACATCAAGGAATTCGAAAAGCTTTCCATTGTTTGTGAAATAGAAGAAATGGAGGAACAAAAATTGGGCAGATTCTTGGGAGGCCTAAATGAGGATGTGCGTGAGAAGGTGGAGGTATACCCATACCTTTCTTTCGACGAGGCTTGCAAAGTGGCTCTCAAAATTGACAGCCAAAAGAAGAAAGCAACAACAAGTAAGTCTTATTCAAAGCCATTTAGTACTTTTAAAGCTAATACTAGTACTAGCAACTTTGATAAGAACAAAAAATCAGATTTCATTCCAAAAGAGAAGGAGAAAGTTGTAGATGATAAAGCCTTTAAGGTGAAATGTTTTAAGTGTCAAGGTTATGGTCATTACCAATCGACTTGTCCTACGAAAAGAGTCATGACTATAAGGGACATAGAGGAGATAGACGAATTGGAGAGGTTATACCTCTTGGAAAAGCAACATGATAAATCTGATTTAGGAAACGAAAGTGATGAGGACGTGTGTAATCCGGAAATGGAGGGTGAAATGTTGGTTCTTAGAAGATCTTTGTACTCTAATGTCGTGGCTGAAAATGAGGAACAAAGAGAAACCATTTTTCATTCGAAATGCTTAGTGAATAAGAAGCTATGCACGTTAATCATTGATGGTGGTAGTTGTACAAATGTGGCTTCAACTGAACTCGTAGAGAAGTTAGCAATACCTACTACTAAACATCCACATCCTTATAAACCGAAATGGTTAGATGATGATAGTGAAGTAAGGGTGAAGAATAGAGTTTTAATCACGTTTTCCATTGGAAATTATGAAGATGAAATTCTATGTGATGTAATTCCTATGATTGCGTGCCATATTCTACTTGGTAGACCGTGGCAATTTGATCGAAAAGTAATGCATGATGGTTGTTCGAATGTGTATAAGGTAAACAAGAATGGCAAAACCAAAATCTTATTACCATTGCCCCCTTCAAAAATCCGAGACACTACACCTAAGCCAAAAAAGAACCTCGTGTGTGGTAGTGTGTTTTTTGGGGAGAAAAAGATTCGAGAGGGAGTTGGGAACAAATCGGGTCGTGTATGTTCTAATTGCTAAGGAGGTGAACGAGGGAATGGAAGTTGAAGATTCGGATTTGAGGGAGTTATTGGAGGGATTTGGAGACGTGTTTCCTAATGACCTACCAAATGGCCTACCCCCTAAACGTGGAATTGAGCATCAAATTGATCTCATTCCCGGAGCACCACTTCCAAATAAACCTTCCTATAGATGCAATCCCAAAGAAAGTGAGGAGTTACAAAGCCAAATCGGTGAATTGATGAAAGCACTTGATGCGAAATGAGACTCCTCTCACGTGTGTGTTTAGAAGACCCAAGAACACAATGCGGCGGAAAACGAACGAACAATGGATATAGACTTTTAGTCGAAAGAATCACTCTTAAAACTAAAAGAATTGTGTTTACTTAAGCTTGATAAGCTTCACTCACTTACTTCCACTTAAGGGTTCTAAATCCGATTAGAGGCTTCACTCACCTAGAAACCGATTTAGGAGAGATTTGAATGTTGAAATTGAGCTTTGTGCTTATTCGAAAATTTGGATAGCTAAATCCGAAAATTCCTCTTGTGATTAAGAAGTGATCTTAATCTTGAAATCCTTGAGTTAAGTGAGTAAACTTAACCTAAGAGAGAGTTAGGATAATTAGTGAGTGAAGCTAATTGAATTACTCTCAAAACCCTCCTAAATCGGTTTCTAGGTGAGTGAAGCCTCTAATCGATTTAGAACCCTTAAGTGGAAGTAAGTGAGTGAAGCTTATCAAGCTTAAGTAAACACAATTCTTTTAGTTTTAAGAGTGATTCTTTCGACTAAAAGTCTATATCCATTGTTCGTTTGTTTCCGCTGTTAGTGGGTCTTCTAAACACACACGTGAGAGGAGTCTCATTTCGCATCAAGTGGTATCAGAGCTCCAGCCCTCTAAGTCCTCTTGGCACTTAGACGTTCTTGGAGAAGAAGGAAAACCACAAAAAAGAAGCAAAAGGAAGCAACCCGTAAAAGACAGTTTTTTGAGGTAACTTTGAACGCGAGGTTCTCACATCTCAGATCGTGTTTTTGGGTGATTCTTTTTTTGAAAGTGGTTATTTTTATGTCTAGTTTTGTCCTGTAAAATTTCATAACTTTTGGTGGTCATTTGCTAGCATAATCAGCGTGTTTTTCTTAAGTGGTCTAAAACCGGATTAATCTGGACCAGCTTTAGAAAAATAAAAACTGCAATCAATTGGTTTGTTATTTTTTTATGAAATTTTGGTCGAGTGCTTAAAACACCTAGGGCTACGTTGTGACAAAATTTCATTCAATTTCAAGTTGATTTGATTAGGTTTTGAAGCTCGAATTTTTGGTGAAAATTCTGGGCAGTTTCTAGGCAGAATGTTTTTTTTTCTTCTGTTTGTATTCATTGTAATAGTAGTTCATCTTGAACTTCTATAAGTGTATTGTTGTTAATATGGATGAACTAGTTGAAGTTTTTGCACGGATGCAAGATGCTAATCAAAAGGTTCGATTCTTGAGGCAACAAATGCAAGAAGATAAGAAGCAAAAACTTCACAAGAAGAAAGTGTCTCTATCGGTAGAGAAGCTTCAATCCCAAGAAGGAGAGAGTGAAGTTAGTGCTGAAGAAGAAGAAGAGCAGACAAGTGTGTATGAATTGGATGCAAAAACAAACGAGGGAGTAAAGGTAGCCTCATTGGAGGTTGTTTCGATAGAACAACTACCATTACAAAATGAAGCAAAGATCAATTCAAAAATGCATAGAGTTGAAGAAGAAAGACCATCCACGGCTTTCAAGCTCCAACAACAAAATTCGAGGTCGAATTTTCTTGAAGAAAGAGAGAATGGTACGAAATGGGAAGGTACCAAGATTATTAAGGATGGCTTACATGATCATCCTTAACCCTGATTTGGTATCACCTATTCTACCTAACAAGATCCGTTGGATATGGCTCATATCATGGATTAGGATCACTTGTTAGAAGTTTAGCTAAGTACTAATCTTAATTAGTTTTTTTGTAATAATTAGTTAAGTAGAAATAGAACTAGAAGTGAAGACGTTCACGTTCAACCGGAGATTCTGGCGCAGCGAAATC
This sequence comes from Beta corolliflora, assembly GCA_947648045.1. Taxonomy (NCBI): domain Eukaryota; kingdom Viridiplantae; phylum Streptophyta; class Magnoliopsida; order Caryophyllales; family Amaranthaceae; genus Beta; species Beta corolliflora. The sequence goes on along the minus strand of CANSZD010003463.1, from coordinate 12,479 downwards.
GTTTTGGTTATTGTGAGAAATCTACAAATCATTTTCCAGTGATTCTTTTTTTGTTGGATTTCTAACATCTTGAAGTTTCATCCTACAAAATTTGGTGAGATTTCATGAAGAAACGAAGTTGCAGTAGCCTTTCAATTGAGACGTCAATTCTGGATCAGTTTTGCGGTTTTGTAAAACCGAGTATATTTTGCTTAGTTTAAGTTGTATTTGGACGTGTGAGGCATGGGGCAGCAGCTAATGTGGACTCTTGGAGATCAGTTGAAGCTTTCCTTGCAAGCTAAGAGAAGCCTCCCACTTGCTTGAAGAAAACCGGTCAACAATACACACAAGAACACTATGCAGCACTATTCACCCCACTTGTTGATCAACTTGTTTTGTGGGATATTTGTAGCTTAATGCTTTGTTTATTACCTTAGTGTATTAGATATTTATGGCTGATTTGTTAAGCCTCTTTAGCTCTTTGCTATATATATGTAATGTGGTTCATCAATGGAAAATCAGATTTTGTTGTTAAACTTGAGCATTGTGCTTATTCGAACTTTTGGAGTGCAAACCCGAAATTTCCTCTTGTGATTAAGAAGTGATCTTAATCTTGAAATCCTTGAGTTAAGTGAGTAAACTTAACCTAAGAGAGAGTTAGGATAATTAGTGAGTGAAGCTAATTGAATTACTCTCAAAACCCTCCTAAATCAGTTTCTAGGTGAGTGAAGCCTCTAATCAGATTTAGAACCCTTAAGTGGAAGTAAGTGAGTGAAGCTTATCAAGCTTAAGTAAACACAATTCTTTTAGTTTTAAGAGTGATTCTTTCGACTAAAAGTCTATATCCATTGTTCGTTTGTTTCCGCTGTTAGTGGGTCTCCTAAACACACGTGAGAGGAGTCTCATTTCGCATCAAATGCATTTGAGTTTCATTTGATTCAATTAACTTTGTTGAATGCATTTCAGTTTCATTTGATTCTATTAGCTATGTTTAACTTTGTTTGACTTTCATTTGATTCAATTAGCGTTATTTGACTTCATTTTACTTTAATTTGATTCAATTATCTTTGTTGAATGCATTTGAGGTTCATTGGATTCAATTAGCTTTATTGGACTTCATTTGACTTTCATTTGATTCAAATAGCTTTATTGGATTTCATTTGACTTTCATTTGATACAATTAGCTTTGTTTGACTTCATTTGATTCAATTAGCATTGTTTGACTTCATTTTACTTTAATTTTATTCAATTAGCTTTGTTAAATGCATTTGAGTTTCATTTAATTCAATTAGCTTTTTTGAATGCATTTGAGTTTCATTTGATTTAATTAGCTATGTTTGACTTTATTTAACTTTCATTTGATACAATTAGCTTTGTTTAATGCATTTGAGTTTAATTTGATTCAATTTTTGTTGAATACATTTGAGTTTCATTTGATTCTATTAGCTATGTTTGACTTCATTTAACTTTTGTTGGATTCAATTAGCTTTATTTGACTTGATTTGACTTTTATTTGATACAATTTGCTTTGTTGAATGCATTTGAGTTTTATTTGATTCAATTAGCATTGTTGAATGCATTTGCGTTTCATTTGATTCAATAAGCTTTTTTGACTTCATTTGACTTTCATTTAATTCAATTAGCTTTGTTTGACTTCATTTGACTTGAATTTGATTCAATTAGCTTTGTTGAATGCATTTGAGTTTCTTTTGATTCAATTAGCTTTGTTGAATACATTTGAGTTCCATTTGATTCAATTAGCTATGTTTGACTTAATTTGACTTTCATTTGATTCAATTAGCTTTGTTTAATGCATTTGAGTTTCATTTGATTGAATGAGCTTTGTTGAATGCATTTAAGTTTCATTTGATTCTATTAGCTATGTTTGACTTTGTTTGACTTTAATTTAATTCAATTAGCGTTGTTAGACATCATTTTACTTTAATTTGATTCAATTAGCTTTGTTGAATGCATTTGAGTTTCATTTGATTCAATTAGCTTTGTTGAATACATTTGAGTTCCATTTGATTCAATAAGCAATGTTTGAATTAATTTGACTTTCATTTGATTCAATTAGCTTTGTTTAATGCATTTGAGTTTTATTTGATTCAATTAGCTTTGTTGAATACATTTGAGTTTCTTTTGATTCAATTAGCTTTATTGGATTTCATTTGACTTTCATTTGATACAATTAGCTTTTTTTGACTTCATTTGATTCAATTAGCTTTGTTTGACTTCAATTTACTTTAATTTGATTCAATTAACTTTGTTGACTGCATTTGAGTTCCATTTGATTCAATTAGCTTTGTTAAATGCATTTGAGTTTTATTTGATTCAATTAGCTTTGTTGAATGCATTTACGTTTCATTTGATTCAATTAGCTTTATTTGACTTCATTTGACTTTCATTTAATTCAATTAGCTTTGTTTGACTTAATTTGACTTGAATATGATTCAATTAGCTTTGTTGAATACATTTGAGTTTCATTTGTTTCAATTAGCTTTGTTGAATACATTTGAGTTCCATTTGATTCAATAAGCAATGTTTGACTTAATTTGACTTTCATTTGATTCAATTAGCTTTGTTTAATGTATTTGAGTTTTATTTGATTCAATTAGCTTTGTTGAATGCATTTAAGTTTCATTTGATTCTATTAGCTATGTTTGACTTTGTTTTACTTTCATTTGATTCAATTAGCGTTGTTTGACATTACTTTACTTTAATTTGATTCAATTAGCTTTGTTGAATGCATTTGAGTTTCATTTGATTCAATTAGCTTTATTGAATACATTTGAGTTTCATTTGATTCAATTAGCTTTATTGGACTTCATTTGACTTTTATTTAATACAATTAGCTTTGTTTGACTTCATTTGATTCAATTAGCTTTGTTTGACTTCATTTTACTTTAATTTGATTCAATTTGCTTTGTTTAATGCATTTGAGTTTCATTTGATTCAATTAGCTTTGTTGAATGCATTTAAGTTTCATTTGATTCTATTAGCTATGTTTGACTTTGTTTGACTTTCATTTGATTCAATTAGCGTTGTTTGACTTCATTTTACTTTAATTTGATTCAATTAGCTTTGTTAAATGCATTTGAGTTTCATTTGATTCAATTAGCTTTTTTGAATGCATTTGAGTTCCATTTGATTTAATTAGTTATGTTTGACTTTATTTGACTTTCATTTGACACAATTAGCTTTGTTTAATGCATTTGAGTTTAATTTGATTCAATTAGCTTTGTTGAATGCATTTGAGTTTCATTTGATTCTATTAGCTATGTTTGACTTCATTTGACTTTCGTTTGATTCAATTAGCTTTGTTTGACTTCATTTTACTTTAATTGGATTCAATTACCTTTGTTGAATGCATTTGAGTTTCATTCGATTCAATTAGCTTTATTTGACTTGATTTGACTTTTATTTGATACAATTAGCTTTGATGAATGCATTTGAGTTTTATTTGATTCAATTAGCTTTGTTGAATGCATTTGCGTTTCATTTGATTCAATTACCTTTATTTGACTTCATTTGACTTTCATTTAATTCAATTAACTTTGTTTGACTTAATTTGACTTGAATTTTATTCAATTAGCTTTGTTGAATGCATTTGAGTTTCATTTGATTCAATTAGCTTTGTTGAATACATTTGAGTTCCATTTGATTCAATTAGCTTTGTTGAATGCATTTAAGTTTCATTTGATTCTATTAGTTATGTTTGACTTTGTTTGACTTTCATTTGATTCAATTAGCGTTGTTTGACTTCATTTTACTTTAATTTGATTCAATTAGCTTTGTTGAATGCATTTGAGTTTCATTTGATTCAATTTGCTTTGTTGAATACATTTGAGTTTCATTTGATTCAATTAGCATTATTGGACTTCATTTGACTTTCATTAGATACAATTAGCTTTTTATGATTTCATTTGATTCAATAAGCTTTGTTTGACTTCATTTTACTTTAATATGATTCAACTTTGTTGACTGCATTTGAGTTTCATTTGATTCAATTAGCTTTGTTGAATGCATTTGAGTTTTATTTGATTCAATTAGCTTTGTTGAATGCATTTGCTTCTCATTTGATTCAATTAGATTTATTTCACTTCATTTGACTTTCATTTAATTCAATTAGCTTTGTTTGACTTAATTTGACTTGAATTTGATTCAATTACCTTTGTTGAATACATTTGAGTTTCATTTGAATCAATTAGCTTTGTTGAATACATTTGAATTCCATTTGATTCAATTAGCTATGTTTGACTTAATTTGACTTTCATTTGATTCAATTAGCTTTGTTTAATGCATTTGAGTTTCATTTGATTCAATTAGCTTTGTTGAATGCATTTAAGTTTCATTTGATTCTATTAGCTATGTTTAACTTTGTTTGACTTTTATTTGATTCAATTAGCGTTATTTGACTTCATTTTACTTTCGTTTGATTCAAATAGCTTTATTGGACTTCATTTGACTTTCATTTGATACAATTAGCTTTTTTTAACTTCATTTGATTCAATTAGCATTGTTTGACTTTATGTTACTTTAATTTGATTCAATTAGCTTTGTTAAATGCATTTGAGTTTCATTTGATTCAATTAGCTTTTTTGAATGCATTTGAGTTTCATTTGATTTAATTAGCTATGTTTGACTTTATTTGACTTTCATTTGATACAATTAGCTTTGTTTAATGCATTTGAGTTTCATTTGATTCTATTAGCTGTGATTGACTTCATTTGACTTTCGTTTGATTCAATTGGCTTTGTTTGACTTCATTTTACTTTAATTGGATTCAATTACCTTTGTTGAATGGATTTTAGTTTCATTCGATTCAATTAGCTTTATTTGACTTGATTTGACTTTTATTTGATACAATTTGCTTTGTTGAATGCATTTGAGTTTTATTTGATTCAATTAGCTTTGTTGAATGCATTTGCGTTTCATTTGATTCAATTAGCTTTTTTGACTTCATTTGACTTTCATTTAATTCAATTAGCTTTGTTTGACTTCATTTGACTTGAATTTTATTCAATTAGCTTTGTTGAATGCATTTGAGTTTCATTTGATTCAATTAGCTTTGTTGAATGCATTTAAGTTTCATTTGATTCTATTAGCTATGTTTGACTTTGTTTGACTTTCATTTGATTCAATTAGCGTTGTTTGACTTCATTTTACTTTAATTTGATTCAATTAGCTTTGTTGAATGCATTTGAGTTTCATTTGATTCAATTAGCTTTGTTGAATACATTTGAGTTTCATTTGATTCAATTAGCTTTATTGGACTTCATTTGACTTTCATTTGATACAATTAGCTTTGTTTGACTTCATTTGATTCAATTAGCTTTGTTTGACTTCATTTTACTTTAATTTGATTCAATTAGCTTTGTTAAATGCATTTGAGTTTCATTTAATTCAATTAGCTTTGTTGAATGCATTTAAGTTTTATTTGATTCTATTAGCTATGTTTGACTTTGTTTGACTTTCATTTGATTCAATTAGCGTTGTTTGACTTCATTTTACTTTAATTTGATTCAATTGACTTTGTTAAATGCATTTGAGTTTCATTTGATTCAATTAGCTTTTTTGAATGCATTTGAGTTCCATTTGATTTAATTAGTTATGTTTGACTTTATTTGACTTTCATTTGATACAATTAGCTTTGTTTAATGCATTTGAGTTTAATTTGATTCAATTAGCTTTGTTGAATGCATTTGAGTTTCATTTGATTCTATTAGCTATGTTTGACTTCATTTGACTTTCGTTTGATTCAATTAGCTTTGTTTGACTTCATTTTACTTTAATTGGATTCAATTACCTTTGTTGAATGCATTTGAGTTTCATTCGATTCAATTAGCTTTATTTGACTTGATTTGACTTTTATTTGATACAATTAGCTTTGATGAATGCATTTGAGTTTTATTTGATTCAATTAGCTTTGTTGAATGCATTTGCGTTTCATTTGATTCAATTACCTTTATTTGACTTCATTTGATTTTCATTTAATTCAATTAACTTTGTTTGACTTAATTTGACTTGAATTTGATTCAATTAGCTTTGTTGAATGCATTTGAGTTTCATTTGATTCAATTAGCTTTGTTGAATACATTTGAGTTCCATTTGATTCAATTAGCTTTGTTGAATGCATTTAAGTTTCATTTGATTCTACTAGCTATGTTTGACTTTGTTTGACTTTCATTTGATTCAATTAGCGTTGTTTGACTTCATTTTACTTTAATTTGATTCAATTAGCTTTGTTGAATGCATTTGAGTTTCATTTGATTCAATTTGCTTTGTTGAATACATTTGAGTTTCATTTGATTCAATTAGCATTATTGGACTTCATTTGACTTTCATTAGATACAATTAGCTTTTTATGATTTCATTTGATTCAATAAGCTTTGTTTGACTTCATTTTACTTTAATATGATTCAACTTTGTTGACTGCATTTGAGTTCATTTGATAATAGCTTGTTGAAGCATTTAAGTTTCATTTAATTATTAGCATGTTTAACTTTGTTTGACTTTCATTTGATTAATTAGCGTTATTGACTTCATTTACTTTCGTTTGATTCAAATAGCTTTATTGGACTTCATTTGACTTTCATTTGATACAATTAGCTTTTTTTGACTTCATTTGATTCAATTAGCGTTGTTTGACTTCATTTTACTTTAATTTGATTCAATTAGCTTTGTTAAATGCATTTGAGTTTCATTTGATTCAATTAGCTTTTTTGAATGCATTTGAGTTCCATTTGATTTAATTAGTTATGTTTGACTTTATTTGACTTTCATTTGACACAATTAGCTTTGTTTAATGCATTTGAGTTTAATTTGATTCAATTAGCTTTGTTGAATGCATTTGAGTTTCATTTGATTCTATTAGCTATGTTTGACTTCATTTGACTTTCGTTTGATTCAATTAGCTTTGTTTGACTTCATTTTACTTTAATTGGATTCAATTACCTTTGTTGAATGCATTTGAGTTTCATTCGATTCAATTAGCTTTATTTGACTTGATTTGACTTTTATTTGATACAATTAGCTTTGATGAATGCATTTGAGTTTTATTTGATTCAATTAGCTTTGTTGAATGCATTTGCGTTTCATTTGATTCAATTACCTTTATTTGACTTCATTTGATTTTCATTTAATTCAATTAACTTTGTTTGACTTAATTTGACTTGAATTTGATTCAATTAGCTTTGTTGAATGCATTTGAGTTTCATTTGATTCAATTAGCTTTGTTGAATACATTTGAGTTCCATTTGATTCAATTAGCTTTGTTGAATGCATTTAAGTTTCATTTGATTCTATTAGCTATGTTTGACTTTGTTTGACTTTCATTTGATTCAATTAGCGTTGTTTGACTTCATTTTACTTTAATTTGATTCAATTAGCTTTGTTGAATGCATTTGAGTTTCATTTGATTCTATTAGCTATGTTTGACTTCATTTGACTTTCGTTTGATTCAATTAGCTTTGTTTGACTTCATTTTACTTTAATTGGATTCAATTACCTTTGTTGAATGCATTTGAGTTTCATTCGATTCAATTAGCTTTATTTGACTTGATTTGACTTTTATTTGATACAATTAGCTTTGATGAATGCATTTTTTTATTTGATTCAATTAGCTTTGTTGAATGCATTTGCGTTTCATTTGATTCAATTACCTTTATTTGACTTCATTTGATTTTCATTTAATTCAATTAACTTTGTTTGACTTAATTTGACTTGAATTTGATTCAATTAGCTTTGGTGAATGCATTTGAGTTTCATTTGATTCAATTTGCTTTGTTGAATACATTTGAGTTTCATTTGATTCAATTAGCATTATTGGACTTCATTTGACTTTCATTAGATACAATTAGCTTTTTATGATTTCATTTGATTCAATAAGCTTTGTTTGACTTCATTTTACTTTAATATGATTCAACTTTGTTGACTGCATTTGAGTTTCATTTGATTCAATTAGCTTTGTTGAATGCATTTGAGTTTTATTTGATTCAATTAGCTTTGTTGAATGCATTTGCGTCTCATTTGATTCAATTAGATTTATTTGACTTCATTTGACTTTCATTTAATTCAATTAGCTTTGTTTGACTTAATTTGACTTGAATTTGATTCAATTACCTTTGTTGAATACATTTGAGTTTCATTTGAATCAATTAGCTTTGTTGAATACATTTGAATTCCATTTGATTCAATTAGCTATGTTTGACTTAATTTGACTTTCATTTGATTCAATTAGCTTTGTTCAAAGCATTTGAGTTTTATTTGATTCAATTAGCTTTGTTGAATGCATTTAAGTTTCATTTGATTCTATTAGCTATGTTTAACTTTGTTTGACTTTCATTTGATTCAATTAGCGTTATTTGACTTCATTTTACTTTCGTTTGATTCAAATAGCTTTTATTGGACTTCATTTGACTTTCATTTGATACAATTAGCTTTTTTTGACTTCATTTGATTCAATTAGCATTGTTTGACTTTATGTTACTTTAATTTGATTCAATTAGCTTTGTTAAATGCATTTGAGTTTCATTTGATTCAATTAGCTTTTTTGAATGCATTTGAGTTTCATTTGATTTAATTAGCTATGTTTGACTTTATTTGACTTTCATTTGATACAATTAGCTTTGTTTAATGCATTTGAGTTTCATTTGATTCTATTAGCTATGATTGACTTTATTTGACTTTCGTTTGATTCAATTGGCTTTGTTTGACTTCATTTTACTTTAATTGGATTCAATTACCTTTGTTGAATGGATTTTAGTTTCATTCGATTCAATTAGCTTTATTTGACTTGATTTGACTTTCATTTGATTCAATTAGCTTTGTTTGAATGCATTTGAGTTTTATTTGATTCAATTAGCTTTGTTGAATGCATTTGAGTTTCATTTGATTCAATTAGCTTTGTTGACTACATTTGACTTCCATTTAATTCAATTAGCTTTGTTTGACTTCATTTGACTTGAATTTGATTCAATTAGCTTTGTTGAATGCATTTGAGTTTCATTTGATTCAATTAGCTTTGTTGAATGCATTTAAGTTTCATTTGATTCTATTAGCTATGTTTGACTTTGTTTGACTTTCATTTGATTCAATTAGCGTTGTTTGACTTCATTTTACTTTAATTTGATTCAATTAGCTTTGTGAATGCTAGTGTCATGCTTGAAACAAGTTTCATTTGATTCAATTAGCTTTTATTGGACTTCATTTGACTTTCATTTGATACAATTAGCTTTGTTTGACTTCATTTGATTCAATTAGCATTGTTTGACTTCATTTTACTTTAATTTGATTCAATTAGCTTTGTTAAATGCATTTGAGTTTCATTTAATTCAATTAGCTTTGTTGAATGCATTTTGTTTAGACAGCGACACCAGCAGCGTGTTACTTCATTACTTAATTGATTCATGACTTTGTTAAATGCATTTGAGTTTCATTTGATTCAATTAGCTTTTTTGAATGCATTTGAGTTCCATTTGATTTAATTAGTTATGTTTGACTTTATTTGACTTTCATTTGATACAATTAGCTTTGTTTAATGCATTTGAGTTTAATTGATTCAATTAGCTTTGTTGAATGCATTTGAGTTTCATTTGATTCTATTAGCTTTGTTTGACTTCATTTGACTTTCGTTTGATTCAATTATCTTTGTTTGACTTCATTTTACTTTAATTGGATTCAATTACCTTTGTTGAATGGATTTGAGTTTCATTCGATTCAATTAGCTTTATTTGACTTGATTTGACTTTTATTTGATACAATTTGCTTTGTTGAATGCATTTGAGTTTTATTTGATTCAATTAGCTTTGTTGAATGCATTTGCGTTTCATTTGATTCAATTAGCTTTATTTGACTTCATTTGACTTTCATTTAATTCAATTAGCTTTGTTTGACTTCATTTGACTTGAATTTTATTCAATTAGCTTTGTTGAATGCATTTGAGTTTCATTTGATTCAATTAGCTTTGTTGAATACATTAGTTCCATTTGATTCAATTAGCTTTGTTGAATGCATTTAAGTTTCATTTGATTCTACTAGCTATGTTTGACTTTGTTTGACTTTCATTTGATTCAATTAGCGTTGTTTGACTTCATTTTACTTTAATTTGATTCAATTAGCTTTGTTGAATGCATTTGAGTTTCATTTGATTCAATTAGCTTTGTTGAATACATTTGAGTTTCATTTGATTCAATTAGCTTTATTGGACTTCATTTGGCTTTCATTAGATACAATTAGCTTTGTTTGATTTCATTTGATTCAATTAGCTTTGTTTGACTCATTTTACTTTAATGATTCAACTTTGTTAAATGCATTTGAGTTTCATTTAATTCAATTAGCTTTGTTGAATGCATTTAAGTTTCATTTGATTCTATTAGCTATGTTTAACTTTGTTTGACTTTCATTTGATTCATAGCGTTATTACCATTTACTTCGTTATCAATAGCTTATGGACTCATTGACTTCATTTGACTGCTTTACTTCATTTGATTCAATTAGCGTTGTTTGACTTCATTTTACTTTAATTTGATTCAATTGCCTTTGTTAAATGCATTTGAGTTTCATTTGATTCAATTAGCTTTTTTTAATGCATTTGAGTTCCAATTGATTTAATTAGTTATGTTTGACATTATTTGACTTTCATTTGATACAATTAGCTTTGTTTAATGCATTTGAGTTTAATGTGATTCAATTAGCTTTGTTGAATGCATTTGAGTTTCATTTGATTCTATTAGCTATGTTTGACTTCATTTGACTTTCGTTTGATTCAATTAGCTTTGTTTGACTTCATTTTACTTTAATTGGATTCAATTACCTTTGTTGAATGCATTTGAGTTTCATTCGATTCAATTAGCTTTATTTGACTTGATTTGACTTTTATTTGATACAATTAGCTTTGATGAATGCATTTGAGTTTTATTTGATTCAATTAGCTTTGTTGAATGCATTTGCGTTTCATTTGATTCAATTACCTTTATTTGACTTCATTTGACTTTCATTTAATTCAATTAACTTTGTTTGACTTAATTTGACTTGAATTTTATTCAATTAGCTTTGTTCAATGCATTTGAGTTTCATTTGATTCAATTAGCTTTGTTGAATACATTTGAGTTCCATTTGATTCAATTAGCTTTGTTGAATGCATTTAAGTTTCATTTGATTCTATTAGATATGTTTGACTTTGTTTCACTTTCATTTGATTCAATTAGCGTTGTTTGACTTCATTTTACTTTAATTTGATTCAATTAGCTTTGTTGAATGCATTTGAGTTTCATTTGATTCAATTTGCTTTGTTGAATACATTTGAGTTTCATTTGATTCAATTAGCATTATTGGACTTCATTTGACTTTCATTAGATACAATTAGCTTTTTATGATTTCATTTGATTCAATTAGCTTTGTTTGACTTCATTTTACTTTAATATGATTCAACTTTGTTGACTGCATTTGAGTTTCATTTGAATCAATTAGCTTTGTTGAATGCATTTGAGTTTTATTTGATTCAATTAGCTTTGTTGAACGCATTTGCGTCTCATTTGATTCAATTAGATTTATTTGACTTTATTTGACTTTCATTTAATTCAATTAGCTTTGTTTGACTTAATTTGACTTGAATTTGATTCAATTAGCTTTGTTGAATACATTTGAGTTTCATTTGAATCAATTAGCTTTGTTGAATACATTTGAATTCCATTTGATTCAATTAGCTATGTTTGACTTAATTTGACTTTCATTTGATTCAATTAGCTTTGTTTAATGCATTTGAGTTTCATTTGATTCAATTAGCTTTGTTGAATGCATTTAAGTTTCATTTGATTCTATTAACTATGTTTAACTTTGTTTGACTTTCATTTGATTCAATTAGCGTTATTTGACTTCATTTTACTTTCGTTTGATTCAAATAGCTTTATTGGACTTCATTTGACTTTCATTTGATACAATTAGCTTTTTTTGACTTCATTTGAATCAATTAGCATTGTTTGACTTTATTTTACTTTAATTTGATTCAATTAGCTTTGTTAAATGCATTTGAGTTTCATTTGATTCAATTAGCTTTTTTGAATGCATTTGAGTTCCATTTGATTTAATTAGTTATGTTTGACTTTATTTGACTTTCATTTGATACAATTAGCTTTGTTTAATGCATTTGAGTTTAATTTGATTCAATTAGCTTTGTTGAATGCATTTGAGTTTCATTTGATTCTATTAGCTATGTTTGACTTCATTTGACTTTCGTTTGATTCAATTAGCTTTGTTTGACTTCATTTTACTTTAATTGGATTCAATTACCTTTGTTGAATGGATTTTAGTTTCATTCGATTCAATTAGCTTTATTTGACTTGATTTGACTTTTATTTGATACAATTTGCTTTGTTGAATGCATTTGAGTTTTATTTGATTCAATTAGCTTTGTTGAATGCATTTACGTTTCATTTGATTCAATTAGCTTTATTTGACTTCATTTGACTTCATTTAATTCAATTAGCTTTGTTTGACTT